>JAASFF010000442.1:462473-577889 GCA_013365195.1 Cercospora citrullina | reverse complement strand
TTAGTTAGTTACAGGTTGCATCTCACTCCTAAGATGGGCATCAGATGAGTCATGTGACCTAATGTCACATGACCTATGTCACCTGATTCTGGTCCCCAAAGTGTCTCTCAGAATGTCCAACTGGACTGCACTTTCCAACAATATGCAAGAAATATGAGCTCTTCTCTATTCTCCCAATTCAAAATCTGGACCAATGCTCTTTCCAATGGCAACAAAAGGAGAGTAGGCCCTCTACTCTCAGCAGTACGGTTTTCAACGTGGCTGTCTTGCAGCAAGAATATAATCATGACTCATCGCACAGTGGGAAGCCGGCCTCTAGCCTCTGAATCTCCCTGACTCGTTGGCCTCATCCGCAGTCACAATAACCGGGTTTTTGTTGTCTGTGTCTTACTTTAGACTGGGGACTTCAGGCACATCCTGCTCCATAGCACTCTTAGCGCTTTTTGTGCTCATAATGCTCCTTCGTTTCGCTTCGTCGAACGCCAAGCTTGCTGCGCGCGAATGCGCAGCAGCATTTTCAGGCATTGCGTCTTCGCAATCCGCTGAAGCGTCCTCAAGTACTCCTGCAGCGGACTTGCGATTCTTTGAGAATTCGATAATTCGTGGCCGTAAAGGAACTGCGGCTGGTCTTGCGCTGCCTTCCATAGCTTTCATAACTCGCGTCCTCGCGCGACTGACACTGACCTGCCGCGCAACGCTCACCTGGACTATCTGTCGCTCCAGATCTTCTGGTGACTTCACACGCGGATATGGCTCGTCATCGCGATAGCTCATTGCTTGCTCATCCTCGTCGGCGAATGCATGATCGATGTTCACATGGGCAGGGTGAGAAAAGCTTCGCATCACCGCTGGAGCCTTCCAGAATGATTCGGCATCGACGAGCATGCGTCGAGCAGATTCAGTGTCTGTGCAAGTCGTGGCCGTTGTAGGTGTCGTTGGAAGGGAATTCTCGCTGTAGAACGCAGAGCCTTGAGACTCAGGTGAGCTGCTCAGGCGCGTACCTTGGCGTGGTTGCATGAATGCAGCCGCGATAGGCGATGTGGTTCCCACTGGCGCCGTCACTGAACGCATAGGCAACCGCATCCTGTGTAGTGCTGTCGCTGGCTCGTCTTTCGCTGCTTGCTCTGCTTTCACGAGAATTGAAAGCGGACGCTTGAAAGATGGAGAAGTCATGCTGCGCGAGATTCCGCCGCCATGAGTGTGAACCTGAAGACTTTCTTCGCCTTCTCCTCCTTTTTGTGATTGGGATCTTTGCAGTCTGCTCTGTCTCCTCTCCAAGATCGAGGGCCTCGAGTTGAGAGACAGTTGTTTTTCAAACATGATACTAAATCGCGGGAACTCCACCCCAGGCAGGTCAAGATCAAGTCGAGGGGTCGGTAGTGCCGGCTCCGAGACCTGGTCGCGGGCCTCGTCGTTAAGCACAGGCTCATCATCGCATCGCTCAGCACGGCCGAACGCATCCTGAGATACGCGCCACGTTCCGTGCGATCTCACTTTCGGAGATGCGTTCGGTGTGCTTCCCTTGGCCCGCAGAGCAAGACCCCTCGGTACAGCCGAAGTGCCATAGCCAGCATCAAAATATTGCTCGTGTCTAGAAGGAGCTCTGCTCTGTGCCTCGTCGAGTGAGTCCCGACGCTTTGGCATACCAGGACTTGGCGCAAACAAGCACGACAGAGGTGTCTGTGATCTGGCTGTTGGCCCGGGATCTGCTTCAAGCTCTGCCAGTGGCACATCACGGCTGGCTGGCTCAGCATCTGCTGGAGGCAGGGTCCTGGACTTATGAGAAGGCTCAGAAGTAGTCTTGCTGCGAAAGAGGCTGCTGAATGTTTTCCAACTCGAGATCTTCTTCTGTTTCGGCACCGAAATCATAGTATCTGTTCTCAGCGGCCGTGGTATGGGTGGCGGCGATCGAGAAGGTGGTAGCCCAGCAGTCCTCCTAGACGGGACCGCGTCGTGAGTATGCGATCTGCCCCACGCTGGAGGTGCTTCCGACGGACTTCCAAGTGCGATTCCGATGTGAGGTGTCTCAGCCGGTGACTGGACTTGTGGCGAGTCGACACCAGGCGACACTGGATGCAAGCCTGTCATGTAGTGGCGTCGATTGATCGTTGCGCTATGGGGCGGCATGCGAGGGGAGGGTGTCGGAAAGGAAAATATGTCCGGTCCAGCAGTGTAGTCAATGGTCCTCACTTGCTGTTCCAGGTCCCTGCTGCATTTAGGCAGCGGACTCGCATCGTTGGATGTCCTGGTATGGGGTTGCATCGGTGGACGACTGCGCTGCAGCCGTCGCCTCTCAGCACTTGCGGACTTGGGGCGGTCCGCCGTGCTGCATTGGCATGTATTCATCGCATCATTCATTTGATCGTTGAATCCAGGTGGGTTGGCAGTGGCCGATTTCCTGGCCTTCTTCTCCATCTTAGCGCGGTCGTCCAAGCTCCCGCGACGATTTGCGCGCTTTGAGCCGGAGCGCTGTAGGAATGGCATATCGACTTCAGACCTCAAACGAGACCTGCGACACGCGTTACGGGAGCAAGTAGGCCCTCCAAATCAGCAGCTGCGGATTCCCGATCGGGTTGTTCTTAGAGTTCGTAGCTCAAGTTTGCCACATTCGAATCCGGCCGTCCACCTGTGACGAGTCTCATCAAAAGCTGTGCGGTTTAGCTCATATGCAGAGGTGCGGCTCAGGCAATAGCAGAGATAAAGGAATTAATGAGCGAAAGAGAAGCGAATAAGGAAAAGTCGGGCGACATGAGAGAGGTGCGAGGGAGCGCGGTGGGACGGGGAGTCAGACAGACAAGAGTGCGAATCTTGGACGGACAGCAGCATGGCTAGGCGCTTCAGTGGATATCGCTTGGTCGCAGCATTTCGCTCCAGACGCGCTCTGCGGGCAGGACAACACGAGGCGTGTGTGCAGGAAATGAATCAAAGGACCCTACCCGCATGTCGACTCCCGCGCACGGCAGCGCAGCTGGGTGGACAGCGCCGCCAGCCATCCATGTCGCCGGAGGATGCATAAGGCTGTCACACAGCGGCGTTCCGCGCACGAGGGTGACGCTGGTCGCGATGCCTCTTCTGCTGCCGAGCTGTATCATCGTAGATTGGCGCGCGCAGGGTGTGATTGGGTCGCGATGAGGGTCTGCTGCACGCTGGCGGGCCACGGGCGCAAGCTCATATTGCTGCGTCGGAAGAGCGAGAGAATTGGTGCAAATCTGCGCAGGCCCAGTGAGGAGCGCAAGAGGTCGTTGTTTGAGATAACGAGGCGCTGCCCAGGGCTGGACCGCAACCTTGTTCTCGCGAGCCCATCCCACACGGACACGCTCCGGCAGTCGGGATCTCTCCGATCGCCCTGAAACCGCCCAAACACGACCTTTCACACCTGCCAACAGTGCCACTGCTTGGCCTGCAAACACCAACCAGCCGGCCATGTATAAGGTATGCTGCCTCGCCAATCACGCTGCAGGCACCACCGTCGCGGCGGCGTGGGAAGCAAGAAACGAGATGTTCAGCTGGGAGGCAACAACATATGCTTAGTCAGACTGATCTCGAAACACCAGCCACGAACGTCTATATCCTCGACACTGGCCCTACATCCTTCACTCGCGCCCATGTCGCTGTCGCAGATATGCTGACCAGCACGGCCTACAATCACGCTGCTCGTTCCATTCTCGCGCCTGTGGCCGCGTTGGTCACCGCACCTGCCCGCCCCCGCTCCTCCAGCTCGAACACGAACGTCCCAATCCCCTGTCCGCCATATCGTCCGCCGTACTCGTTACCGTCAAACAGAGCCCAGGCAAAGTTACTGTCATAGAAGCCAGTGAATGGCCCCAGCCCGGCGGCTGCGTAGGTGCTCCATTGCGGGGATAGAGAAACCTGGAATGTCACTTCGTCTGGAGAAGCGCTGTCGTGTTGCATCGCGGGCAGGAGACGCGGAACCTGACCGGCGAACGTGGGCAGCGCATCTACGCCATTGGAGAACCATTGCTCAATGTACAGGCCGGCGCCTTCTCCAGACGTGATATTGGTCTCCGTGCGCTGTGCGATAACAAGAGTGGAATTCGCCCCGTCACCAGCACTGTATGCGCCCACGAAGTTCGCTTCGGCCTCCTTCGCGGCTTGCGCTTCAAGAGCTGGCAACACAATCTCCACAAGCTCGTTCATGGTACCCATTGTGACCTTGTCCTGCAAACGCCCGTCCGAACCAGGCGCAGTGAAATAGCCGTTCAGGTAAGAGAATCCTGCATTATACTCGGGGATGAAAGCCAACATGGAGGTGTATGATCCGGAGTCGCCAAGTTTGGTATAAATGTCGATGACTTTCCCACTGGAAGGGCTCAAATAGCGGACGATCTCCCAAGGCGCGCCGACCGAGTACGACAAGCTGGCAGAGTGCGTGACCGGCTTCATCCATCTCCTGGTGGCATCAGCAGACAGTAGTGTATTGTTGAGAATGCCGACACCTAGCTTGTTGAGGTCGTTCAAAGTGGAGAGTATGCCGCCGGAAGGAATAGTTGGGGCAAGGGGGTATTCCCAATTGTTCGGCACGGGGCCAGCGATCACAGATCTATTGAAAGAAGCATCACTGGCTGTTGGCGCATTGACAAAAGTCGATGACATGTTCAAATGGTTGAAGACTGCCTCCCCGTATAGGCTTTCGTAGTCTGTATAGCTCCTGCCAGTCACGTTGAGGATGACCTGACCTAGAATGAACATGCCCAAGTTCGAGTACCCAGGAGTCGTCCATGGCTGAAAGACCGGAGGATACGGTTTGAAAGAATCGATGAATTCATTCAACGAGTTGTTGCATCCTAGCAATGCGCAAGACCCAAGCGTCTCGATCGGAAGAGGTGGGAGACCGGACGCTATTGCAAGAGCATCGACAGCCGCCTGCAAATCTGGACCACTGAGGGAAGCGTTTTGAGCCACGGCCGCGCTGATCAGTCCGAGTAACGAGTCCGCAAGTATGCCAGTTGCTGAAATGCCGCTCATGTGGCTTGATAGGGCTCGGGGAGTTATGGCGTCCCATCGAGGCGCGTCTTGGAGGTGTGTCTTAGCAGAGACATTTTTCAACCCGGGAAAGTATTCAGTAAGTGGCGTGTCCCAGTCCTCATCGCTCAATTCAAGCAGTCCAGTGTACACCGTTATGAGCTTTGACACACTAGCAATGCGATATATGCTGTCTGCGTCGACCTGCTTGGTTCCAAATTCTGATTCGCCAACCTGAGGAGAGGTGTAGTGGTACTGATGCGTAGTCGCTTCTGGGTCGTGGAGGGAGAAAAGTCCCACGGAGAATGTCACGTTCTCGAGGCCCGCCAGATAATTTGTCGCGTCGCCAATGGATGCATTCGGTTGCAGGTGTCCGTCCAGGGTCGATGAGAAGTTCTTCCACGCTCCAGGTACAACGCTGTCTTCGCTCGAGAGGTCTCTTGGAGTGGGGTAGGTAGGGATATCAATAAAATCTGCAAGGCCCCATGGCGCCGAGCATAGAAAGAGAGAAGCGGTCAAGGTAAGCTTTTGCATTTTGTCGTCCACTATCTTGAAGCGGTTGATCTGGTTTCTTCACACATCACGAGCACTGGAAATGCCAGTCTTATACACTTCCACAGCATGATGCCTCACAGTCAGCCGCGTAGCTGGCGAAGTCGAAGCCTGTCTTGGCGGCATCGCCAGAAATGAATATAGCAGGCTATGCGATCCAGCATTGAACCAGATGCGAATACGCCACCAATGATATGCGCCGGGTGCAGAAGGCAGTGAAGATTGCACGTGGTCTTGTCTGCGAGTATTGATCCTTCGATCCTTCTCCAAGCCTTCCAAGCACTGCAAAGTCCAGTGACGTATGTTTTCGTTTTCGTATTCACCTAGAGGATTTGGCGCTAGTGCCCGATTAGGAAACATATTGGTATCGTGTGGCTGTGTAGGATCGCGCAGACCTGCACCGTCGTCTATATGCTGTGAGTGTATCTCTGATTCGTGACGATGCGGTATTGTGTGGCATGAGCCATGCGAATGCGAGACAGATTGGGTATGCAGTCAGTGGCGTAGCTGAATTCAGCTGTGGCATCATGGAGCAGATATATAGATATATGCTGGACTGTAATCATTTCAATTCGGTTCCATAGACATACGAACGTACAAAGTCTTGCGAGAACTAGAAGAATTTGGCGAATCAAGAGTCTCACAGCACAATGACCAGTACCTCTCTCCCTTCGACATTACAAGTTACCCACCTCAATGCCTGGAAATCGAACCTCATCGCCATGGGCGTACAAACAGCTCTCGCAATCAACGAGCCCGATTCCACATCAGAGTCACCACAATATACCATTACGCTTCCCAAATGCTACTACGGCGATCTGATCTTATCAGACAGTGACGGCAACCATCTCGCAACATCATCCAAAGAACGACATCGAAAGACAGAGTACCACATTACCCTGTCAGAGGCAGACCTCGAATCTCGAACGGAAGTCTTCCGACGCACAACCCGTTCGAACAAGAAGTGGCGTTTTGCGATGAAGGTCGATAACGGCCAGACCGAATATTTCGAATGGCGGCGATCGAAAGGGGAGCTGGCGAAAGACCTTGCGATCCGATCTACGAGTTGGTATCTTGTGCGTCTGTCGTCGTTGGAGAGCACAGTGATGAGAGCAAGCAAGGAAGTGAACGAGGTGAGCGATGATGGTGTTTCATCAGGCAGCGATACGCCCGCGGAAGAATCGTTATCGCCAGAGGTCGTTGCGCTTTGGACCAGGGCCAAGTGCTGGAAGACGATACACGGCGTCGGAGAGTTGCAGTTCAGAGGTGTCGGTGCGACTGGTGAGCTTGGAGCCGGATGGAGCATCATGGCACTGATGAGTTGTTTGAGCATTTGGCAGAAGACGAATCGGGACGAGATTTGTCTTGTGGTGGCGACGTAGAGTACTTGTTGCATGCAGCTGGTAGAGTTTAGTGCCGGGAACATAGACAGCGTCTCCCGCCGGGCAGCAAAATGGAAAACGTGATCAAGACGGCATGCTTCGCTCGTGGGCTGAAGTATTGTACTTCCTCACTCCTCGTGACTCCGCATTCCCGCGGCGTATGCAAGGCACCCGGTCTCGCGAAGCGGGACAGTCCCATAATCAAGGTCGTGGCGAGAGAGCAACGGTTGTCGTTACTTGCGAGTTTCCATTTTGCTGTCCGCAACTAGACAGTGTACTCGATACTCCAGCTACGTCCTTCATGTCTCGTTCGTGACCGATCTGGAGGGTTCTGTCTTGTTTGTGGACGAGAGAGGATCGAGATCTCTGTGCATCCTCATGTGCTCCACGTGATCGCAATGCAGATGAGTCTCGATATTCCGTACATGAAGCCGCGCGAGAAGACCTGCGTTTGTAGCCGGACGCAACGTGCTGTCACTGCTAGGCTTCAGATCATACAAGCATATTTCTTTGAGGTTTGTGAAACGCTCATCTTCTGCGAGATCTGCCAACGCGCTGAGGATCTCTTTGCTCACATCTTGGGTACACATGCCGCCCGGAACCATTTCTAAGCCCAGACGTTCGATTGTGGGTGGTAGTGCTTCTCGAAGGTCCAGTGGGTGTGCCTTAGCATCGTCCCAATCGCCGTCGTTCTCCAGCTTGCATGGTGGTTGAGAACACCGGAAAGCCACTGTATCAGTGAACACCATGTATTCTCGAACCCAGTCTATGCCTTTCAAACAATCAAGGTGTTTGAGCTTCGGAAATTTGGTCGAAAGCGTGGGCATTTGCAGCTGATAATGACCCATAGACAGACTCTCAATGCATGCACCATGCGCTTTGGTTAGTGCGCGCCAGAAGTCAAAGTCCTCTGAAAATCCCATACTCGAATTGACACATTCGAAGGAGTATAGTCGCCTGCATGCTTGAACAAACTTGATGCGTGCTTGCAGAGTCATGTCTACGCAGTAAAAGCAGAGCGCCTGGACGGAGGAGCTGCCAGGCGGCAGAAAGAAATCTGGATCCGGATCCTCCTCGTACCCTATCAGTGAGAGGTGAAGTACCTTGATGTTTGGCAGCAAGAAGAGGGGAGCAACACGCGATGGATTTGCATAAAATGCGTCGTGGGGATGTCTGAGGCGCGTCGAGCTACAGATTGAGACCTCGCGCAGTGAGGCGAACCCGGGAGGCCAAACGGCGCCGTTCTTCAGAGATTCGTATACAGAACGGATGGCCGTACAAATAAAGTCAAGGGGGTCTTCCGTATGGAATTCGCCGCTCTGCCATGTATCATACCTGTGCCAACAGTCAGTATACCACAGGGCAGCTCTTTCCAACTTGAAGCGTACGCAATGAAATTGAGGCGATCGAGCTTCGGCGCAATCGCGAACAAAATGCCCTTTATTGGCTCGTCCCATCCGTTTCGTATTCTCTCTGTCCACTTGTAGACTTCTTCTACAGACATGTGGAGTTCGTCCATCATGATCATTCTGTATTCTACCAACTCAGATGGCGCGTAGAAATGCGCGTCCAGTGCAGTGTGATCTTCGCAGGGCTCGATGCTGTAGTCATCTTCGTCGTCCGGAATGCCATATTGGAATAACCATGATTTCCACTTGCCAAAGCCAGGTCTGACTCCCCACGATTCGAAGTCCCGTAGATGCCATATGGTGTCTGGGTCTCTCAACGCGCGACGCAATGTATCAGGCGCATGCAGCGGCCGCCTGTCATGCTGAAGCTTCAATTCTGCATGGAAGCTTTGATTTCGTGCGAGCCGGTACTTGCTGTGGCGAAAAGTGGAAGAGCACGACAGGGCAAAGTTCACGATGCTATCCGCTGGGATGTGATCGGCAATACATGCAATAAGCTCTTCTGGTAGCGAAAGAAGCCGAGACTCACACATGATGTGGGCTGACTGGAAGACGTTCATGTCTTGACATGTCTGCTGCTGCTGCCATAACCAGCTGGGCGAGCTGCGGTTCCATGCCAAGACAATGCAATCCTCCTGCCACTGCCACTTCACAATCGTTTCTGAACCTGCTGCGACGACAAAAAAGTTGCCGATCAAGGCACGAGATAGATTACACGACAACACATTTGGCGCATGTGCAAGTGCAGCTTCACGATGCCGTGTGCGACCTGTTCGGACATGGCCGCATCTCATGTCGCATCGAGACAGCATGTGGATAGCGGAGAACATCGATGCATCTCAAGACACGTCAGACGCGATTTGTGATGACGAGCACCACTGTCCGACGGAGCAGAGTCATGTGCTCACTTTTTCGAGGTTGAGCCGCAGAGCAATTGTGCTTGTCACACAGAGCTTGGCCATATTCAGCAAATGTAGCCGCTACTTCGGGCAGAGTGCATACTCGTTCGCAGGGGTTCACGGGTAGGAGGTGATACTGACCGTACATTTATACAATCGCAGAGCACCCGCTCCTTGGTCTGCATGCAAGACCTGTTGCTCAACATCACGACCCGATCGCCAGCACACTTCCGAACCAAGAACCGGCACTCGTAATTGGGAATCCAACATGCCACCCATGGCAGGAGTCGAGCAATGCATTATCGCCATTGTCTCAGCGTTTCGTGGTGGGGCCGATATTCTGGAAGCGTCGTGGGAGCAGAGATTCGGGACTAGGCGACTCACAGAGACTGAGTACGAGCTCCCGGTGAGAGAGAAGACACTACAGAATGCCTTGTTCGATGCTGCGAACATTTGCCAGTCCAAAATGAACGAGCGACAACGTCAACTGCAGAAACATTTCGCCATTGGCGACTCGATTGCCATGTCAGAGCTCAGCGCAATAATGGTCCATTTGCAAGTACAAGTCATCAATGCTTTGCAATCGGCCAAGTGCTCCGCAGGCGAGATTCTCGATTTGCAGAGCACTGTGATGATCATGAGAAGCAACACACTCCAGAGTATGGAACGTCTTAGTCAACGTCTGCCCTCTGGAATATCGTCCGACGGCACAGCGAAACAGCTGTTACAAAGGCGACAATCTGATCCATTCGGCTCCAAAGGTTTGAATCACTCCCTGAGCTCGATGCACGATCCTGCCGTGGAACGCCGGCGTCGATACAGAGCCAGTCTTGGTCCGCTCACCGCCGTCAGTCGATACGATTCCCCAACAACAGGAGCAGCATACATGCAGTTCCGCGCAGAAGACAGAGTGCATCTTGACCGATTAGCCTCTCTTTGGTCGAATAGTTCAGCCAGTAGCTGTCGGAGCATTTCAGATTCCAGCTCCTCGTGTGGATCATCAATATCATCGCATATAGGAGAAGTTGAAGTTCCAGAGACTGCACAGGCCACGCGATGTATTGTTCTTGCTCCACGAGTGGAAACGAAGGCAGATGAGGGAGCCATCCGGAAGTCGCCGCCAGCAGCGCTGCCTCGCCATGATCCAATACCAGAGGTTCTTCACCACCCAGCAAAGAAGGACGCAGTTCCAGATTCTCCAGCTCCTCTTCTCAAAGCGATGGACCGCAAAGAAGCATTGTCAACAAGATCGCGCAAAAACAAAGGCTATCAGGCTGTTTCAAAGGCTTTGAGCAGAATTGCAAACCGTTGCAGAAAGCTGCGGTCATGAGACGCCGTTGTTCTCGTATACATAGATACTTTGATCCTTTCAAAAGCCACGGACAGTATTCGTCAAGCTCTCATACTTTCGTCCTTTATTCGTCAAAGGCATTCCACTTATTTGAAATCCAACTGCAGTAACCCCTCCTAGTTGCGGACAGCAAAATGGAAACTGGAAAAGCGCTCACTTCGCGATATTCCTCGCGAATTAGGTCCCGCAACTGCCTCGCTTGTCGACACAGAGCGCCTTAACTACAGTACGCAAGGCGGAGATAGCGAGGATTGAAGGGCACTCGAGTTCCATGAGCAGAGAAGCACGGAGTCTCGATCCTAGTTTCTGTTTTGCTGTCCGCAACTAGACCACCTCCTCACTGCGTGATCGCGTTATCACTCAGCTTATCGATTTTTCCCGTCCAATAGTTGATCCAATTGAAAATCTCCTGATGCCAGAACAAGCTATTTTCTGGATTAGTGATGTAATGTCCCTCGTCAGAGAACTTCAAGAACCTCGAAGGAACACCGAGGTACTGCAGCACATTGAAAACGGTAAAACCTTCACTGATCGGGATTCGATAGTCCTTCTCGCTATGGATCACAAACATGGGAGTAGACCAATTGCTCGCATGTTGCAAAGGGTCCCAGCGATCGTACACTGACCGACCCGGCTCCTTCCAGGGTACGCCATTGAATTGATTGAGAGCGAAATCGACGCTGTCTTGTGCCCACAGGCTGTGTGTACTCGTGACGCCGTCGTGATTGACGAGAGCTTTAAATTGACGTCCGAGGGCTTGTCCCTGTACCCAGTTGGTCATGTATCCGCCGAATGAAGCTCCGGCTCCAATGGAGTTGCTGCAATTGATGTATTGGAAATTGTCGCAGGCGTACTTGTGAGCATTCACGAGGTCTTCGTATGGCAGGCCGCCCCATTCGCCTTGAATGCGGTTTACGAGAGCCTGGCCGTACGATGTACTACCCGTGGGGTTTGGGAGCACCATAATGTACCCTTGGTCTGCCCACGTTCTGAAGTTCCATCTGGTACTCCATAGATCCCCTGCAAAGGACTGCGGACCTCCATGGACAAAGAAAGCCATGCTGTAAACTTTATTCGCGTCGAAATTTGTTGGGTAGACCATGAAGGCCTGCTGTTGATCTCCTAAGGTTCCCTCGTACCAGTAGGAGTCGATGTCGTGCGGGCCAAGACCAACGAGCTCTGGATCCCGCTCATTGGATTTGTAGTAGTAATGTGTATCCCCATTTGGGGCTACCGTATAGAGCAAGAACGAGGCCCAAGCAGCGTCTGCTGAGACTAGCACCTTGCCATCCGGAAGGAAGAAGAAGTCTCTGACTCTCGTAGCGCCTGTGACATTTGTGGGCTCGTAGTCCGCAGGGGCATCTGCTGGTATCGGGAACAGTCGTGTTGCTGCAAAATAGTCCACTTTAGCATAGAGCTTCTTGCTTCCGGGCGCCCATTTGTAGCCATCCACGGAGTAATCCCAATCTTCTGCTACTGCGTAAACTTCCTTGCTACCCACGTCCGCAACATATAACCTAAAGCGATCCCAACCATATGTAGGGTCATCCTGCTGACTGTGCGCGATTTTCCTGCCGTCTGGTGAGAATTTGGGAGCATAGGTATAGCCCCGAGAATTGACTGGCGCTTTGCTGCCCGGACCATTCAGTTGCTCTGGAGCGGAAGAACCGTCGTGAGGAACGAGATATATGTAGTTGACTGTGTGAATTCCTTTGGGCCGTTCTGGAGCGAGTGTCAAAAATGCCACCAGTGACCCGTCTGGGCTCAGATCGTAGTCGCCGGGGTCACGGTCATTTCCGACCTGAGGACTCTCCGGTCTTGTGACAGTATAATTGAGGTTTCGTAGCAGATTCTTTGTCGTTCCATCAAAAGTATAACCGGAAGGGTTGCTGCTCTTCTTGAGTACGCCAGAGAAAATTGCGTACCGCTGCTGGGGGATGTAGCTATCGAAGTAGGTTACTGGAAACGCCTCGTATAACATGCCTTTGTGAGCAGGCTTCGTTGCCAATTCTTCGTTGTACGCGGATCCATTGTTCGCATACGCTAAACAATTGATCACAAAGTTGATATCCCCTGAGGAGGTTATCGCAGCTTTGAGTCCAGCGTATGGCGCTGGCAAAGAAGCCACCAGGTTGGGCTCAGCTTTGGCATCGACGAGATCTAGAGTGTATAGAGTCACCCCTCCCGGAGTGTCTGGATTGGTTGTGTTGACATACAGGACTGAAGTATTGGTCGGCCCTACCCAGACGGCTTCGGAGACATTGGCGTTCCATGGCAGATGTGTAATGTCCCCAGTCGGAAGATGCAAAAGCTTCCATGTCGTTGACGCTTCGTGCTTTTCGAACGAATAGTTCTTGCTTGTGTAGAACGCCCATTCTCCGCTTGGGTTCGGAATCGCAGGACTGTACCGTGGTGCTGATATCATTTGCCTGTCGCCTTCAGTGAGCTGCGAATGGTTTGGCTAATCATTATGCTGACTCCGGCGTGATGCATCGTGCCAATGGCAGCAAGATCGCCGCTAATGCAGCATATCGGTTGCCCATGCTGTTGAAACACTGCACTGAAGCCGTTCTGAGGGTTTGCAGTCGTGTCGGCTTGGAGGACGGCTAACAATGGTCAGTATGTCGAGGCTAAGTAGCTTCGCGGAGCGAGGAATACCCACACCATTACGATCCGTCAAATGCATTCGCGGATTTCAGGAACTGGGCAGGGCATTTACTCTGCGCTTCTGCATGGATCACTGCCAATCAGACAGCAAATTGTGCCCAAAGTCAGCCAGTGCAGATTCTCGAGAGTGGAAGCATAGAGTCAGACGCCTTGCTCTCCGATCCCCGAATGCATGTGACGGACTGTGTGGTCGGCAGTTGCACAGCAAGACCTCGCAACCTAGGCATATTTTGGTCACCAGCTTTCATTCAAGCTTTGTGTGTACATGGATATCGATCCACTCAGGACCTAGGTGCTCCGTCGAGCACAACCCAGGTTTGATGCGGCCAAGACGGCAAAACAACACAAGTGACCCTATATCTAGTGCCCGGGATCACTATCGATTAATGAACTAATCTCACGCTCTGAGATGCCAGGAAATCATGCAGGTCGACAACTTGATAGACTGAATCGTGCTTCGCGTGAATGGGCAGCCGTTATGTGCCAATAGATGCACGTCGCGAGTGTACTGTAAATATTATTCGCATCGCAAGTCAGGTAGCCAGTTCGTTTCCTCAATGCTAGGCAGGCAGAGCGTGCGTTCGCTTGATTCGCACAAGGATATGCCTGGCACTGGAACCAACTGACTGCTGAGCGCAAAGGTCTTGATCTGGACACGCCTTCAAAGTTACGGATAAACTGTACAATGAGAGCTGCCGATCGCTTCCACCGTTCAAGTTTCGTCGTTCGATTGGCACCGCCGACAATTCGGTCACGCTCTCTCCACTTCCAGCTTCCCAAGCTCGGCTGTCCGTCATTCGTTGTGTCCCGATGTCAATCGATGCCATCAGGCACAGTCCGGAAGCCAAGCTGTTAAGATATCTCCTCGGCGTCGTTGCCCTGGGTGTTCGTGTGACGCATGAGGTTTTGAGCCGGGGTAAATCTCGATGTAGTTGTCCTTCGGCCTACGCTTTTCCGATACCACCTTACAAGCACTTGCAGGCGCGCCCCCACCGTCTTGCCATATTCAGCAGCACGTGCTGTAATGGGCGAAGTCTTCTACGGCCTTGTCCAGACGATGAAGCATGGGACTGGCTTCACTCCACCGAGTGGTGCTGACTACTTCGCGGTCATTGCCTCTTGCATCGCCTCGGCCTTATCGACGATGTTCGTTTGTCCATTTCTGAGTGCCATGCCCAAGTCTCCTCATAGCAAACTTGCGTTTTTTACCTCCTTGAAGCTCTTGGTAGTACCCTTCAACTTTCCAGCAGTATCATTATCCAGCCTCTGCGTATGCTCATGGATATTCAACTTGTATTTCTCGCCAACATCTCCCACTCGTTTTCCTTGCACAACATTTTCCCTCAGGATTTGCGTGACACCCTGTGCATGTTCCACGCCTTGTGCTGCCTCGACACTATCGGCAGGAAGTTTTGCCCCGTTGCGAAATTCACTTCGAGCAAAAGCACGGGAAGAGCGTAGCATGTGAGCGTCGCCTAGAAGCGAAGGGTCAGTATAGTTGATGGGTAGGCATAGTTCAAGTCGTCTGCGATGTACCGTTGAATGCTATCCCTGTTGCGCGGAGGAGATGGCGGTATGTGGCGAGGACAGCGAAGCGGTTTGTGGCGATATCGACATGTGAGAGCACTTTGGAAGCCATGATGGCAATGTAGAAGTTATGGTCACCGAAGGCGCATTACTATGCTTACGTGAAGATACTTTGTAGACAAGAGATCGCGGCGCATGTGAAGGCGCGGACGATGCTCGGGAGTCCGCAGTCAATCGAGGTATCATCAAAGTTTGATTTGCCTTTTGACGACGCATGCTTCACTTCTGCAAATCCACATCGTCTACCTGTGTGCTGTGCTGACCCTCCTTCTATGCATGCGGGAGAACTCCAAGTCTTGCACGCCATAGTTATTGGCTCAGTTCAGCATTTATGCATCTTCAACAGCAAGCACAGAAAACTCGTTCTTCCCACAGCAAGTACGAGAACATATCTGGTTCATGAAAGCTTTTCATACAACACATATCTAGAACAGTAGAAAACGATGCCCACCCGCCATTGCAATCATTACGACGATCCATCAACCGCATCCTGCACAGTACCGCTCTCCTGAACATTGGGAGTGCTAGAAGCTCCTTCGGCCGATGCAGCTTTTGCATCTTCCGACTTCTTCTTTGCAGCTAATTGCCACGCGGGGATGGCAGCCTTGCCACCACTATTTCCAAGCAAGCGCGACTGGTAAGGGTTCGAATTTGTCGAAGGGGTGGCTGCGCTAGTATATGGAGACGACGACTTTGTCTCTACTGCAGGTGAAGAGACACCGTTTGTGCCGTTCGTCGCAGGTTCTTGTACGGCAGGAGCGGAAGAAGTGCCGTTCACTTGGGCGCCGGAGCCCAGCACTTGTCCGCTGTGTCCCTGCGAGCCAGGAAAGCTGGGTGTTGTCCTACTTGGTGCAGCTCCACCATCACGCATACGATTCTGCACCAATGTCTTCAGACTCTTCATCTCTGTGCCCAGCTCCTTTAGCCTTTCTTCCTGCGCTTGCTTCTCTTTCTCAATAGCCCGTGGAATTAGATCTCGCAACTCGTTCAACTCTCGTGCATTCCTCTTTGCTTCTTGTTCTCGTTCGTCATTGGCCAGCTTCATTCGGGAGATCACGCTCTCCACTTCCGACAGGGCAGCATCCAATCTCTCCTTCCGCTGCGCCTCAGCATTCTTCAGCTCTTCCGTATCGGCAGACAGCTGCTCAAGAAGTTGAAAGGTCTTCTCGAACGCCTCATCCACGCTCTTCTTGTCCTGCTCAAGTTGAGGCGGCGTTGGAGGCGCGATAAGTGGATAAACATATCGCTTCGCTGTCCAGTACAATCCGTAGCCTATGCCAGAAGCTACAGTAGCAGCGATAAAATAGTCCCTCCAATCTCGCCTCGGAGGCTCGGGAGGAGGTTGTTGCCAGCCTCCATATGGCTGTTGTGCATAGCCGCCATTATAGTTGTTATATTGTGGTTGGCGGTACTGCGCGGGAGGTTGTGATGCCGCGTTAGGCGGGGGCGATTGACCGACGCGCGCCAGTGAAGTATCGATTTCTTCTTGTGTCAAGTTCTTGGAGCGCAGGAAAGCGACGCGTTGCTCCAGAGGAGCCGAAGCGACGGAGGGGTCTTGGAGGACTATGTTCACATAGTGTCAGTAGAGCAGTGCGACTCGCACCGGGCGGACGGAGGGCGTTTGGATGCGTACAGGAAATGGCTCCTTCAACCAGGTCCTCGCGGACCATCTTTGCGGTACTCCGAGCAAAGGACAGTTACTGTGATAGCTGCAGCACTGTCTTTCTCCAAGGACGCAGCAATGTACAAGCAGTGGAGGTGTCAGTCTACACGAGACGAGACGGCACTCGCTCGTGATGCCTCGGCTTGATCGGCGAGCTTCCCGATGATCCCTGCACGGCGCGGGTTGCTCCTTCCGCCGCTTTGTTTACACTTGCAAACTTGGGGCAGGAACCACCAAGCTCACACATCGCAACAATCGCAAGCGCACGTGTCACACGCGACAAGATGGACTCGACACGACGAACGACCATGTCGCAGGAACCAGGTCTCTTTTCTGTGCGCCGACCGCGAGAGGTGAGTTGCGACAACAATAACATCATGTGCCGGCGCATGAACAGTCGCTGATGACATGTCGCAGAGTCTCGCGCCCGTCTCACACAATGTGTCCGCCATACCGATGCCCGCCTCAGCGATGAAGCGATCCAACAGCCAGTCCAACTACCACAATGCGCCCGCGACGGCGACACATCACCGGTCAACGTCGGGAAGTAGAATGTCCCTTGCGCCTGGCCGACCCGCGCAGCCCATGTTCCAACGCTCTTCATCAGGCGACAATCTGGCAGGAATGGGTGGCTTCAGCACCGTCCAGCGACCGAGCACGCAGAACTTATTTGCGAGCACGGGTGGGAGGAAGAGCTTTGCGCCCGTCACTTCGACGCCTGCAAACCCCATCCAATTCGAGGCGAGCACCCAGAGGAGAAGTTCTGTATACAGCGCGCGACCCTCAGCTGGATTTGGCCCTCAAGGGCATCAGTCGTTCTTCGCGACTGCTCCTCCGACAAATGGCATTCCCACCGACCCACGACGACTGCGCGATTCACAGACGAGGCAAGCGATGGGCCAGGAGCTTATGGAGTTTCTCACCCAGCGCAATTTTGAGTTGGAGATGAAGCACAACCTTACCCACAAAACTATGACTTCACCGACGCAGAAAGACTTCAATCTGATGTTCCAGTTCTTGTACCATCAGATCGACCCGGCGTACCGCTTCCAAAAGAACATAGATGCCGAAGTGCCTCCTTTGCTCAAGCAAATGCGCTATCCATTCGAGAAAAACATCAGCAAAAGTCAGCTTGCTGCGGTGGGAGGTAACAATTGGAGCACATTCCTGGGACTGCTGCACTGGATGATGTTGCTCGCGAAGATGATGGAGCAATATAGCATGGGCATGTGGGATGACGCGTGTATCGAGGCTGGCTTCGACGTGTCCGCAGACCGCATCACATTCGACTTTCTGTCTAATGCGTATCGAGAATGGTTGTCGATCGAAGACGACGACGATGAGGAAGAAGAGGCAAAGAGGCGAATTCAGCCACACATTGAAGCCATGGCCATGAAATTTGAACAAGCGAATGCAGCGAACTTGGAGCAAGTGAAAGAGCTGGAGGCAGAATCTAAGAGACTGCAAGAGCAGATTGACGAGCTGAGCAAATCTGCTCCTCGACTGGCCAAACTGGATGAGACCATCAAGATCCTGGAAGAGGACAAGCAGAAATTTGAACAGTACAATGCAAGCATGGACGCGAAGGTGGAAAAATACTCGCATCGCGCAGACCTATTGCAGCAAGAAATCGAGAGATGTGAAGCAGAAATGACAGAGGCAGAGGCGGAGCGCGCGGATCTGCAACAGAAAGTGGACGATCAAGGACTCTCTGTGCAGGATATTGATCGCATGAACACCGAACGAGAACGACTGATAAAGGGTGTCGAGGCCACACAAACGCGATTAGAAGAGGCGAAGGAACGAACCGGCAAGAAGGAAGTTGAAACAGGGTCAAAGCTGGACGATCTGGAGAGCGCAGTGCAAAAGTACAACTCCCTGGGCTATCAAATCGGGATTATTCCCTCCACAGCACATAATGCCAATGGGATAGAGCACGAATTGCGCCTGCGCGTCAATTCTGGACCAGACTTCTCCTCATCCACCAGCGCTGATGCAGCGAACGATCGACTATTGCAAGACCCCAACAACGGCTACGCTCCTCATCTTCTGCTTCCTACCCCGGACCTCAAACAGATCAAATTATCTCTCCAGCAACTCCGCAAAACTATTTCCGAACGTCGCAATGCCAGTCTGGAAGAAGACATGGCCAAGATCGACATTCTAGATAAAACTCGCGAAGCTCTTGAAGACAAGCATTCCGAGCTCGAGACACTCAAACACCGCGTTAGTGGCGCGCAAGAAGAATTCGAAAAGATGCGCGAAATCTCCTCGGCTGCTGCCATGCACTCCGAAGCCCAAATCGAGAAGATGGAGAAAGAACTCAACAAAGTCCGAGTTGGGCTGGGCGAAAGCGTGCAACTTATGGAACAGAGAGAAATGGGCGTGAATCTGGAGTATGAGCAATTGACGTTCCGGGCTGCGGAGTTGCGAGAAGAATTGCACACAGAATTAGAGAGGATTTTGAAAACAGTGGTGGACTTCAAGATCCACATTCAGACGAGTTTGGAGAGCTATGAGGAGTTTGTTGCTGAAGAGGTGGAGAGAGAGTATGAAGAAATGGAGGGCGTCTTGAATGCCAAGGGAGAGGATACCATTACACTAGGGGTCGACGACGAGATGGAGCAGTAAGTGGCATTGCCCTTTCCAAGCATGCGGGATCTGCGGTTTTTCCAACAATCATGATGAAACGACAGGATGGTTCGGCGTTCAATTGCTATTCCAGATACCTCTTTTGCGCGGGTGTTTATGATGATTCGTTGTCATACTCCTTGACCATAATATTCATTCTTCGATGACTCTGATTTTCGTTAACACAAATACACTTTCTTCGCCAAGTTGTTTTCTTCGCAAGAAGAGTGAAGCAGTTGCGCGCCAGTTTCGTTACAAGCGGGCACGGAATTTAGTGGAGCCGTTCCGAAGCCTGTAATTTCCTTTCTCAGGAGGAGGCAAGGCATACTGAATAACAACGTTGGTCTTCGTTCAAAACATCAAAAGGCATCATCAGTGCATCTCGATCCCTCTTACTGGACACGTATGAGACTTCTGCATGGGTTGCAGTTGCCTACGGCTCGGCTGATCGCTGGCCTCACTCGTGTTAATACCATCCAACTAACGGCGAGACGCTGCAGCCCGACTCACTCAAGATGGCTCTCAGATTCCTCCGGCCAGCGGCGGAGCGGGGACTGGACACAAGATGAACTCGATCAGCTGAGAGCGCTTCTGGCTGATGGCAAGAGGCTGTGTGACGCTGCAGCAGTATTGAAGCGATCCAGATACGCTGTCCTGCAAGTGTCTAAGTTCGACGCACGGAAGAATGGTTGGTGGACTCCGGAACGCCCAGACGATGTGGTGAAATTTCGACAGATCAAGGACGTTCGGCGACTAGAATCAGGCGATTTTGACGTGGAAGAAAAGCCCGATTCCGTTCCAAGGCAACGATGGACCGAAGCAGAATATGTTCAGGCCCTTGAGATGCGTGAATCTGGTATGTCTTTGCGAGAGATCGCGGACCGGCTTCACCGCCCGCTCGAAGGTTTACGAAATCAGCTGCAGCGCCGACGAAGCAATCAGGATATTCCATTCGCTGTAGGCCCCTGGACGCCTGTTGAAGACGAGCAGTTACGTACATTACGCAAAGATGGGCACAGCGTTCAAGAGATTCAGAAGGCAATACCCCATAGGACATCGACTTCCATCAAGAGAAGAATCAGCGAATTGCGTATCCATATAAACAAGAGATCAACTCCCGGTCGCTGGCACGAAGAAGAGATCGCACTGCTCTGCCAATTGCGTTTGAAAGGATTAGAATGGAAGGACGTCTCAGCCCAATTGCCAGGAAGAAGCGCAACCGCGTGCCGAATGCTGTATCGGAAAGTGAAGAGTGAGGATATTTCTAGGTGATGAGATCATTGAACGAAGAGCCAGATATCCAATTCAGGGGCTGCTGCCATATTCGACATTTCTACTGAGCAAGTCCACGGAGCCCTGGCCAACACTGGGCAGCGGAAGATGTCGCAGTCGTTGCTTTACGCCAAGTCACCGCAACGGACCACGTGCGTTCTAAACATTTCTAAGCGGAATCCGACTAAGTGCAACAGCCGATGATAGCTCACCAAAGTGCAGTCTTCTCTACGAAGAGCATTGGCCGTGTTGCAGTATCGAATGCCGGTCCGAGTCTGGCCGACTTTGACCAGGCCGAAAAGAGCATCCCGAAGATTGGAATTTCGCGCCAAGACGTCGCTTAGATCTCATCTCTCGTGACTGTTGCATGGAAAGTGGATTGCCTCCAGGCGTTGGAGCCTCCAGACCCCAAGGGGACCCCGACACACGACAGTTCGAAGTGGAGCCAAGGAAACATCAGCATGATAACCGCCACGCGATCACTGGCATTGCTTCCCCAAAGCTAAGACTTGCGGCGTCCTTGGCGACGAGCTGAAGCCTCTCAAGCCAATGACCAGCCTGGACAAGCTGGATCTTCATTTAATTCCAAGACCGCTTATGCATCTTGTCACCCACCATCTCCACGAGCTCAGAAAAAGTATCGGAGCGGCACCGGTAGACTGTTCATAGCATGACCGTGCGCCAATGAATGCCCTTCGTGTGCGGTCGGAACAGCGAAATTTGCAGCGGATGCACGAGGACTCTTCGGCCTTTGAAGTCTTGGAAATCGGGAATGCGCCAAGTTTGGTCAAGACTTAATGGGGTCTCAACCGCTAGTCGCGCGGTCGCGCGGTGTGAGAAGCCACAGCAGACCATCATGCGAAGGAGCCTTCCGCTGCTTGGCCAGGTCTGGGCGCAGGCAAGGTATCATCGGACAACTGCAATGATGACATTATACGGAAGTACAAGAAGGTTGCGTCTGCGCTGTTAAGTATGTAGTGGTTGTGGTACTGTGTCGCCGGCTCCAAACCAGATTTCCGCTCCCCGTCTTTTTTGTGCATCAAACATGGAGTCCACAGGCAAATCAGCAGAACCCGTTGCGACTGGCATCTTCGCAACCGCGAAGCAAAGCTTCAGAGATCTGTTTCGGTGGGAGCAGCGAGTTGAAATCACAAATGAATTTGGAGAATCTCGCACAGAATGGCAGAGGCCAGCTCCTCTGAAGAACCCGATTTCTTTGTTGGCGCAGCTCTCACCGACTGCATGGCTTTTCTTCATTGTGGGCTTTGCTTCTTGGTCGGTAAGGCATATGTTGACATTGTACAATGCGTATCAAATGCTGACTTGCGATCGAAAGGCCGATGCATTCGATTTTCACGCTCTGAGCATCCAGACCACCAAACTTGCGTCTTACTATGATACCTCCAACACGAACATCACGACTGCCATCACCCTCACTCTTCTGCTGCGCTCGATCGGTGCGGCAATCTTCGGGCTTCTTGGTGTAGGTTCATGTGGAAGACATAAGCTGCGAGGACAACTACTGACAGTACGCCTGGCAGGATCAATTCGGTCGCAAGTGGCCCATGGTAGCCAACATGATAATTTTGGGTATCCTGCAGATCGCAACGATCTACAGCACCACGTTTGGACAATTTCTTGCTGTGCGATCGTTGTTCGGTCTCTTCATGGGTGGCGTATACGGAAACGCCGTTGCAATGGTAATCATTCTTCGAACGATGGTATTGGTTCTCACTTGTCTAACATAACTTTTCTAGGCTCTTGAGAACTGCCCTGTCCAAGCCCGTGGTCTCATGTCCGGTATCCTGCAGCAAGGTTACTCGTTCGGCTATGTCTGTGCTGCTTGTGCCAATCTTGGCGTTGGCGGCTCGGTCGAATCCTGGAAGACCGTCTTTTGGATCGCAGCAGGACTCAGTATCGGTGTTGGCCTGATCCGCGTCGCTTTCCCTGAGAGCAAGCAATTCCGCGAGCGCAAGGCTGCGGGCCACAAGGGTGCTTCTGCTGGTGTCTTCTGGGCCGAGACGAAGACCATGTTGGCCAAGGAGTGGAAGATGTGCATCTACTGCATCATTCTCATGACCTGGTTTAACTTCTACTCGCACACTTCGTAAGTCCATCGACTTGCGCACATGCGAGCACTTGCTAACAGGGCTTTGCCACAATAGTCAAGACTCCTACACCACCTTCATGCGAACTCAGAAAGGCATGGACAACCACGATGCTTCGATTGCCAGTATTTTGATGAAGACTGGCGCTTGTGTCGGTGGCACTGTCATTGGATACCTCAGCCAATGGGCCGGCCGTCGTCGTGCTATGGTTGTCTCAGCACTGATCAGCGCCTGCATAATCCCCGCATGGATATTGCCAACCTCTCTCGGAGGTCTTTCAGCGTCTGGCTTCATGATTCAGTTCTTCGTCCAAGGAGCCTGGGGTGTGATTCCTATCCACCTGAACGAGCTCTCGCCTCCTGCCTTCCGTTCATCCTTCCCGGGTATCACTGTAAGTTTCAGAGAAATACAAACTCGAACACCTCGTGAGCACTGCTGACAATCGCAAAGTACCAACTCGGAAACATGATCTCCTCTCCGAGCGCACAAATCGTCAACGCCATCGCCGAGTCTAATCTCATTTCGGCTCGTGGAGAGCGCGTGCCATCTTATGGCCCAACTATGGGCGTTGCAACTGCAATCATCGCTCTTGGAATCGCTTTCACTGCCGCCATTGGTCCTGAGAAGCGTGGAAGCAAGTTCGAGAATGCTGTTATTGGTGGCCAGAGGGTTGCGAATGTTGAAAAAGACGTTGATGCCGAGCGAGGCGACAGTGTTGAGAAGCCTACTACGGATATCAAGCTTGAGGATGTGGAGAGGAAGTGAGACGTTGTATTGATGGCTGCTATGTTGAAATATGAGGCAACGAATTGAGATCTGGGGCGTAGTTCATGAATCTCCTCGCCTAGAATGACATTAGTCACGGCATCGAAGTCATATGAAGAAACGCGCAATGACTTCGGTACTACAGCATCTCCATGCTGGACACGTAGTTTGCAATCTTGTTGATATAGCGTTCATTGACACCTGCCCGGTGGGTATCCCGTCACGGCTTAGTCAGTTTGCCAGGGCTGCTGCCGGGCGCCGAGCGTTGCTTCCCTTGAACTTGAAATGCTTCCGCTTGGCACAGCATCTCTCACAGCGAAGGCAGCCGCGTGTCTTGCCCCGACGACGCCCACACCAACCAGTCTGACGCGAGGAGCACACATCCAGAGACACTGCCACCAGTCATGCAATGAAACTTCAGCAAACCAGGTCTCTGGCAGCTTTTCAAGAGTACGTTCTTCCGCATGAACTGTCCTTCCCAAGACTCAGTCACGTGCAGCTGTCGCTGTCGCAACCACGCCCGAGGAGCTGCAAGTTGTCACATCATTGCCCACATCATCTACTGTGAACAACGCAGAAACCCTGGGCACATCCATCGCGCCGCAAGCTGTTGCTCTCCAACAGCTGAATGGCAGATTCGGAGACGTCGGGCAGCGCTACGACGGTACTCTCAACCATGTCTAAGGGTGAGCTTCAGCTCGTTTATCTCGGAACATTGCACAAACGAGGGGTCCCCGATCTGACAGTGTGTCAACAAGCCTGGGGTGTTCCGTGTGCACAACTGCACACTGTGAGAGTGAACTATATGTCAGCTCTGCTATTGCCCGCACGGCTTCGAACAGCGCTCGGACGACCTCGTCACTAAAATATCCATGTCAGAGAGGCTGGTTATGATGGTTCGGAGCTTTGAGCGCATTTCGAAATTGCTTCCGTGTCAGGCACGAATCCGAATCGTACAGTCCGAATCAGCCTCTCGTTTGCAATGTGTGATGGCAAGCACTTCGAGCGCAATGTGCTGCGTCTTCAATCTCATGAATCGGAGGCTTGAACAGAATACAAACTACCTGCTAGATCTCAAATTCACTAGAAGCAGAGCGCGTACTTCAAGAAACATGACCGAGTGAGAGACGCAGGCGAGCAACAAAGTCCTGCATTGAGGGAATAAGGTCTGTGTATACAGAGAAGAAGTTCTCTACGATCGAGATTCACGATGCCATCGACGCGTCTCTGTTGGGCGTCCATGCACGCGGCTCTGTGGTTGGACTTGTGGCTGCCGGAACGCTTTGCCGACCCGCACGAGCAGCGATCGAAGTTCAAGCGATCGTTCAGGAACGAGACCAATACCCCACAACACGATTGGTTCTGCTGTCTCGTGGACTTGTTAGAGGGCAGTCCTTGTCCGCGACCCGATGTTGGAGAATTACTCCGACCTCACCTCGTCTGGACATGGAGCATACCATTGAGCATTGTGCAAGCATACATTGCAAGATTTAATTGCGGTTGAGTCGCGTCGTTGTGATGGAAACTGGTGATCTGGCATAGCAGTCGCACTCAATCGTGAGCAATGACGTCCTTCGCTCGATGCACTAGGACGAATGAGCGACTCAAGCAGGAGGACATCATCGCAGCTTGGAAAACGGCAGAGCTTTGTCAACATGATGGGAAGTCCAATGGCCGCGACGCGTTGTCGCTGCCGCTGAATCGTGTTGCTTCTCACACTGTGCTTGCCAATGCAGAGTGATGCAGTGGCACAGCTCCCACGAGTCAGAACCACAAGGAGATCAGCGAGGCCAACCACATTGAGGCTGCAGTCTGGTGCAGGCGATCTCAGCTCAGCACAGCACCATGACCAGATCGGACAGCCGCACACAGTCACCGATAACTTGGTCTAGTGGCCGTAGGCTTTGGTGGAGAACGCCTTGGGCATGTCCGCGCTTGTCTCCAGCCTCGTGCCAAAGGGTGCGGTGCTTGTAGACCATGAGTCGCAAGACGTGCGCCATCTCGATGAGCATTGTGCAGCAACAAATATAGCGCGCCTCCGGCCTAGCACTCGCTTCTGATGTTTTCGTCAACCGCATCCGGCCTTCCACTCCTCGGCCGTCACCAAACGCGATGTTGTGGGTGCCGGGCATACTGGTCTTGCCTTTGCTGGCTTTGACCGTTGGCTCAGACTCATATGCTACGACTATCTCCACACGGCAAGCAGAGCAGAGCACACTTTCAGCATGTGCACAAACATGCATTACGCAACTTCCGAACAACTGTCAAGCCGACGATGTCTGCTTCTGTACTGCAACCGTAAGGACTGCATATGAGTCGTGCCTGGCATCACAATGTTCTTCCTCAATGCAGAACCAACTTGGTACGTAATGCGTTATATTTCCCTTGTCTAGTCTAGTTCTAACATCATTTCAGATGGCCTGCAATACCAAGCCACAACCTGCAATCGACCGGTCCGCAACAACGCAAATACCTTGTATGGTGTTACCTGGGCCTTCTTCTCCGTGGCAGTTATTTTCGTGGCGCTGAGGCTGCTGTCAAGATGGCGGGGTCTGAACGGGAGCGGCATCAGTTGGGATGATTGGGTTGTCTTGGGTTCCCTCGCGCTCGTTGTTGTACTGGACGTCAGCTTAAACCAAGAGACGAAACTGGGACTCGCCACGGATCTCTACACAAACACGGTCGACAGTATTGAAGACATTCTGCGATGGCTTTATATCGGAGAGATCCTGTACATCACCGTCGTCATGACCACCAAAATTGCCGCTGTCTTACTGTACCTGCGGATCTGGACCGCGGACTCGATCACGAAAGCTTTCAGACTGTCCTGTTGGATCAGCATTGGCATTTTCACAATGACTGCACTTGCATTCGACTTCGCAATCATCTTCCAATGCTCCCCTATGAGCTATGTCTGGAATCGCGTCACCGGAAGCACTGGCTCTTGCATCGAGGTTGCACCACTTCTCTACATCTTTGGGGGCCTGAACATCGTCTACGATGTAATCGTATTCCTCTTACCGATCTTCAGTGTTTTGAGGCTCAATATTGCGCTGCACAAGAAGGTTGGCGTTGCCACTCTCTTTGCCATCGGATTTGTGGTCACAATCGCCGCGATCATACGCCTGCAATACGTCGTGCGCTTGTTCGGTGCGATGAATCTTACCTGGGAGTATCAATACACTGGCTTATGGGCCATTATCGAGGCCAATTTGTCGATTATCTGCATCTGTGCACCACCCATCGCTGGTCTGATGCAGCGCTGGTTCAGCGGCAGACTCGGCGATGCGAATGGCGGTTATGCGAATGGCTCTGTCGCAACGCAGCGCATTTTCGGACGACGACGTGAGGATGACTCAGATGTTGACACACCTGGCATTATTGCGACCGAGATGACACAGCAAGATGGACCCGCAGACATGGAGAGCGTACTTCGAAAAGGGCAATTTGATGGACAGTCTGGCACCAGTAAGGTCGGTGAACTGGACATGAAGTCTATTGGGTCCAGCAGCACTTTGGACATGGAGAGGCACAGGCCCGGGAGCAGCAAGAAAATGGCGGCTTTGTTTCCAGAGAAGGAGACTGCTGAATCTACGGCACTAGTCTTTCGACCACAGCCGGGCAATAGCAAAGTGGAAATTGTCCACGAGCCGCCCACGAAGCCTGCTGAAGCGCGTCTGGCATATCGCGACGAGCACGACGTGTACCACGAAGTCACCATCACCGACATTCCCCACGGCCGTTTCCCAATGCACACCAACGGCAAGGCGAGACCCGCCGGCCTCGGTGCACTCGCAGAAGCAGAGAACAGCGATGAAGTTCAACCGCTTTCAAAAGCTTCTGCGAACGCTCATCTCAGCGACGGCGATCAATCGATGCCCGAATCTCTTCGTGACTCTGACCCGCAAGGTCAAGGCGTTGCCCTGCCAAAATCATACTCGCCGCCAGCTTCCCGGTCGCAGTCGCCCCCTGTGTCTCAGCTTGGCTACCAGTCTCTCGATGGAAGCTTTGCTGGAGCTACAGGCTCGAATTCGAAGCGCAACTCGCAGTTTGCTGCTCCAACAAGACAGTCGGCGACACGATCCATTTCGTTGGCCAGCGGTACTCTGGAAGCGATCGACGTCGCTGCAAAGACGCCATCGCCACCGACGTCGCAGTCTACACAATCTATTACGACCCAAACTGATGATACTTCACTTGATGAGCCACCTCAATCAGCAGGACTTCCAATCAAGCGACAGGAAGTGGTCTATACTCCAAGAGCTATGACGCCTGGAGGTCGCCAGCTTCGGTCTCCATCGAAGTCGACCCAGGTCGATGAGGGTTCTCTGTCACCGCCTCCTCGTGCTTCTATGGCTGCAGGTCCGCATTTCGCAGCATCAGAATCCAGGTCTCCTTCTCATATGAATCGTCGTGGCCCATCTCAAGTGCCATCGATGTCGCCCGAGCCATTTATGAGCGCGCCATCGCCGCCAAGGGCACAGTCACCACCTGTTTTGCAGTCCAATTTGCCACAGGTTGCTGTGGATCGTAACTACTCTCAGTCCCGCTCGCCGCCACCGACGCAGCACACAGGCTACCGCGACTCCTCGCTCCAGGTTGGATCACCGATGGTCGATCCGTACGAGTTTGATGGCAACTCGCCAGCGAGGGCTATGTCTCCACCTCAAGGACCACCAGATCAATATGCCAACGAGCCTGTCACTGCTCACACCAGATCAGTATCGAGGCAACCTGGAATGTCTCCCCCTCTGCCGGCAACATCAGGTCCCAGCTCAAGCAATCCTCCAAGCAATGAAGTCACTTTCTTGCCGCGAGGTCGATCACCACCACGACCACAATCCCAAAAGTTCGACGCGCCTCGATCCCAGTCCTCCGAAGCATTGCACTCGCCACCATTGCCCACCCGCGATATGGGCACTGAGACAGATCCAGAGGAGGAGACTGACAATCCGCGCACACCTTCCGTGCCACGTGGTGCGGAAGATTGGCACCTCTCGCGCACGGCATCCCAGCTTGACCTACCTTACGAGTCTTTTGATACAGGATCAAGGATGATGTCAAGGTCTCCGCCCTTGGATTTCTTGCCGCACGGTAACGATCGTCCCTTGTCTGGAGACATGCTGCCAGCAAGCACATACATCTTCGATAACTCCAGACCTGGCTCAAGGTTTAGATCTCAATCACCAAATATGGGTATTGACACCGAACTCGCCAACACAAATGAAGAGTACCCAGAACCATCAGCGGATATGGGCGTACAAGCTGGATCTCCTTACTTGAACAGTCGGCCGCCGGCAATGACCATGCCTCTGCCAGCGGTCGATATTGACGCAGCTCAATCACCCCGCACAGCATCTTCGCAAGCGGTTCCCATGGCCTCACAACGACCTTCGGAGAGTCGCTCTCCTTCGCCTACTGCGAAGATGGCTGGCATTCAGTCACCGCCACAGGACTTCACAGACGACATCCGTCCGCCATTGTCTAAGGCAGGGTCTGACCAATACGTCCCACGCGCTCCATCGCCAACTGCAATGATGTCCGGTATCGTCCCTGATGACTACCACGAAAGTCGTCGTGGCTCTATGAAGTCTCCCGTCCGTAGTCCCTCTCCACCTCGCAGTACTGCGCCAATTTTCAGCCCCAGGGACATCGCATCGCCTCGCTACGAATCTGCGGACGCTGGAACTTCTCCGATGTCGAATGGAAGCGGAGACGAGATCTTAGGAATCGGCATTGTGTCGCCGCGAGATATCGACAACCCCGGTACACACTCAGCAGACGCCGGAACCTCCCCGATGTCAGATTTCAAGGACGAGGACAGCGAGCCAGATGTCGCTGCAGCCAGTGCCCTGCCAACTCGTGACATTGAGCAGCAGCGATCGAACTCTGCCGACCGTGGCACATCTCCGATGTCCGATTGGAAGTCGGACTCATCACCCGCCGAGTCTCCTGGTGCCTCATCGCCGGACATTGTGGCTCCTCGCGCGCTCTCCACCCACCGTGGCACATCACCAATGGAAACTGATAGCCCAAGATCTCCTCTACCTGGACTTGCCTCGCGCTCTGCTTCTGCCACCACTGTTGGCTCCAAAGACGATGATGGCGCCCTGCCAGTGCGAGACATTGAACATCAGCGCTCAACTTCTGCGGACCGCGGCACTTCACCGATGTCTGATTGGGGTGACGACGAAGCTCCGTCGCCTCAGTATAACCAGGGCAAACGACTCAGTGGCGACCTCACCCGTCGTCCAGCTTTGTCGCCAATTCAGCCCATGCGCCGCCTGTCTCGACAATCCCAAACGTCATCTGATGAGAACACTCCTGCTCATACTCAGCTTCCCTTTGCCAATGCTGCAGGACGCAGAGAAATTCCGCAGCCACCTCGCAGAAACCCTTCTCAGGTTGCACTGCCTAAGGGTGCTTCGGACATCGAGGGCACTTGGACACCAGATAACAATCGCACTCCCGATCTGGACAGAGTCGACGAAGGCGACGATGGTGCTCAATCTCCTTACAACATGCCTTCTGTGATACACTCTGCAATCATTCCTGAGGATCGTGGACGTGGACTACCTGAGCCTCCTATGACTTACGGCGCGATCATGAGCCCGCAATACCATGGGCCACGGATGGAGTCTGAAGAGATGAATGCCATGGACTTCGAGGAACGCTGGCAGCAGCACTACGGCGAGCGTGAGCGATTCAACGAGCGCGCAAACAGTAACGATTTCTTCCCTGACGGAGTTCCAATGTTTCCTGACGAGTTCGATACCAACGATCGGGACTACTCTCCAGTCCGTGGTATCGATGACGATGACGAAGAGGAAGAATGGCCGCGCCGACCAGGATATGAGATTCCTCATATCCCGTCGCCGCTTCTGGCTCAACTCCTCGGCGCCGCGGATCCAGAGATCTTCGACAGCCGAACACCCTCTCGCTCCCCATCGCGCTCGCGGTCACGATCAGCATCTCCTGATGGAGATGAGATGGTGCGCGCTGCTGCCAGAGCTGCCGACAAGGGGCGTAGAGAGCACACCCGCTCTCCATCGCCAACTCGTCGCGAGTTGAATCGTATGGGCCAAGCCGCAGCCACAGATGTCTTCGAGAACGACGCATCCCCAGCCCTGCCTGTTCCTTCCGCAGTTGCTCGTCAAGCCGATCGATCCGCCCGCATGTCCTTCGACTATGATGACTCTCGACTGCAATCCCCTGCTGGAAATGCTACAGGTATGCGCAGTCCTGATGTAGCCAACCCAGATCCGATCCATCCGGAGATACTGCGGCAGGAGCTCAACAAGCGTGCACCAATGGTCATGCCTGATGATGGAACTGATATGCCCGATACTGACCCTCCGAGACCCTACGATGCACAAATTGCAGCTCTCAATGCCCCAAGTCCTCCAGAGCCCTCTTCTGCTCGTCTGCGCGAGGCCCTAGAGCAAGCAAGCCCAGATGTTGGCGCACAAGATCTTCCTAGTACCAGCCAGTCGCCGGACCCGTGGACGGCCCAGCTTGCACACATGGACCCCAACTCGGTTTCCGTCTCACGCTCGATTTCTCGTTCTGCAGCGGTATCCCTTTCCCGAAGTGCATCTGCTCGCATTCGCGAACATCAATGGCAGTCGATGAGCCCTCAATATAATGGTCCGTCTGCAGACCGAGTTTGGGACGAAGGAACATTGTCTCCGCCCCTGCCGGTGATTAGTCCTGGCTTGGATGACAATAACGATAGCACGCCTACGACGCCAGGCGGTGACGAGGCACCACTCAGAAGCCCATCGATGTCTCCTCCTCTGTCCCCGGCTGGTGTCAGGCTCTCCAGAACTGATTCCTTTGATAACGGTCTCCCAGCAGAGAATCGTACTCCAGGCTCTGACTTCTTGCCTAGTCGGCCAGTATCTCAGCTTGATCTGCCAACTCTCTCAGACATGACTTCAGACAGCCCCATGCTCTCCGCGGGACCCAACCAAGAGATGGAGCGTGACTCTGGAGTCAGCGTTTCTAACCGCGGATCGTCCGATCCAACCTCAAGGGTTAGCTTTTCTCGTCGTGAGTCCACAGACCATAGCTCTGCGATCTTCTCTCAGCGTGGCTCTTCAGACCCAAGCTCTGCAGTCGCTGTTTCAAGCCCAGATATTCCACGTCGCAGTTTCGAGAGAGATGGATCGCGTCCCCGAAGCTCCCGCCTCGTGCCGACAGAGTCAACTCCGGGCGAGAATCAGGCCATTGTCAGATCTCTGTGGATGCGAGCCGAGTCCAGACAATCTGCTAGTCGCGCACCAATATCTCGTGATAGTTCCCGCGCCCCATCCTTCGAGGATAAGACTGGCCAAGATGCAGCGCCCGACCGAGAAGCCAATACCGAATCTTGGTACAACCCGACGGTCATGCCTCGTCCGCAACCACCTGCGTCTGGCTTGCTCAGTCCTGAATCCAAGGACGAGTCGCCTGCTGTCTCGTTGTCATCACCCGCCAAGGCACAGGAACAGGCAGAACCACCAGCTGACGAGACTGTTGCTGCTGATCCCTATGTGGACTCCTTCACCCAGTCCAAGGGTGCTACCGCCGAGGATCAGAAGCGCACTTCTATCACTGATGGCCCATCCTTCGAGACCTTGCAATCTCAGTCAGAGGCTCCGACTGCTGATCCGGTTGCTGACGCTCTCATGTCGCAAGCCCAGACAGACAAGATTGAGGAGAAGCCGACCACGGTCGAGATGGCCACAAGCCCTATGCTGGAGAACCCAAGAATGTCAAGTGAGCAGTCCGAAGAAAAGATCGAGAAGGACTCATCTTCTAAATCTTCGGATCCTATCGCGGAAGCTCTCCTTTCCCTGGTCCCAGCAGGAGAGCAAATCGAGGATCAGGACACTGCCGGCTTCGTCAGTGCGCCAGTCTCAGTGCCACCTCAGCAATTGGCAAAGAACATCAGCGTGAATGCCGAGTACGACCCATTCAAGTACTCTTCTGATGAGGAGGGAGAGCAGAAGGCGGAGGCGACCGATGTCAAGCAAGTCGACGAGAAGACACTTGGCAGTCTGGTAGGCCAGCCAAAGTCCTCGCCCATCGTCGCAAGCGAGTCGACGCGGCGTCAATCAGCATCCTCTGGTGCTTTGAGCCCGCAAAGCGACTCGCCTTTGCCGTCTGCATCTCAGCTAAATCTGCCAAGTATCAGTGCCGTGACTGCCGAGAAGAAACAGGATACCAAGCCGCCAACACCAAAGGTTGCAAACGTTGAAGTTCTGTCGTCTACCGGAAGTTCACCTGAGGTGTCGCAGTCCGACTCCCAGGAATCTAAGCGCGCATCTATCCTCTCTGACACCTCTATGCCCTCAGTCGGCAGCCTGGACACCGACGCGTCCGCCCGCACCAACAGCAATGACTTCGATTCGAGCGAGTTGCCTTCAACTCCACCGGACGAGGAGGCGGCCACGTCTCCCATGTCCGCGGGATTGAAAGACCTTTTCGCCTCGGAATCCCCTCAGGTCGCTGTGGTCGGCGAGACAAAGCCCGATGAGGACACGGAGAAGCTTCGCCGTCCTCAACCGCCTTCGCGCACTGTTTCTCAGCTTGCCTATCCGGATGAAGATTGACTAGAGGTGCGGGATGCGGTGCGAAGCCCGCACAAGTATCGACCACGACGCCAGCACCGCCAGGCTTCTGAAGGCTCGTCGAACAGTGATTGAGAAATCTGTCTATGAAGGATGAAAAATTGTAATGACCACCCACTTGTAATATTAGTTTCAGGTTTTCTTTTTACCTTGAGCAGGAACAGTCTGCTATGATTGACGACAGAAATCTGGTCCAGTCAGATGTAGCCATTGTATCAATAAAGTCTTCATAATTATACGCGATAGCCCTCCACAGCATTTTTTAGTCTTTGAGAATGAGCACTTTGACTCCATGACATCGGCAAGAACGATTGGACTTGAGAGTGACAGCTTTTTGTTGTTGGGCTTTGTGACGTGCAACTGCCCTTTAGACGAATAACGGTAGCTTCCCTTGGCAGATTGGAGCACGAACGACTCGAACCAAACATGTCTACAACTCACAGCCACTCACCTCACAAGACCATCCAAACATTTTGCATAAGCTTCAACGACTCATGGTCCTCACGAGGATCTATCACCACCAAATATCGCGAAATCCCTCCCTTCAACGGCTGATACTTCGAATCACCGAACAAATCAACAAAGCACCTAACGTTACTGCACATCCTAACCCTACAACACGAGGAAGATCAAGATCGCAGTACGCAAGCGGCCGTTTCTTGTCTCAGCCCAAATCTGCAGTGCATCATCTTCACCAACCGCCAGCGAATGCCGACCTAAGACAAGATCTCCTAAGACGCGAAGCTCTCGCGCGCTCTGCTTCTTTCACATGCGCCGAGCTTGAGCTCTTGCTACGACTCTCTGGCCTTTTTCGCAGGCACCGACACTCGTTTCTACATATCCAAGAAGAGATTCCGCTTACCTCCGCTCCACCCCGAAAAGCTCTCAACCAAACAAAACGACGGCTTTGCTGATTCCTCTCTGGTCGTTGCACGAGACACTCGCCACGGAATTGGTTCTTTGTGCGTCATGCGGGATTAGCGTGCAGGACTAAGTCGTACCGCTTCAGCTTTTGTGCTCGAGGCAACTGGAGCTGGTTGGAGGAGCTTTGGATTTCTTGTTTGCTGGATATACTCGAATCTTGCAGCTTTTTTGCTTTTCTGTTTACCTTTGGCTGCAAAGCTCTTTTCGCATTGCTTTGCCACTCACTCGTTTTCTTTCGGCAGCTCGCGGAAGGGCTGTTGGACGCGATGCAGCGCGTATTGGGACTATTGTATCTTTTTCTTTCGGTGAATCTGGTTTGCGGATATGCTTTGCCTGCGAGTGAGAAGCGACAGGCTGGTGGTTGTCAGGCGCCGAGACAGCGAAGGTCATGGTAAGTGTTTCGGATGTGCAAGCTGTACGATTTTTTCACGATTAACAGTTCTCGACAGGACAAGATTGAGCAACGAAGAAAAGAGAGCATACTTGGATGCGGAGTTGTGCTTGCAACGAACGCCACCAGCTTATGGCATTCAAGGAGCCAGGAGTGTGTGGGAAGAATTGCAGTGGGCACATATTCGCAGCAAAAATTGGATCCATGGTGTTGGGGCCTTTCTGCCATGGCATCGATACTACCTGAGAGCACACGAGCAGATGTTATCGGAGCACTGCAATTATCAACTCGGGACACCGTAAGTGGTATTGTGCGAACAACATTGTAAGATGTCCACTGACTTGTTCCAGATACTGGGAGGAAGCCTTGGATGTTGGGAACCTGTTCGGCGCCGCAGTCTTTGATCCTCAGTCCGGCTTTGGTGGCGACGGCAGTCCAGGAGACAATTGCGTGACGACAGGCCCTTTCGCGAACCTGACTCTCGTCTTCGACAGCGATGGAGTCGCTCAACAGCCAGTGTGCCTACGTCGACGCTTGAACCCGGACATGTTCTCGCGTGCCGCTCAAAGCGAAGTCGACAACTGCTTCAGGTATCCGGATTGGGCCGGTGCGAGTGTTTGCTATGAAAACTGGGTGCATATAGCTGGGCACGAGGGCGTTGGGGAAGTCATGGCGAATGCGCTGACAGCGCCTGGAGATCCGATCTTCTTCTTGCACCATGCCAATATTGATCGAATGTGGTCGCTATGGCAGGCCGCAGGTCTTCCCGGTCGGCTGACAGAGATGGGACGACCAAACACGCCCAGTGCTGATTTCAACAGGGCAAACAACTGGGCGCCGCCGGGACCGGAATGGACCTCGACAAGTGGTGATAATGGACCAGAAACGACGCTGGACCATGTGCTGTGGGTAGCGGAGATTGTGCCGAATGCAACGATCAGAGATGTCATGGACCTGGGAGCTGGCTTGTCGTGCGCGACCTATGTCTGAAGTCACGATATGAGTGATGCTGCGGTTTATCGGTGGGAACGCGGCGTAATGGTAGAGGATGGTCAGCATCTGGAATTAGTAGATGCGCAGGGCTCATGTCCTACAATAATGCTTAATATACCTCGGTCGACCAGATGATGAACAACGCTGGCGTTTTCTAGGATCACAGCGGAGCAATAGTTGGCTTGAGGCTGTCTTGATGCATGATGATTGTCTTCGAAGCAGGAACGACATTTTCGCAGTCGACAGGGTTCGTGTAAGTCTTCCAAACGCACGAGAGCGGCGATGGCCACAGTGGCACAGCCATATCTGCTAGAGCGGGTGCAACATTGAGAGCTCGTCGCCTACCTCAGTAACATATCTTTCCTCTTCTATTCGGCTGGCGGGCAGGCTCATGCCTTTTGTTCTCTCTGGCTGGGATATGAGAATGTCATGCTCGTCAGTAGGCTCGACCGGATCGTCCTTCGTGAGAAGTGCAAGACGCAGACTGATCATTGATGCGTGAGAGACCAGGTCCATGTCCGTCGCCGCCATGCCAATAGTTATGCGCTGGGCACGGAGGCGGCGGACGAGGGAGCCGGCAGCGATGTTGCCACCGGATGCCACGGAGGAGGCGTGTGCCGCGGAAAGTCGGGAAGAGGCACAGCGAGACGAATTCAGTCAAGCCTCTTTCACGTCGCGTCAGCAGCGTAGTCTCGTAGCAAGATCATATCGTTTTCATGGTTGTTGTGGCAGTGAAGAAGTTGGAGGCCTTCACTCTGCAGTGCATGTCCTGTGTCGGCGCTAGTGCGTCATCGAATAAGGTTTCTGGGAAGCTTCGACCCCTGCTATCGGTATGCATGGCGATGCTCGGCCGGAACGCGGGTCGGTGAAGTGTGCCTGTGAGCTGGCGACTGGGGCATCGCGAGTATTCACTTAAAGCCTCACCTCCCGCGCACTTCTGGCTCGTGAACAGCGTGGGCGAGCAAGTCCGCCAGTTGCGATCCAGATCAGCGACACCTCACTCTGAAATCACACTACTAACCCCGAAGTGTAACCGCTTATCGGAAGGACCGATAGCCCACTCTGACTTCAGCGTGGGGCAGCCAGGCACGCTGCTGAAAGAAAACGAGACGCTGGAAAGGTGCTGTCTGAGCACCCATCCTCACTTGCCTTGACCTCTTGCGATACATTCATTCGGCTCTTGCCCGCGACACGAACACACCCAACCCCGCTTTACGCTTCTGAGCAACGAGCTCAACCAGACCACCACTTTTCCAAGCATCTCCTACCAAGCATGGCTCAGATCACGTTGAGCCCGCCTTCAATGCCATGGGGAAAGAAGCGCATAGCTGTCATGACCTCGGGAGGTGACTCTCCAGGCATGAGCGCAGCTGTGCGAGCTGTTGTGCGTCAGTCGCTGGCCGCTGGCTGCACCGCGTACGCTGTTTACGAGGGCTACCAAGGCCTGGTCGATGGTGGGGACATGATCCGAGAGATGAAGTGGGAAGACGTACGAGGATGGATCTCAGAGGGCGGCACACTCATTGGCACAGCACGATGCAAAGCATTCATGGAGCGTGCAGGGCGGCTCACTGCTGCGAACAACATGATCGAGAAGGGCATCGACGCTCTGGTCATCTGCGGTGGTGACGGATCGTTGACAGGAGCAGACAAGTTCCGAGCAGAGTGGCCGAGTCTCATGGACGAGCTCGTGTCCACCGGCAAGCGCAAGGAAGACGACGTGAAGCCATACAGACATCTCAACATCGTTGGACTGGTGGGCTCGATCGACAACGACTTGAGCAGCACAGACGCGACAATTGGCTGCTACAGCTCACTCGAACGGATTTGCCAATCGATCGACTACATCGATGCTACTGCGCTCTCGCATCAGCGTGCCTTCGTCATCGAAGTCATGGGCCGACACTGCGGATGGTTAGCACTCATGGCAGGAGTGGCTTGCGGAGCCGACTTCGTCTTCTGTCCAGAGAATCCACCTTCAGAGAACTGGGAAGCCGAGATGTGCTCGATCGTGAAGAAGCACCGCCAAATGGGCAAGAGAAAGACTATTGTGATTGTTGCGGAGGGTGCTCACGATAGGAATCTGAACCACATTACGCCTGTCATGGTCAAGGATCTGCTCTCAAACAGCGTCGGTCTCGATACCAGAGTGACTACTCTGGGCCACGTTCAACGTGGTGGTCCTCCTTGCGCATACGACCGCATGCTTGCAACCCTGCAAGGTGTCGAGGCCGTCAAGGCTGTACTCGAAGCTACCCCAGAAACCCCGTCGCCTGTTATCTGTATTGTGGAGAACAAGATCGTACGGAAGGACTTGATGGAAGCTATTCGACTGACCCAGAAGGTCGCCGAGGACATCGCAAAGAAGGACTTTGATGCCGCGATGAACGGACGAGATGCAGAATTCGCAGAATTTCAGCAGGCCTTCAATATCACGACAGCAACAGACAAGACAGATATGCTGCTTCCACCGGAGAAGCGTATGAGGGTTGGTATAATACATGTAGGCGCGCCCGCCGGTGGTATGAACGCCGCGACTCGCGCTGCTGTGGCATACTGCCTGACCAAAGGCCACACGCCAGTGGCTCTGCACAACGGCTTTCCTGGTCTGTGCCGCCATCACGATGACAAGCCACTTGGCTCTGTGCGTGAAGTCAGCTGGCTGGAGGCTGAGAACTGGGGCTCCAAAGGTGGCTCCGAGATTGGCACAAACCGTAGTCTGCCTTCCGAGGACTTCAAGACCGCGGCGTTCTGCTTCGAGAAGTACAAGATTGACGCGCTATTCGTCGTTGGTGGCTTCGAGGCCTTCACGGCCGTCTCGGAGCTCCGCAAGGCTCGTGCAGAGTACGACGCATTCAAGATCCCGATGACGATTCTGCCTGCCACTGTGTCCAACAACGTTCCTGGCACTGAATTCTCAATTGGCTCCGACACTTGCTTGAACGCCCTGATTAGCTATTGCGACGCCATCAAGCAATCTGCATCTGCGTCTCGTCGCAGAGTCTTCGTGGTCGAGACTCAAGGTGGTGCTTCCGGATACATTGCCACACTCGCAGGCCTTTCGATCGGTGCAGTTGCCGTCTATACGCCAGAAGAAGGTATTCACCTCAACATGCTTGTCGAAGACATCAAGTTCCTCAAGGACCAGTTCGCCAAGGACGCAGGCCACACCAGATCTGGCAAGATCATCCTTCGGAATGAGAAGGCCAGCAAGGTCTACACGACACAGTTCATTGCCGACGCTATTAAGGAAGAGTCCAATGGAAGGTTCGACTCAAGATACGCTGTACCAGGTCACTTCCAGCAAGGTGATATTCCGTCGCCAATGGATCGTGTGCGTGCCGTGCGTTTCGGTGTCAAGTCCTTGCAATACCTCGAGTCTTTCGCCGGCAAGTCGAAGCAAGAGATTGCAGATGACCCAATGTCTGCGACGGTCATTGGAATTCGGGGAGCACGAGTCAAGTTCAGCGCCATGGAGAAGATCGAGCGCGAGGAGACTGACTGGAAGGATCGTCGACCAAAGGATGAGTTCTGGATGGGCTTGACTGGCGTGGTTGACACTCTTTCTGGTCGTCCTAAGGCAAAGCGCTCGACGATGCCCGGCAGCCCTGCCGCACAGGGCCAGGAAAATGGCGCAGCCAAATAAGTTCTCTGATTGCGGACGGCTTCTGAGCGTGAGAGTTTTGGCGTTGTTGAGTGGCATCCTCCAGCGAGCGAGTGACCCAGGCCGAGTGCCTCTTGAGCTTTAGATGTTATTTCCTCTCCCATGTTATGACCTTGAATGAGAAAAGTGATGATTGTATATTCCATCAACCATCTCCCAAACAGTGCAAAGATGTTCTATTCTTTCGTGAATGCGCCCAAACTCCTTCGCTAATCCCATCATTGCTCTCATACCTGCACCATTGCAGTTCACTCAGAACACTCCGTCATGCTCACCGGGCAGCCTCTTGACCCGCTTTTGCTCCCAATCATCCAGATCTTTAGCCGCCAGTTTCTGCGCAGCATCAAACCAGTCAGCTCCAGCCCCTCTCGCACGGACAATAGCAGCAGCAGAGTTCGCAACTCGCAATTCACCATAGTGCAGAAACACGGTTGTAGGTGTACTCACATAATACTCCTCCCTCAAATCAATCTTCCGCTTATTCTGCCCAATGCCTAACTCCTCGTCTTTGGTCATTTGTCGCACTTTACGATCGTGTCGTTCGTAGCGTAGGGCTGTCGCGGGTGTGAGGAAGAATGAACCGAGAAGCATTGTGGCTAAGAAGGGTAGGCCGAAGAGCGCGAACGGGTGTTTCGCGAGGAGGAGGCGGTAGCGCGCTGCGAGGGAGGAGTCATTTGTCGAGCGGAATTTACGGGAGGGAAAGACGGCCATTTTGAAGCGCGATATGGCGGATAGGCGATGGTGGTAACTGTGGTGGTGATGCGGTAGGGTTCATGCGGGTGGGTTGTCGAAGTCTTGGCGAAGTTACAGTGGATCGCGACCGCGACTTCTTCTCGTGTACGCGTCGGAGGCAACAGTGGGAGGCGTTCATCATTCCGCGGATCACAGTCTTTCTGCCAACGAGCGCCAGTTACTGCGATCGAGACTGTGATTCAAGGTAATCAACACTGCGCCAGCATCTTCTGGGGTCAAGGCCAGGCCTTCCCATTTGTTCGCAATTCTGTTTGTACTTCCGCTCAGGGCTATTAGGCTTCATCGAGAAGCGGAGACTGCAGCCGATCCCAGCCAAAAGAAAATGAGCTGACGAGGTTCTGAAGAGCCTCAACATGGCTCGTCGACAGCATGCAGCTCCGAATGGGACTCACCTCAATGGTGATGCTCCCCCAGCTTCCACACTGGCTGCCCAGATCGTACAGAATCAGACTCGAAAGGCAACAAATCAGGCGCAGAACGAGACCGCCAGCTTCCGAGACCTTCTCCACGAGATATTGCACAGCAATGCTGCCGCGCCTGAGACAGACGTTGATGTTAATGCACAGCTCATCAATGTCGTGGTACAGGCGGGCCTCGTGCCACTGACACTGGAAAACCCTTTCGCAGACTGGGATGTACTCGTACCGCAAGGTATGGACAGTATTGCGGTCATCGAGTCTACGATCAGACGCCAGCCTGAGGTTCTGCTACACCGCCTTACTCCAGATGGACCCCAGCTCATTTTGAGCATTCTCGCCACGCTCATTGCAATATGCGGTCGACAAAAGTGCGAGAAAATAGCTGTCAACGGCTTGCTCATGTCGTCAATGAAAGCTCTTGAGAAGTCGCCGGAACTTTGGCGACAGGCTCGCAGTTTGTCGGAGGTGATACAATACTGCGTGGATGGTACGTGATTCCAACTACAGGTAAGTACATCTTGACTTATCATCTTCCAGACGCTCTTTCTGTTCTCGAAACATCTTCGTCAAAAGTCACTACGCTGAACCTTAGCCTCCCTCCTGCTCGAGGCGTCGTCAAGTTTTGGCCTCAGTCGGAAGGGAGTATTGCTTTGCCGCAAGGCACAACCACCACTGTCACAGAGACGAGCCGGGCTTTCATTGTCGCACTAGAGCTCTCCCGGATCCCAGCACTTGATGCCTTCTGGAGGCAAGATGCGTGTCTCCGACTACAACGATTGGCATTCGCCCTTCGACCACAGCTGGGAAAGAGTTCACGCTGGGACCATGCTGTTGAACAGTTGCTGCAGCTACCCTACGACTGGCTTCTCGTGGCGGCGCTCATAGGCGATATTCCAAAAGCAATGCCTTCCACTGCTGTCCAGAAGCTGCTGGCTGCAGCTTTGATCACTCTTCTCAATGCACAGCTTGATACCGCAAGAGACGCGATCGTACCTGTGCTGTCCAAGGCCACCACAGATGAGACATGGCAAGCTCTCCATGAGGACTTCAAAATCGCCATCGCTACCTCGGTCACTCGACTGGAACTGAAAGAGAGTGCTACCGAGAACGTCACGACTTTACTTGAGACACTCCGAGCAGATGATGCGATGACAGACAGTGAATTGCAGGTCAGTTTTCGACATCTCAGCGTGGCGAAGCCGTGTCACACTAGGCGGCGGCTGCGCAAGCGTCGAAAACTGTCTGCCGAAGTTCCTGAGGTGAAGAAAGCTAGGATCGCTCGGAAGACCTCGCAATTGCTTGCGGGTGTGGACACCGAAGACTTCAGTGCGTTGCCTGATGTGGCAGTGTCTGTCTACGCCACGTTGCGGCTCGAAGATCAACTCTGTGCGTGGCAATATTTGTCTGAACTCACGGATTATGATCTTGACACGGCACTGCAAACGATCGCACGACTTCTTGAAGCAGGCGAGCCTCGCGACGACAGGCAGGTCAGAGTACTAGCTCTGCTGGCGGTGCGAGCATGTCTGCAACGAACGAGCGACCCAGTATATGTGGACATATCAAGCAACTTCGCACGGCACATTCTCAATTCACTCCGCAGCTCGATCCGGGAACTGCGAACGGCTGCCGCACAGACAATATCGGTGTTCCTCCGACCTGACCTTCCAGAAAGCATCAGAATTCAAAACAGACAAACTGTTTTAGAACATCTTCGTGGCGCCTCGACTCGTGATGTGCCGAATGAGCAAGAGACACTGGTCACAGCTTGGGGACAAGTTGCTATGTCATGCGGTGAAAGGGAGCTCAATCTGGCCTTACTGCAGCTGGTCGATTATCTTGGACACGGCAATGCGTTCGTCTGCGCCATGGCATTCGCTGAGCTGGAAGCCATCGCTGCTTTCAAGAAAATGTCGCCGAAAGAGTTGTTCCAGCCCTTTTGGCGTTCAATTGCGGTGGCTGTTGTTCAAGAGCTTCACGGCCGGCCACAGAAGGCACAACAACTTTGCGATTTGTTGAGCATGGACATTAACAATTTCCTTGTCCACACGCAGCGCGAGACACTTCCTTTTCTAGTATTGACGAAGAAGAAGGACCTTCTCCAGCGCATCGCAAATGCACGTGGCAACGGGACCACTGTTGAAGATGTTTGCATGCAACCACGAACGAATCTGGCTGCGATCTTGGCGCTGCTACTATCACAGTCTTCGCACGAAGTGGAAGAACTTGCCTTCTCGTGCCTGACGGAAGTTGCGCCAGATTTACGAAAGACGGATATGTCAAGCTTGGTCAAGGTGGACCCAGTCCTGATCGCTTGTGAAATGCTCAAGCTGAGCGGTGAACAAACCCCTGACAGAAAGTCGCGTGCGTACCAGGCGTTTCAGACATTTGCCAACATTGCGGAGAGGGTACCTGGACAGCGAAAGGCCCATTCGAAGTCCTCAAAAGCAGTAAGCCAGTTTCTGGATGACAAAGTGCTTGGTATCTTGACTTTGTTCTCCACTATGCTGGAGACTGGCCCCGGAGCGGAGTCGACCTTGGAGAAGATTCGCTGTCTGAAAGGCATGGCAGATATGTTCGTCATTGCTAAAGGCAAGCTATCGTTTGCACTGCCACAGATCCGAGGATGCTTACAATCCGGACTCGAACAGCCGGAACTCTGTGAGGTCGCATTCGACGCTTGGCTCTCGCTGATACCACTTCTCGAGGCAGACGATGTTGCCCTCATCGTGGACGAGACGTTCGTGCTCATCACACGCCACTGGACAGCTCTGTCGTTAGACCTGCAGCAGAAGACACACGAGATGTTGAGCCAACTCGTGAAGACTCACAACGTGTTGTTGCAGGAGAACATCATGACACTTCCCTCACTGGAAGGTATCCCTTTGCTGTCAAAATTCGCGTCCGAGTTCGAGAGACTTCGATCGCAAGAGAGTGTCGAATCTTACTGCAAGGCATTCACGAATCGCCTCCGCGATGATGGTGATACAGTCGTTCTTCAGTCAATCAAGGAGCTGGTACCATATCTGAGTTCTGTTCAGGATTTCATACACGATACCGCGGCCAGCGAGCATCCTTCGCCTGCACTATCCGAACTGCTATGTGCTTTGCTTGATGTGACCGTCAAGTACTCTAGCACCAATTCAGAAGCCGCAGAGCTATGCGGAAAGGCACTTGGTATCATCGGATGCCTGGATCCCAACCGTGTCGAAGCAACACGAAAAAAGGGTCACATAATGGTGCTCTCCAACTTCGACAGGGCAGGAGAGGTCATCGATTGGGTCATTGCGCTTCTTCAAGACGTACTAGTGAAGGCCTTCAAGTCCGTCACAAATGCCAAATCACAGGGGTTCCTGGCATATACCATGCAAGAATTGCTTGGATTCTGCAATTTCAGTCAAGTTGCAGCATTGCGACCTCGCGCATCTCAAGCGCCCGAAGCTGCAGCGAAATGGTACCAGATGCCTGAGCACATCCGCACGGCTCTAACGCCGCTGCTTACTTCCAGATATGTTGTGACAAGCAACAGTGCTGTACTTCCGCCCGAGAGGACCTACCCGGGGTTCTCTCCTGACGCTTCCCACAGTTCCTGGCTCAGGTCCATCACTTACGATCTTATGTTTCGAGGCAAAGGAGAGAATGCCCAAGCAATCTTCACTCTGCTGGCTCGAATCATTCGTGGCCAAGATCTGGCCATTGCTCGTTTCCTCTTCCCCTATGCTGTTCTCAATGTGGTCATTGGTGGCACCGCCGCCGAGGTGCAGGATCTCGTTGAAGAATTCATGGCAGTGCTACAATCGAGCCCTGAATCAACGACTCAGCAAGAGATTATTCGATTGTGCAGTGAGAGCGTTTTTGCTGTTCTTGACTATACGTCGACTTGGCTGCGCGAGAAGCGTAAAGAGCTCAGCGAAACCCGAGCCGCTGCATACAAAACTGGTATTTCGCCCAACGAGTTCGACGAAGCTCGTGATATTGGCCAGATTGAAACAGTCGAGAACTTTCTGGCCTCGATTCCAGCTGAGATCATCGCGAACCAGGCCATTGATTGCAGATCCTACGCTCGCGCGTTGTTCCACTGGGAACAGTACATCCGGCAAGAACGAGACCTAATCCCGTCTGGAAAGCTGACGAGCGAGCATGACTCAATGTACGAGAGGCTGCAGGAGATCTACACACAGATCGAAGAGCCCGATGGGCTAGAAGGCATTGCAGCGCATTTGCCTTTGGTATCTGAGCAACAGCAGACTATCAATCACGCAAAAGCAGGGCGATGGACTGCGGCCCAGGCATGGTATGAACTTCAACTTACGGAGCAGCCGACGAATACCGACATTCAGCACGAAATTCTCCAATGTCAGAAGGAAACTGGGCAATATGCAACACTCCTACGCTATGCAAATAGTTTCCTCAACCCTGACGATGACAGAGGCGACAACGTAGCGGCCGCCATCAAGACTCATCTCCCGCTTGCAGCTGAAGCTTGTTGGATGGTTAATGACTTCGACGGTCTCAGGCGAAGACTGCTCATGCGTCCAGAAGAACTGGAGACCGATTTCAACATTGGGGTTGGAAGATCACTGCTTTGTGCAGGCGGCGAAGGGTCGCTCCCTAAACAAATCAGCAGCATGCGCAAGCTTATCACAGAAGGTCTGTCTATGGCTAGCACGGACTCGCTTCAGACCTGTCATGCAGAGCTCATGAAATTGCATGTCCTTTACGAAGTCGAAACTTTGTCAACGGTTCAGCCAGCGGACGCGTCTCGTCTACAGAGGGCGTTCGAGAAGCGTCTGAACGCCGTCGGGGCATACGTACAGGACAAGCAGTTCATACTTGGAACGCGCCGGGCTGTAATGCGAATACAGCCAAATGCTTTCCAGCCGACACACACAGGCGCTTCCTGGCTCACCACAGCTCGACTAGCCCGTCAGACAAAAAACATTCCAAGTGCATACAATGCTGTGCTCAAAGCATATGAGTCCGAAGAGCGCGGCTCGAAAGTTGAAGAGGCAAGGCTGCTTTGGACCGAAGGCCATCAAAGACAAGCCATACAGGCCTTGGAAGCCGCGATTGAGTCTGGAATTTTGGAGGCCGACGATCCGAACTCGAGCATGCCAAATGTCAGTGCTGCTTCTAGTACGTTGAGTGAGATCAACGGATGGAAACAGAACCCACTGCTGGGAAAAGCACTTCTTCTACTGGCCAAGTGGCTGGACGCATCGGGGCAGAGTCAGACCAAGGACATGACTGATCGTTACCAAATGGCAGCACGCCGGCATCAACGATGGGAGAAAGGTCATTACTACCTGGGCAAGCATTACACGAAGCTCTTGGACGCGCAGAAGGCCTTACCCAGAGAGAAGCAGACGCAGTCTTACCTGACTGGCGAGCTGACCAAGCTGGTTATCGACAACTCATTGCGATCAGTTCCGTTTGGCAACAAGTACTGGCATGAGACCATCCCTCGTGTTATAACATTGTGGCTGCAGCTCGGAATGGACTGTCTGACGAGAACGCGCGGAGAGGACGAAGTGACTTTTGAGAAGCGCAAGAAGTCGCTGCAGGCTTGCAACAGACAGCTGCAGAAGTACTTCGAGCGTGTTCCGCCATACGTCTTCTATCACGCGCTTCCACAGCTGATATCCCGCATCACACATCCTCACCCAGAAGTCTGGAAACAACTGTGCAATATCCTGGTCCGTATCGCATCCACGCACCCAGGCCAGACGTTATGGAGTCTGCTTGCTGTGCCGAAAGCGACAGACAAACTGCGAGTAGAACGGGGCAAAGAAGTGCTCAGTCGACTGAGGGACCCCAAGAATCAGCCAAAGGGTGACTCGTCGAACATCGACCTGAAGTCGCTCATCGTGCACAGCCAGCGGCTCTGCGATGGACTGCTTCTTGCTTGCGAGCGGCCAGTCAAAGATCGCGTTGTGCACGTCAGTCTGTCCAACGATCTTGCGTTCAAGCTCAATCTAGCCCCTAGTGATTTGGTCGTGCCTGTCGAATCGACGCTGACTGCTTCTGCACCTCCTGCAGCTAATAGCGAGTCGATCAGACGCCACAAAGCCTTCACGCAGGACAAGATCACGATCCAGGCATTTCATGACGAGGTGTTTGTTCTTAGTTCGCTGCAACGTCCTCGAAAGATTACGGTTCGTGGTTCTGATGGCAAGCTGTATGGGCTGCTGTGTAAGCCGAAAGACGATCTGCGCAAGGATCAACGACTCATGGAGTTCAACGGCATCATCAACCGCGCACTGAAGCGCAACACTGAAAGCAGTAAACGTCGTCTGTACATCAAGACGTATGCTGTCACTCCACTCAGTGAAGAGTCTGGATCCATCGAGTGGGTAGAAGGCATCAAGCCCATGCGCGATATCCTCCTCAACACATATCAGCGCAAAGGCATTCGACCGAACTATAACCAGATCAAGAAGGATCTTGACCTGGCGTCTGCTTCGGAGGATGATGCTCATATCTTTGCGCATAAGGTCCTCACACAGTTCGAGCCAGTCCTTCACGAATGGTTTACTGAGACGTATTCCGAGCCGGAAATCTGGTTCAATGCTCGACTACGCTACGCTCGATCAGCAGCAGTAATGTCCATAGTCGGACACATTCTTGGACTCGGAGATCGTCACGGCGAGAACATTCTGCTCATGGAAGGCACCGGAGGCGTCTTCCATGTGGACTTCAATTGCCTGTTCGACAAAGGCTTGACGTTCGAGAAGCCGGAACTCGTGCCCTTCCGCCTGACACACAACATGGTCGATGCTATGGGTCCTTATGGCTATGAGGGGCCTTTCCGCAAGTCTTCGGAATTGACACTGGGACTGCTCCGCCAGGAACGAGATACGCTGATGACTGTTCTAGAGACTTTCTTGTACGATCCCACTGCGGACTTTGTGGGCAAGAAAAAGAGGACTACGCCTGGGGTGCCGGAGACACCGGCGGAGATTCTGGAGAGTGTTTCTACAAAGCTGAAGGGTCTTCTTATTGGGGAGACCGTGCCGCTGAGCGTGGAGGGCTATGTCGATGCTCTGATCCGCCAAGCTACGAGCCATTTCCGATTGGCGAGCATGTATATCGGTGAGTCTCATGTGCCATTGCTTCTGTTCGTGTTTTGAACCCTTGACTGACTTCTTCACAGGATGGTGTTCGTTTTTGTGAGGACAAACAGGAGAAATATGAAGTAGTACAGATGCTTGTCATGCGAAGCAATAGTTGTGTCTATAATCGCACCGACGCTGATCAATGAACAAATACACAACTGCCATCTCGTGTTCCTGTTGCTTTCCGTTGAAGTGTCTTGGTGGTCCCGATGCTACTGCACTGCCACCAGCAAGTGGCTAGGAGAATATGCTATATTCAGATGATCGCCGTCGACGTTACAGCCGCGTGAGCACAATGATGTTGATGTTGAATGTTGAGGAAGACACGCAATGGCGCGTATCGCCGTGCTATTTTGACAGAAGTCAGGGTCCTCGATCAGGATCGGACTTCCCGACTGGGGAAAGCGAGAAAAGTGCTTGGCGAACCACGGCAAGAGTACCCGAGGAGTGCACCATTGAAAGAAGCATTTCACTGACCAGCTTGCTGGGAATTGGTCGTGTTGAAGTGGAGAGGCTGAGTTGAACAGTGCTTCCTGCGTGATAGTGAAGATTCTGACCTGGTGCACAGTTCTAGATGTCTGCCACGTCGTTTTGCAGCTTCAATGCCCTGAATGTGAGAGTTGAGCCGGCATGAGCCTTGGAGCAGATGGAAGTTTTCTCCTGCAGAGCCGAGAACGCCACATCCGTAGTGGCCGCGGTGCAGGAACGCGCAGCCAACGGGCATGATGGCCCTTCTATGGCGCACCGTACGCCATCGATGAAACTCGGGCTGCCTCGACGACATTGTCCACGACGCATTCCTGACCACCGGAAAGCTCTTCTTTCTCCTTGCGCATCCTCCTCTCCTATCGTCTCCCTCTTCCTACACCCGCTCACTCGCTACAGGGATTCCAGCTCCCGCCATTGACTAAACCCTCAGGACGTCATCTATACAAAACTGCTTTCGCCTGCGGCGGACTGCACCCGCGCGTTTCAGTCTCAGTCTCTGGCTCGCTCCCCCGAATCACATCATCTCACTACAAGCCACTACTCTCCAATCCCCGGGGTGCCAGGCGCACTATCAATCCCGGTGAACGACTGCAGCTGGCTAGCTTCACAAGCTGTTTCTAGACCAGCTCAAAGATTCACCGACGGCCGTGGATCAGTTGAACACCATACGCGCATTCACTCGCTCGCGCGAAGCTTCATTTCCACTTCCAGGCAGTTTCACCTGAGGCGGCAGCTCATCCTTGAGCATGTCCTCCCACCTTCACGCCCGCCCTTCGCAAACAAAACGCTTTTCTCGCGAAGGCTTCCAGCCCATTCCTGCAACCCACGGCGACAATATGGGTTACAGCAACAACGCGGCCTATGGCGGCAATGACGCGACCATCGACATTCCACTCGAGCAAGTCCAGAGCCATGTAAGCAGTGGCGGTGGACTTCGCAATGCGAGTGCCACGGCCGAGAATTTGCAAACCACAAGCACGATCAACGAGAAGCAGAGCACAGGAGGCTTCTTCCGAGGTCGTAGGAGAAAGACGCAGAACGATGCGCCGAAGGGCTATGAAGAAGAAACCGACACATTGACGACGATGGGCAAAGTCTACAACAAGATCCTGAACTTCTCCATTGTGACGCGGTACTTTGTCTACGTGCTGCCTTTGGGTCTTCTGATTGCCATTCCAATCATTGTGGGCAGCTTCTACAGCGATGAGCGCTCGCCCAAGATTGCTGGCGTGCGCATGGTCTGGTTCTTCACATGGGTCGAAGTGGTCTGGTTGAGCTTATGGGTCAGCAAGCTGCTCGCCCACTTCTTGCCGTTTGTGTTTCAGATGTTGGTCGGAGTGGTGAGCTCGGGCGTCAGAAAATACGCGAGCGTCATTCGCAAACTCGAGATCCCACTTTCGCTGGTCGGTTGGGCTGTCACGAGTTTGGCGACCTTCAAGCCTTTGATGACAAGGAACCCGTACAATAGCCAGGCTCGATTCGCTCTCAACACCGGTGCTGGCACATGGGTCGATATCGTGCAAAAGGTTTTGGCTGCGAGTGTGGTGTGCACGCTGGTGTTCTTGGGCGAGAAGACGATCATTCAGCTCATCAGCATCAATTATCATGCGAAGCAATTCAATGGGAGAATCAAGGACTCTAAGCGACGAATCTACATTCTCGGGTTGCTGTACGATGCCTCGAAGGCTATCTTCCCGCAATACTGCCGGGAGTTCGCAGAGGAAGACTACGCTATCGCGGATCAGATCAATCTGGCTGTTTTCGGCGGAAAGAAGAAGACACACAATCACCGCCGTTCTGGGTCTGCCACTCCTATGAAGATGCTGCAGACTGTCGGACGTGTGGGCGACAAAGTTACCTCAGCATTTGGTAATGTTGCATCTGAGATCACTGGCAAAGAAGTCTTCAACCCGAACAGCTCTCACTCAATTGTTGTGGAAGCACTTGAGAAGAAGCGCACATCTGAGGCTTTGGCGCGCCGCATCTGGATGAGTCTGGTCGTAGAAGGCAGCGAGTCACTCTCCGAGGAAGACATCATCGAAGTGCTTGGGCCAGATCGTCGACACGAAGCAGAGGAGGCATACTACAACCTGGATCGCGATGGAAACGGAGACATCTCGCTTGATGAGATGATTCAGACTGTCGTCGAATGGGGACGCGAGCGTAAGGCGATCGCCAACTCCATGGCTGATGTTGCGCAAGCTATCAGTGTCCTTGATCGCATGTTGTGTACGATCGTGCTGGTCGCGGTCGTCTTCATCTTCATTGCGTTCCTCAACACCAACTTCGTCACCACTCTGGCTACTACCGGTACAGCTCTGCTGTCGTTGTCTTTCGTCTTTTCTGTCACCGCACAGGAGATTCTCGGATCCTGCATTTTCCTGTTCGTCAAGCATCCCTTTGATGTCGGCGATCGCATTGACATCAAAGACGAGGCTTTCGTCGTTGAACACATCAGCTTGCTCTACACTGTTTTCAAGCGAGCATACGGACCCAAGACTGGTCAGCTTTGTCAGTATCCCAATGTGGTTCTAAACAGCTTGTCATTGGACAACGTTAGCCGCAGCACCGCGCAGACCGAGCATATTACTCTGGACATTGCATTCGAGACGAGCTTCGACGATGTCCAGATCCTCAAGAATGAGCTCCAAAAATTTGTCACGGACAAGGAGAACAATCGCGACTTCCAGCCCGACGTGGAGGTCGAGGTTCTCGGTACCTCAGACATGTCCAAGCTACAGCTTAAGGTCGAAATTCGACACAAGAGCAACTGGTCGAACGAAACGCTTCGCGCGGCGAGACGTAGCAAGTTCATGTGCGCTTTGGTTGCGGCACTCCGAGTTGTGCCAATCTACGGACCAGGTGGAGGTGTCGATGTAGCCGGTAGCGCGGCCAATCCGAACTACGCTGTTACGATTTCAGACTCGGAAGCCAAGGAGAATGCACAGCATACGGCCGATGAGAGGGAGAAAGCACGCCTGGTGCCAACGAAGAAGATTGAAGAGGCCAAGGCATCTGGCGCGACTGTGAGCGAAAATGCAGCAAGAAGTGCTCCTGGCGTTAGCTTTCAGGACCCGGCCATCGGTGGACTGAACGCTCGTGACCCAGCGAGAGACGATGCCAGAGACACTGCGTGGGCTACGGGCCGCGATGACAGCACCAGCACGCTCGGAGAGCGCCCAAGCTACGATCAGCAAGATCTGAACGATGTACGTGGCCTTCTCGAGCGTGCGAACACGCGTGGTAGGAGGAAGCCAAGCGTCAGAGGTGGCGGACCTAGTGTGCCCTCCATTCAAGAACCACAAGTCGGGCAGTCCACCACAGGCTACCCTGCGCCGTACAGGCCCAACGTCGCTGCCCAGCCACAGCAGTACCAACCTTCGCAGAGCAACCTGCCCACGGGTTTCGGTTCTCCGGTAGAAATGAGCCAGCTCCCACAGCGCAGCACGAGCAATCCTTACAGGCAACAGCAGCCTGGACAAGGACAGCTCAACCCTAATACTGGACGAGCTGATGAAGATGATGACAGTTTTGGTAACACACGACCTTATTCCGGAGTCTAGAGGACTGGCATGGGGGAAGATGAGTACGAGTATGATTTTAGACAAGCACTGGGGCATCCCTATGGTCGTGGCATAGCGAGGCGAGTGCGACGAGAAAGCTGGCGGCTGTGACAGCCTTCCTTGTACCAGCATCAAAAGTTTGGCCGAAGTGCTCTGGCCACTCTGTGTTAGATGGCGTTCTCTATGAGCTTTTTTTTGTAGCATATGATAGACGTGAAGGACGCATAGCATTTCAAAATATTTGTCTAGAAAGTGACTTTCCTCAGCACGTGGCTCGCGACGGCGAGTGTCGGCATGTGAAGCCGACGTCATGCACGAGCGCATTCCAGCCCACTTCAACTCTCTGCCGCAGCTACTCACTACTTACTTAGCTCCCAACTCATCAGTGAATCCCCTTGCACACCGACGCCATGTCTGGACTCGAGAAAGCCCTTTTCAATCTGAAGGTTCGTTTTCCACTGCCGACTCGCTCGCTGCGACCGCACGCTGCCTTTCCTTCACGACCCCGCGCCGATACTAACTTCCACAGTTCACAGCGAAGCAACTCAACCGCCAGGCAGCCAAAGCCAGCAAAGACGAGCAGACGGAGAAAGCGAAGCTGAAAAAGGTACTGGGCCAGAGACCCTCTCCTACCCTTACAACATCGCCCACATTCTGACCGGTCGGGTGTGCACGATTTAGGCAATCTCGCAAGGCCACAACGACATAGCAAAAATCTACGCCGGGAATGCGATCCGAAAGAAAAACGAGAACCTACAACTCCTGACTCTGGCAAGCCGTATCGATGCCGTGAGTTCGAGGGTGCAGACTGCCGTGACGATGCGCCAGGTCACGGGGAGTATGGCGAACGTGGTGAAGGGAATGGATCAGGCGATGAAGAGTATGGATTTGGAGAAGGTGCGCCCTACACTCCCACACATATTTGCAAGAGGCAAGTTTGTTGGTGCTAATCACATGGATGTGGTAACAGATCTCGGCCGTAATGGACAAATTCGAAACACAATTCGAGGACCTCGATGTCGCGACGGGATACTATGAGAATGCGACGAGTTCGGCGACTGCGACGGGGACTCCGCAGGAGGATGTGGATCGCTTGATGAACCAGGTTGCGGATGAGGCGGGTGTGGAGTTGAGTCAGGAGATGGCTGGGGCTACGCCTGCGAAGGGGATACAGGCTCCGGCGCAACATGAAGAGGAGAGGGAAGATAAGTTGGGGGAGAGGTTGAGGGCGCTGAGGAGTTGAGGGGTGGAAGGCAGAGTTGACGCGGAGAAAGTGTAGATGTGAAAGGCGCGAGATTTGGTTGTGCATTATTGGTGGATTGAAAGGAGTTTGCTGACCTGAGAGTGCAGTGAGTGCAGATGGCTTGAAAGGCGATACCTAAGATATATGATGTTACGATTGGAATGAAACATGTCATGTCAGCCGATCATGGCAGTAATGTCTGCCCCCATTTCTGATGTTAGAAGCTACGCTAACTGCCCTTGGTAGTCGCATCACGGGGCTTCGTCCCCGAACTGCAAGAATAGCTTCTCAAGCGTCGCTTTATGTATTCACGAAGCACAGCTTCCAAGACGCGTTGGAAGCACATTGGCTGGAAGAGGAGAACCCGTGTCCATCACACCATCAAGCCATCAAACCACAATTCTTGCCAAGATGCAGAGCTCTATCGCGTTTCACAGCTACAGCCGAGTCGAGACCACAGCCACGTTCGGTGACTCCGTAACAAGTCAGAATGAATAACATAGCCATGTGTATTTGATGTAGCTTCAGCGTCGAGACAAGTGAAGAAACAGAGCTCTCTCGCAGGGACTGAAGAAGCGTTGACTCCGACGCAGACCTCACATCTGTCATCCTTGCTCTGCGAATCGGCGCCAAGAAACCCCAACAGCTGCTGCCATAGAGGCCTTGGAGAGACTGAAAGTCCTAATCGCGTCACATACTGCCGACTAACCATACAAAAGATGGCCTCAGATCAATACGTCCGCTTCATCTTCGTCAACGAAAGCCGGACCCCTTTCACCTCCGATGCCAAAGCCCAATCCACCTTCCAGCTCCGATTCCCTCACACTGGCTGGCCAGACTACCTGTTCCAAGCAGACAATCTCATGGACTGTCCGGAAATTTCTCGCGACGAACTGGCTAGACAGACTATCGGACCAGGCGGCGAAATCTCCTTTGGCCACACAACGAACAGAGGTGCTCTATTTTCGGATGTCAAAGGCTTTGTGGAAATCTGGTCGGAATGGCGGAAAGTCGTCAAAATTGAATACTTTCTGCCATGGGATGGAGATAATGAGCTGAAGGTGACGGACAAGGCTGAGGATTGGGAGATCGAGGAGCCCGGTTGGGGTCGTCGGGGACGAATAGGAGATCTGGTATTTCTTCTGCGAAAAGAATATCGAGGAAGTGGGGGCTCTTCGGTCTAGGGGTGGAGATTGGGGTGAGGATGTAGTAGTCAACGCTTGCTACCTCAGCAGCTGTATGAGGGCCAGATTATCTCACTTGCCTACTCGCCCAGCTGAACTCATGTCTTTCCCAACTTCGTCGCGCTCCTCGCAGCAATCTCCTCATATTGCTCCATCCCCCGTTCTAGCTTCCTCAGCTTCCCCTTCGAAAGCCTAAAGACCACTCTTGTCCGCTTCATCTGATCTTCCTCGTCCTCCTCGCTATCCTCGCTCTCTTCAGAATCCTCATCTTCTGGCCTAGTTGGTCCGGCAAGAGAGCGGATCGAGCAATTCTCCACCACTGTCTTCATGAAGAACCGATCGTGCGTAACAACCAGTATTGCTCCTTCGTAAGTCTTCAACGCTCCAATCAATGCCTGGATCGTATCTGTGTCCAGATGCGTCGTGACTTCGTCCAAAATGAGGAGATGTGGAGGGTGGTGTAAGAGTCTTGCGAGAGCAAGTCGAACTCGTTGACCGCCTGAGAGGAGCGAGATGGGGACGTCCGAAGCGACTTTGCCGGAGAGCCCGACGCCAGAGAGTATACCACGGGCTTCTTGCTCCGAGAATGAGGGGCCAATGTGTTCCATGAGATGAGAAAGAGCCGTAGCTTGTGGGTTGGCAGCAGATATGGCTTCGAGCTCTTCGGCGGCTTGCTGGGAGTAAAGGCCAAATTGGGCGCGAGTGTGTTTGGTGATTGTGCCCGAGCTTGGTAACATGGGTTTAGAAGGTTCGGCGGAGGTGTGGCCCATGATGAGAGAGACGAGCGTCGATTTGCCGCTGCCGTTGAGGCCTGCGATGCCGATTCTATCGCCAAGATGTATTGTGAGATCGATGTCGGTGAGGATTGGGACTTTCTTCTTTGCCACAGTGTAGGAGAAGTTGATCTTTTCGAGACTGACAAGACTACCCGGGTGGCGTAGGTCGGCGGGCTGCGCTGGGATTTTCAGCTCGGCTGGGGGATCAAATGTAGGGATCTCAATTCCCGCTCGATTTGTCAAATAGTAACCACCCAGGTCTCTGTTGATCTTGAAACGAGTACCTTTTGCTGAGACTTCCAGACCCATTCGCTCGTCCAACTTCTTTTTGCGAGAGGCAGCTTGCTTAAGCTTCTTGTCGTCTCCGGCCCGCTTGGCAGCTTGGATGTTGTTCTGAATGGTACCCTCTATATGCTTCTTCTGCTTGTCTTGTGCTTCCTTCATCCGCGTCATGTACTTGTATGTCTTCAGACGTTGCATCTCGTAGTTAGAGAGGTTCCCTTTGAAGCGTTCCAATTGCTGATGCCGGAGGACAAGAAGCTCCTCAGCAATTTCATCGCCGAAAGCTCTGTCGTGGGTGACGACCATTACTGTCGTATTATCGGCTATCTCGGCGATGTACCTTTCGAGCCAGATGATAGAGGGAAGATCCAAGAAATTGGTAGGCTCGTCGAGCAGCAGCAGATCTACTGACTGGCAGAGGGCGCAGGCGAGACTGCATCTTGTCTGCCAGCCTCCAGACAGGTTGGATCGTGGCTGGTCGATGCTCTCTGCACTGAATCCCAGACCGAGAAGCACTGAACGTGCTTTGGCTTCTGCTCCATCAGCATCCATTAGTTCGAGCGCGGTCTGCACATCTGTGAGCGTTTCCGCCGCCTTGTGGCTTTTCTCGCTGAGTTCGTCCACAGTGACTTCGTCGTCCAGCCTGGCTTCCGATTTCTCTAGCTCCTCTTCGAGCTTGATCTGCTCGTCCCGCGTTCTTCTGCCTTTTGGGCCACTTCTGCGTAATGCAAGCTGTCGAATGACGTGCACTCTGCGCTCCAGCCTTTCATGCTGTATCTGACGATAGGCTTTAACAGCTGCATTGGGGTCCGCAGTTGATTCCAATGCTGCTGATAGCACTTTGGCTTCGTGCATGTATGTTTCACGCTGTTGGTCACTGCGAACAACGTATTCTAGGACGCTTGTGTTGGAGAGGTCCAGCTTCTCCAACTCGTCCTCGACATTCGACTGGGTCTGTCCGAGAAGAAGCACTTTGACACTTCTCGGGATGTTTGGAATTTGGTCATCCGCGATGGCTTTGAGGAGCGTTGACTTCCCAATCCCGTTCCTGCCATGAAGGATGTAATGTCGACCTCGCTGCAACTGCAAGTCGGCGTGAGACAACAGTTCACGATTCCCGAGCGACATGCTTAGGTCCTTCACTACGATCTTCGACACCCGTCAACGAGATGACCAATTTCATGTGTCCTGTAGCCGACAGACCTCCTTGCGGTTGTTGTCCTCATCCATCTCTGTGTGGAAGCGACTCTGCTGCGCCGTTACCGTCAATGCAGAGCCCCCGCCAGCTGCAAGCTCGGCAGCCTTTTGCTCCTTGGATCTTCGCGCGGGCATTGCGATGAACTAGGCGATTGTTTTCACGCGAGAAGGGCGGTGGGCGAGGAGGAGCTGACCAGGCATTGGAAGCGCATGCCAGAATACTTGTTATAATTGTCGACGGGCCCGAACAGTCGGCCCGCATGCGCGGCTAGTATCACAGTGCCTTCCACATTGAGGGTTGAGTCAGAAGGTCCGCTGAGGTTACCAAGTGCGGTGTCTGGAAACAGCATCTGGAGCTGCGGCGGGATGACGGACGCCAAGACGCCTCCACGTTACGACCAGTAGAGACGAAACCCTTACACATGTTGCAAAGGTCCTGTGCTATTTGCAAGCCAAGGGCACCTTGCTACGAGCGAACTTCGAGCTTGCGAGGTTTGCGGCGCCTCTCTTGAGCGACATCTGCATCTTGACCAGGCCGACTTGATCTTCGTTCCAATTTTCTTGGCTGCTTTCTTGCTTCCGTGGTGGGTGTCGGTCCTGAAGCCCTCTTCATAGTGCTTGATCCTCGCTGTGCAGAAGTCGGGCTTGTAGACTGCTGCTCTGACTGGGCCTGCGATCGTCTACTGGCCTGTTTCACAGATTTGACAGTGCCCGGGCTCGCTCGCACTGGGTCGTCTTCTTGCTTGGCCTGTATCTTGGACTGCCATGCTCCGTCAGATGCCTTTCCTGTAGCATACGGCCTGCTTCCGGGCATGTGAGAAGCTCCCGTCTTGTACCAGGCCTTCCCTTGGTGCTTAGCACCATCCCAGCCATCGTTCGCCATACCTCGCAGCTCTTTTGTACCTGGCATATCCACTTCGTTTGCTTGTGAAATCATTTCCTCCAGTTTCTTCTTCTGCTCATCTGTGGCCTCCCAGCTGGGCAGATCACCAGTGACCTTCCTTACGCCCTTGCCGATGACCTGACCCATGTTCCAAAACGGCCCATGAGCCCAGCCGACAATGCTTCCCAGACCGGCACCCAGCCCCCCAAGAATCGTCGATGTAAGACCGCCGACTAATGTGCCAGTCAATGCTCCTAGTGTGATACCAGGAGCCGTGCCTAGGCCAGCGCCCACGCACATGCCTTGAAATGCGCCTCCTCGCATGTACTTTGCAGTCTTCCCGAAAGACTCGGCCTCGATCTGCTTATCGATGGCTTCCTCCATCAGTTTCTGGCGTTCATCGGCATCTGCAGCTCCTTGGGCCGCTTGTTTGAGCTCCTCTGCCTTTTCCTGTGCCTCAAGTGCCTTTTCAGCAGCTTTCGCAGACTCCTGGCGGATTTCTGCCTCGGAAGGGCCATTTTGACACCCTCCCTGTGGCTTCGGGTCTTGCTTCTGATCGGCCATGGTCGCTGGTGTAGTTAGCAGACAAAACTCTTACCTGATCGTTAGTCTACAACAACATGTTTACTGTGGAATCGACTCGGATACACGTCATTCTGATAGAGTTTGGCAGAAACCTGCTATGTGCTCGGGAAGTGCCTCCAAACACATCCATTGAGCACTGCCAGCCTGGCGCTTCGTCTGTAGTGAGCCTGGAGGCATGGCTGTGGAGAAATGCAAGTGCTGATGGCCGAAGAGAAACTGTCACAGAAGAGTGATTGTTGGGCAAGGTTCAGGTGTGACAGCGGACGCGCCAGTTGAGTTTCTTGGCGCGTTGCGACTTCCCGTGACTTTCGGACTTGCTTCCGTCAATCCTCAAACGACTCTGCAATACATCACCATCGCATTCCACATCGATTACACAGAGTTGTATGCGCTGTTGTCCCATGGAAGCTACATACACACCCAGAATAGCGAGGTATTGTCTGCTGTGATTGCTGGCTACGAGGGGGTTGGCCAGGAGTAGTCCAGGTCCTCCACCAAGTGCTGTCCTTCCTCTACGAAACTGATCTCGTGCTTCTGCAGTCGTCCACTCCGTACTGCGTTATACAGTCGTCACTCCTGATGCTGCTTGAGCCGAGATGCGCTCGACATCGCGATGCGAACTTGGCTGGACCCCTTCCTGCCGGGCCTGATCGAAACGCCAGAGACACGCCCAAAAGAAATGCTGTTTGCACGCAATCCAAGGCCAAGTACCTCACCTATTGAGCAACTCGACAATGGCCGAAAATTGACACAAGCTCTTGTATACTGTAACAATATATCCCTGGCTGACCACTGTCCGCGACGTCCACCTCAGAATCATGACTTCAAAATGGTCGACCAAGGCTCAGCACACCACCTTGACTCCGAAAAAGCAGTCTTCTGCAAGTCTTCACCTCGAGCTTGATCCGCATTCTAGGGTTGGCCAGGGTCCACAACATGCACCAGCAACGTGTGATCGTGAATCCCAAGAACTTCCAAGACCTGCTCTCCGCACCTAAGACACGTGCCGAGCATGTGGACGTCACAATTTGACGCCACAATTTTGAGCCTCCAATACTGACAGCGTGTCTGGAGTATGCAACATCATTCATGACTATCCCTCGTCAGCCAATGCGGCATTCCCGTTCGCTTGGAGGCTGCTCGTCTCGATGTTCTCGCGGGTCTGCGGGCTGAGTCTGCGGTAGCGATCTCTAGCTCCCTTACCGTCTATGTGTGTAGGCAAACGGCAAATCGCGTGCTGAAGCATGAACGTCGTGTGAGGAGTACCTAGGGTAAAAGCAATGCATCAGTGGCGGCTGAGATGGCTCTCAAATATACGCGGAGCCGCATCGTTCTCTAGCCTCTCCTACCTACTTCCGTGTCGATGACTATCCCGCTAATTTGATTCGTCCCGATCTTGACAACAGCATGGCGCACAGTCCAAGTAGAAGCGACTCCGACGTCGAAGTGAAAGAGAAAGAAATTGAGGCTGTCACACACTTGCAGAATGGCCCACCACCAAAGACCAAGGGCTTGACCGAGGAGGAACGACTATGGCTCAGCAACATTGATCCTAAGGAAGCCAACCGCATCTACCACAAGGTGGATAGGAGATTAGTGCCGATGCTGGCAGCACTCTACCTTATAGCACACCTTGACAGGGGTGAGTCGCAGTCGGAAACACCAAAGTGACCAGTACTAATGTTCAATAGCAAACATCGGAAATGCCAAAATCGAGTAAGGACGACAAAGCATTGCGGCACATGAGACGAAACTGACTTCATGAGCAGAGGCCTGGAAGACGACTTGGGCATGTCCGGCAACGACTACAATATTGCACTGGTAATCTTCTTCATCCCATACGTGCTGTGCGAAGTACCCAGCAACATGATTCTGTCCAAATTCAAGAAGCCCAGTGTTTACATATGCATTCTCGTCACATGCTGGGGTGCTGTAAGTATTGACAAGGTTGCGCTACAGTTCGAGTTGCCACTGACAATCAAAGATCATGACTCTGTCGGGCGTAACAGCATCCTTCGCTGGACTTCTGGTAACCCGATTCCTCATCGGAGTTTTTGAGGCTGGCTTCTTCCCAGGAGCGATGTGGCTGGTCAGTGAATGGTATCCACCACACAAGACGCAAACACGCATGGCCATGTTCTACATGTCTAGCGCTGCCTCTGGCGCATTCAGTGGCCTCCTTGCAGCAGGAATCGCACAAATGCGAGGACTGTAAGTTCTCTCTTACCCCATTCTTGGCGATTGCATGCATGGCTGCTTCGAGGGCATACATTATGCCACCATCGGTGTCGAGTACACACTGACCTCGAGCACAGTGGTGGATACAACGGCTGGCGATGGATCTTCATCCTCGAAGGGCTATTCTCCGTTGTTCTAGGCATCTCATGCTTCTTCCTTCTTCCCGACTCACCCACCAAATCGAAGTGGCTCAACCCCGACGAAACCAAATTCCTCGAACTCAGCCACATCGCCTATCGTGGAGTCAAGACATCTCAGAAATCCACCGACCCAAGCCGCAAGAACAAAATCAACTGGCGCATCATCAAGCAGGTCGTAACAGACTGGCAACTCTATCTCCAAGGCATCGTATTCTGGTCCAACACTGTCCCCAACTACGGTCTGAAATTCACCATGCCCTCCATCGTCCAGTCGATGGGCTTCACGAGCACAACCGCCCAGCTTCTCACGGCACCACCATATATCTGCGGTGCAATTGCAGCAGTCACTTCTGCTCTCGTGGCCGACAGACTCGCCTGGCGAATGCCATTCGTCGTTGGCCATCAAAGTCTCCTCGTCATTTCTTTCTCCGTGCTCTTCGCCTACGCCGCAGAGATTCGAGATAACATTCCACTCTGTTATGTCATGGTCTGCCTCGCGTGCATCGGTCTCTATCCTATCATTCCCGGAAACAATTCCTGGACAATCAACAATCTTGCTGGCGCGGAGAAGCGAGCTGCTGGAATCGCGTTCATGATCATGATCGGCAACTCTGGAGGTTTCGCTGGTTCGTTCATTTTCTTGGAACGTGAGAAGCCAGAGTACCCGACCGGGTTTGGAAGCTCGCTAGGATTTGCGAGCGCTGGTATTCTTGCCGCACTGCTGTTGGAGTTCTTGTATTGGAGCCATAACAAGCGAAACGAGCATATTACGGAGCAGGAGGCAATTGCGAAGTATGGAGAGGAAGAGTTGGAGCTGATGGGGAATAAGAGCCCGTTGTTCAAGTATGTGTTGTAGAAAAGCGGCGGAGGTGGGAACCCCAATGTCTGCGTTCTGCATTTTGTGCTGGAGATATGAATCGCATGGATGGAGTTTCAGAAAAACACGGTTGCTTTCGTGATGTACGAAGTCTCATCAATGCTCGTGAAAACAACTTATCCCTCATCAGCATCCATATTATCTCGATCTCTCTTTCCACCTTTCCCTCTCCCTGCGATACCTTGGCCCTTCTTATTACCTCGTTTCTCATGCTCATTCTTCATTTCCGTTATCGCAACCCTCTGAGCCTCCGTCACTCTCGGCGCGAAGACCATGACTTCATCCTTCTCAGTGGCGTACTCCTCTAATTTCTTCGCGAGAGCCTTTTCAATCCGTTGATACACTTCCACATCGTATTGCGTGACAATGGATATTGCGACACCGGCTTTACCTGCTCGAGCAGTACGACCGACACGATGCACGTAAGTCTTACTGTCCGGAGGGAGATCGTAGTTGACGACGAGATCGACAGAGGGAATATCCAGACCACGAGCTGCAACATCTGTGGCGACCAGGATGTCTCGCGATCCGCCGCGGAATTTGTTCAGCGCTCCCAGACGAGCTGATTGATTCATTTGTCCGTGTAGAGGGATGGCGCTCCGCCCAAGTGCTCGAAGCAGGAAGGCGATGCGTTGTGTCTCGTTGATAGTTCGCGTGAAAATGATACAAGTCTGACCTGCGAAGTTGTGGAGCAAGTACACCAAGTAGATATCCTTGAACTTGTGAGGAATGAAAATGTAGTTCTGTTTCAAGTTCTTCACGGTCTGGTACGAGGAGCTCGATATCGACACTCGTACCGGCGACTGAAGTGCTGCTCGCGTGAGGTTATCCAATTTGGTAGACATTGTCGCGGAAAACAGCATCGTCCGTCGCTCTCGGGGCAGCACCTGCAGAATTTTATCCAGTATAGGGCCAAAATCCAGATCCAACAATCGATCAGCCTCGTCCATGACCAGGTACTTCAACTTCTTCAATGAGAAGCCTTTTGTGTTCTCCAGGTGATCCATTAATCTCCCTGGCGTTGCGACGATTATATGAGGCTTCTTCGCCAGCGCGATCTGCTGGGGCACCATATCCATGCCTCCCACTATCACCGCGCATTTAACATTGATCAGACTGCCCAATGCCTCGAATTGTTGCGATATCTGGTATGCGAGCTCGCGAGTCGGGGCAAGAACAAGGCCGAAATAGTGATTCTGCTTTTCGAGCAGTGCTTGCAGTATGGGCAGCGCAAAGGCAGCTGTCTTTCCCGATCCTGTCTCTGCAAGTCCGATCACGTCTTTCCCTTCTAGTGCTATCGGGATAGCCTCCCTCTGGATCGCAGTCGCTTCCTTGAAGCCTAGCGACTCGCAAGCGTCGCAGAGCTCCTCACGTATACCGATTTCAGAGAATTTCTTGGAGACATTCTCGCCCTCGCCGTTTGCCTCCTCTTGCGACTCGGGCTCAGGTGAGCTCGCGATATCCTGTTTCGGCTTTTGCGACTTCACATCGCCCTCATGACTGAGCTTTCTCCTCTTGATTCGTTTCTCGGCCATGGTTGCGGCGGTGCGGTGAGTAGTGCGTGCGGTGGTTGTCGAGAACTTTTTGTCGGAGACAAGTTCTAAGTCCGACCATTTGTGGTCCAAGCTTCACTAGTGTCAACCTTATCGAGAAATTCAAGATGCGACAAATGCTCTTCGTTCTCGACAGAATCATCCTCTCACACCATGGCGAAACGACGAACGAAGAAGTATACCCACGTTGGGGCGGCGAAGGGTGGCCTCCCTCAAGCCAAGGGGCCACAGGGCGTCGCCAAACCCACCAGTCGAACGCCCAAATCAATGGTGATCCGAGTCGGCGCGAGCGAGGTCGGGCACAGTGTCGGACAGTTGGTGAAAGATGTGCGAAATATGATGGGACCGGATACGGCGTCGAGGCTGAAAGAGCGGAGATCGAATAAGCTGCGCGATTATACCGCTATGGCTGGGCCGCTAGGTGTTACAAATCTCATGCTTTTCAGCAAAAGCGACAGCGGGAACACAAATCTGCGATTGGCGTATACTCCTCGTGGGCCGACATTACATTTCCGCGTGGAGAAGTACAGCTTGTGCAAGGACATATATCAGAGCATGAAGAGACCGAGAAGTGGAGGTCAAGAGTACTTGACAGCACCTCTGCTTGTTATGAACAATTTCATCACCAAGGACTTGCAAGGTGCGAATGAGAAGGAGAAAGCAAAGACGAAGCAGTTGGAAGATCTAGTACAACAGATGTTCCAAGGCCTCTTTCCTCCTGTCAACCCTACTCGGACACCTTTGAACGGCATCAAGCGCGTTCTCCTACTCGACCGCGTACCCAAAAGCTCCTCTGCCGACGACGATTCACCTCCATACGTCCTCAACGTCCGACACTACGCAATTGAGACTCGTACTGCGAAGTCCGTGCCAAAACCTCTCCGCCGTTTAGATGCTGCCGAGAAACTGTCACATGGCCAGAAACGCAAACGAGCGCTACCGAACCTGGGTAAACTCAACGATGTAGCAGACTACCTCCTCGATCCAAATGCAGCAGACGGCTTTACAAGCGGCAGCGAAAGCGAGGCAGAAACAGACGCAGAAGTTGAGATTACCACAACGAAGCAGCGCAAAATTTCCAAACATGCAAAGAAAGCGACGGGCGCAAATGGCACACAACAGGCAAGGTCAGCAGCTTCTCAACTGAAAGAGAGCGTAGAAAAGAAGGGCATCAAACTCTACGAGCTGGGTCCTCGCATGAGACTCCGTCTGACGAAGGTTGAAGAAGGGCTTTGCGGAGGGAAAGTCATGTGGCATGAGTACATTCACAAATCGGAAGCGGAAGTCAAAGAGATGGAGAAGAAGCATCAAGTCAAGAGGGAGGAGAAGGAGCGGAGGAAAGCGGAGCAGAAGGCGAATGTAGAGAAGAAGAAGGCTGAAAAAGCTGCGAGGAAAGCAAACGGAGAGGTTGAGGAGAGCGATGAAGACGAGGATATGGAAGACGACGAGTGGGATGACGATGCGGATGATCAGTATCTAGGGCCTGGCGGAAGTGAGGACGAAATGGAGGATGATGAAGATGGGCAAGGGGAAGGGAGTGACGAAGAAGAGGACGAGGAAGGATAGGCAGATAAGCCAGACTGGATGTCGGCTCGTTGCTGATTTGTGAGCGAACCGAAAGATCGTAGGAGGCACTTCCTCACTAAAGCCTTTGTCCAATACCTCACCTCCACGAGTTTAGCATAACCCAGAGACTGCGTCAAGATCATCTACACTTCTGGACGTTAAGATTCTCGCATTTCAATGCACGCTAAATCAAAGTGCCCAACGCCATCTCTTGATCATACATACTCGTCGCTCATAAGAGGCCAAGAGCCTTCGACGTCAGAATCAGGTCCGTGGCTACCAGTACGCCATCGAATCTTCAGGTGCTTCGTCCGCACGGCCCTTTCCTCCATCGTTCGCCGATCCACCCATACCGTGATCAACTGACAGTGTAGTCGAAAAGACGCCAGAGTCTCTATCTGAATCCGATGGCATCAGTCTTGTTGGCACAAGACCTTGCCTTGAGCGGAGGTACGCATTTTCAGTGGAAATGGGAAAGTTATTTACATCCATCGATGGCGCCAATTGGGTTTGTTGGTGTTGATTGTGCATCGATGTTGGAGGTTGGTTCATCGAATGTAGTCTTTGGTGGGCATAGTAAGGCTGTTGAGGTACACCCAGGATTTGTTGAGCAGTATGCTCATCGATTCCGATACTTGAAAAATTCGCGGATTCAGAAGCGAAAGCGCCGCCCACCTGCGCGACAGATGCCACGCTTGAAAAACTGTTGTCTGGAGGTGGCATGTCCAGTGCGGAATTTCCCATCATTTCTGTCATGCCGAAAGCTTGGGGTTGTTGCTGGTATTGGTGAAGAAGGAAATGTTGCTGTTGATGTGTGCCAGAATCGATCTGGGGATGCAAGATCATTCCCGCGCCGTCGAACGACGACGACGTTGACGATTCGGCGAAGTCTTGCCGTTGGTGGCACCAACCCGGAGGCGGCTGTTTCGGCATTTCGATGTTGAGCGTGAAAAGCGCTGACAGCGATAACTCGATCCAGGTGGCATGTGTCCGCTCCACGGGCGTGGTCATGAGCCGCAAGCATTCTTGCACTAGGCTGCACAGAAGCTCTATTGCATCAGCATCCTCTGGACTGATGGCAGCGAGGTCGTGTTGTAACCTTTCTGCGGCGCTCACTCGCTGTTCACAAGTGCGACGAAAGACTACCGTTGGCTCACATGGGGTCACTTGCACTCGTTGCAATAGGCCGGCTGCCAGTCGCGCAAGCGCTTCGCGGGTGACATTCGCTTCCAATAGTGCAGAAGCTCTTGAACTACTGGCCATGGGATGATGTGAGGACGGCAAGTCTGCGATCAGTGGAGAGATATCTGCATTTGTCCTTGGAGCTCTTGTCTGGGAAGAGGCTGTCTCTGCTCTGGTGAAACCAGGTGATGATTGCGTCCTTTCGAGCGCAGCCGATGATAGGCGCAGATGTTGTGACGAAGGGCTCGTGTAGTTTGGTACGCCCTCGTTGCGACTGAGAGAATGAGCGCGACGATACCACATTCGCCAGATTTGTTGTTGGGAAAATCTCGGGCCATGTGAACAAGGACAATGAGCAGACGGAACCTGGTCGTAGTTGTGGCACGTCTCTTCAATGCATATGTCCCTGGTGCACTTCTTCTCGTGTTCAAAGACCTCGGCCCTGTTGGCGAAGCGGCGCCATTCACTCAGCCCGCTGTACGTCCGGACCAAGCGTCCTGTTTCATAGCACCTCGAACAGCAACCGAAAGGTCCATTGGGATGATTGCTGTGGAAATGGTGCCCTCTGTGCAGAAGTTAGTTTCACGTCTTCATAACGAATATGATATTAGATACCGACCTCAACTGAGAAGTGTACTGGCGGGGCCAAGCACATCCGGGCGTCGGATCAATCGAGCCGATCCTATGGAAAACGCAAGGGTAGCCGCCAGCGAAATCTTCGTTTGAAGCAGGTTGATTCGGATCAACATCAATATCATGCTCCCGAAGAGCACCATCGTCCGGCGGAGCCTGAAACGATTCGCGATCTTGACCGGATTGAATTCGATTTGAACCACCTGCCCTATGGGTCCTATCACTGCTGCCTATGTTCACATTGTTCTGATCCCGAGGTTGCCAAGGAATCTCTCTGGCGTTGTTACCGGCCAACTCTGTGCATGATGCCGTGGTGGGATGTGGTCTTTCGCCTTGGGCCACTTGCCATGAGATTTTCACCTTTTCGAAGGAGAGCAGCAAAGCAGAAATCCGATCCTCAACCAGTTTACTTGAAGGTGGGTGCTTTGCGACCGAAGAAGGGATGTTTATGGTTGCTCCATGATGAGAGCCATTGGTCGAGGATTGTAGCAGAGTGTCGCAACCATGCTTTTCGCAAAGCCGCGAAAGCGGTGATCCGGGAGACGAAACATCTATGCCACTGTCGGTACGATCATCGCAACTTAAGCGAACATGTTCTTCTTCGTCGTCGTCGTCGACGATAGAGCGAATGCTTCCCGATCTGCTTCTACGTTCTGGTATCGACATTGGTGCCAGGATGGGACATTTCCTAGTGGTATCTGCCTTCGTCTCGAGCTGCTCAGCTTGATTTTCGCTTACGAAGTCGCATCGTTCGGTGGAGGAAGGCCGCTGAGGCCCACTGTCGCACATGGGTACGGCGCCGAAATTTTCAGCGAAGTTGAGGCCGGCTATGGTCGAGTGAGACCCGATGTCAAGATGAGCCGGCTGTGCTTCCCTTTCCAATTTTGCGACGCGCTCAGGTGGGAGATGTCCTTGTTAGGCTGCTCTGCAACACATGAATTCCGTTCGGATGTGAGACTGGAGGACGTTGAGGCCAGGAAAGGCGAAGGCCGATGAAGGTGATAAGGGAAAAGCGCAGACTGATCGGTGAAGCATCTGCGCGCTTGTACTTAGTTCACCGATGCCCTGCTTCCGCAACCTCGACCCCCATGCTCCAAAGCTCCGCCATTGCCCTTAGCCAGAAGCTTCTGTACTCGGGCGACGAATTGCATACGTGCCAGAGTGATCACTGACCACGCAGTGTGCACTACTTGGCAGCAAGTTCGGATCCAGAGCACAGAAAGCGGAACATATCGCGGAGCTTCTTGACGGCTCTGACGTTCCTGATTTTGGCATGCCGAGGATCGGCTGGTGATCAGCAGCCACGCAGCTGCATTAGCTAATCCAACCACGGTGTTTTAACGCTGCAACGGACGGTAGTGCAACCACGAAGCGGAGTTGAGCGTGGTGAGCTGGCACACGGGCACACGGAGCACTGCCAGCGTGGAGACTGTGCTGTCCTTCGCCCCGGTGGGGTACTGTCGGAAGCGAGCGACGGTGGCGGATGCGCGTTTGCGATCATAAAAAGCCGCCGACTAGTCCTCTGGGCGGCTCAAGGCAGTAGGTACCTCCTGGCCTGGCTCGAGACTCATACGGGCAACCGGCGCGGCGACACCTGAGGAACTCAAATTCAAGCCGAGTGGTGGGAGGCTCGTCTGAGCTGGGCAAGATTCGCCGGGGCATGTCACGTTTCGCAAGTCGTGAGACCTATCTCTGCGACTGTGGTATCGAGGTCAGACAGAACGGATCCTTTGCATTTGAGCGACTCATTTTCTCAGCCCCCTTTTAGTGAGCGTGTCAGTCCTAAGGAAGCACATTAGCAGAATGAGGGCTTGCGACCAAAAGTGAAGTAAGGTGAGAGACGCGGGACATTCACACTCGAATGGAGTCAAGTCACAACGGCCCTGTTAGCTCAGTCTGGCTGAGCGTGACATGCTTCTGTCACCATACTTTGTGATCCGCATGGCAATTCGATAATCTCAACAGGATCTTGAATTGCATCAAGAACGCGTCAACAACGGTATCTCGGTTGCGTGCGCGCCTTCCCTCCACGTCAGTTCCTGGCCTTCGTCATTGCCGTGGAATCCTCGGCGTCCTACACTCGTGAAAGAACAAGTCTAAGGCGCGTTCCGAATCGGCCAGCTGGCGAACGGAGTGCTCTTGTTCCGCGTCGTGCTACAGTGTTGCTGTCCACCCTTCCTGCACGTGGTGCGACTGCGCGTCTTCCGAGAAAGAGATGCCAAGAAACGGGACAGAGCTCTTCCTCTTTCTTGCTGGACCACCAGCGTCCAGTTGCTGCATATCGACTTCACTCAGTGCCCGTGGCATCCATCTCTTGTTCCATGAGAAACTCCCACGATGTTGGACACGACCAAATGGCCGTGACGGATGGCCGAGGGCAGAGGGTCGTCAAGCGGAATTGGTCCTGCCGGGCGCCAGGAGACCAGTGCGAGAGTGAGTCCTGGCTTGCATTCTGGTGAACGGAAGCTCTGTCGACAGCAACTTGCTGAGGACCAGATGGATGCAAGTGAAGTGAAGTGATGCTGGCCAATAGCAACCGACCGTGATACTTCCGAGCCAGAGATGGAACGTGAAGTAGTGACACGGTGCGGCGGTGCGGCAGTGACAGCGTCGCGGCGCGACGCCGATCGAGCTCATCCCTGGTTGAACTGAAACTCTCTTAGAGTAGTGCCCATCACAAGGCCATGAGACGTCCGCTCTCGACTTGGCCTTCAAAGCTACTTGAGAAGATGTGCTGATCTTCCTCGCAGCCTTTTGATTGGTACTCTGGACGCTTTGCACTCGCAACATTTCGAAAGGTCAACGAGCTCGCCAGCATGCTGGACTTGCGTTCCATCAGGACAGCTGAATTCAGGCATCTAGACAGTTCTGGGAGTCAATTCGATTGACTGGCTAGTCGGGAGAACGTGTTACGCGAGATGGGCGAATGGTTGGAGTCGGTGGAATCGCACAGCGTTCTGAGTGGCTACAGCAATTCACCAACTACGCATTGCCACGTTCTCCTTGCTACATTAGCAGTCCGCCGGCGGCACCAATCGTCAAAGCGATTGCACGGTATCCTTACTACTATTCCGTTGTCGATAAAGTTATTATTGATTCTTCATGGGCGATTGGCAGTCCGTACTAAGTCCGTTCTAATGCGAAGAGAGCATGGCTCCAACATGCGATATATCAACTCGGTCGTGCTCGGAGAGCAGGCCCATTTGCGTTGCTTCGGCCAACAGCAACTCCGAAACAACAATGCAGGCACTTCAACTGGTCGGGTTGCTGGGTTCCACGACACGTTAGCTGCTCAGCGCTTCAAAGACGCGATGCAACGCATCCTTCTCAAGGAGCGCCTTGTTGTTCGTGAGCGAACCACACATCGGCTTCAAGAGCGGACGAGTTCGACCACAGGAAGCAGAGAAGTGTTGTCCCGGATCTAATGTTGGCGCTCGCACGAACCCGCCTAGGGATCATGGATGTATTCGGGTCCAATTTTTAGGTCTCACAACGATAAAGTTTCAAGCATCACCATGTTCGCGCACAATACCCTGGACTTGCGATCGCGAAACGCGCCCAGGCTACAAATTCGAAGCCAACAATGATGCATCCTGCGTCGCACTGTTGGGACAGTGACACATCCCATGCCGACTTCATAACCACAAAATATGCGTACTGCTACTGACATACAGCTCCGCGCATCACGGCAACCATCATGCTGAGCACCGTGAAGTCATTCACACATATTGGCTCGAACAAGAAGAAAAAGATAGGCGCAACGAAGTCTACGAAGAAAGATACCATTCTTGAGACAAGCAGAGGCGCTCTCATCGGTACAGAAATCTGTGATACGAAGAACTACCTGCCAATATACCGACTCTACGCACGAATACGATATGCACTTCCGCCGACAGGAGAGCGACGATGGCGAAAACCAGAGCCTCTACCTCCGGACTGGGTCTTCTCGGATGCAAACAGTCAACCTAGGGACTATCGTACGTTCGGGAACATCTGCCCTCAACTGCAGGGCGAATATGCTGCGGTAGATACATCGGAGTGGGAAGAAGTGGTCGAGAATCTAATGCATGAGGACTGCCTATACTTGAATATATGGGTGCCTGCAGGAGTGCCGATGCCACCTGAAGGCTGGCCAGTGCAGTTCAATTTTCGTAAGATAGCCTCAGCCGTTGCAAAATAACTTCTAACCAATGCCTCTCTAGCCGTCTCCGGGACGCAGTGCGGCGACGGCATGCAACAAAACTATTTCGATCCGATCGACATATTCCGGGAACATCGAGAAGATCCCAGAGTCCTGGTATCAGCCAACTCACGCGTTGGCGTACTCGGATACCTCTCCAGCGAAGACCTCATGAAAGATGGAATGGACCTACGAACGCGTGTGAGTGAGTCAGCTGGTAATTATGGACTGTGGGACCTCCGGACAGCTCTGCAATGGACATATGATCATATTCATTTGTTCGGAGGCAACCCGAACAACATTACTGCCGGAGGCTCAGGCTTGATCACAGCCCTACAACTCCATTACGATGCCTTTCAGTCTCCCGAGAACCGCATCATCAAACGTGCGTTCCTATACAGCAGCGCCATCAGCATCCAACCCGATCCTGCAAACTCCTACAGACCTACGCGACAATTCGATGAGATTTGTCACCAGCTCATGATTGATATAAATTTACCTAGCAAGGAGAAGGTTCGGATACTTCGTGAAGTGTCAGCCGAGAGGCTACTCACGGTCGTACGCACACTCGAGCTAGACTTCCTCCCAGTGACAGACGGCAAAGACGGCTTTGTCCCTGCATGGCTCATGCAGTCCATCTGGAACGGCGAGCTTGGCAGGAGGCTGAAGCAGCGAAATGCTCAGGTAGTCATCGGCGACACTTGCAGTGAGCGTTCATACTATGAACATGCTGGAAGAGCAGGAATAGCTACGAGCAGACCTTCGAGGGGAATTTCGTCTCGCGAAGCGCTCATGTCAAAACTCAAAACTCACTACCCACGAGACATTTGTGACGAGCTGATCAAGAAGTATGCGAGGGACATTACAGATTGGAATTCGGTATACTGCGACATCATGGCGGATGTACAGTGTCACGCGCCTGTTCGAGGTTTTGCGCAGTGCCTGTTCTACGGAGGCATGTCGACGCAGGATGTGATGCGGTACCACATCGCATGGCGACCGAAGGCTCTAGATGAATGGATCAGTCCCGGACTGGGAATCTCACACGTCATGGACATTCCGATATGGTTCTACTCTGGATGGAGGGTCGGCTTCGGCAAGAAGGACAAACATGATGTCCTGATCTTCACCCGGGCGTTCTCGAAGTTCTTGAAGGGAGAAAGAAATGGTGGTGGTGTTATCTGGGGTACAGCAGCCGAGTTCGAAGTCAGACAATTCTCTTCGAATGGCACTGTCCTCGTGGCAGAGGATCAGATGTGGGCGAGGAAGCTTGATGTTTGGAATATGCTTCGCGAAGTGCAGAAGGGCAGGGACACACCGCGTGCGGACAGCGTGGTGCAGGGTATGGGTAACCAATGGGGGTGAATTTCCATGGCGTCTCGGACATGGTCGTTGGTTCGTATGTGTACTGCTCATGCTCCCCCCAATCGGACGGGTTTCGCCAGGATGAAAGGTACTTCATGAACTGCTTGCCTGTTCGATGGCGGGACAAACTGAGCTTGTGCATCAGCCGATTCTGATGTGTTTCACGTCGAGTTTTCTACTCAACCGAAACAGTGGGCGTGGGAGATGGCGTTGGCATCAATGTTGCGATATCCTGTTTAGCTTTAGTCTGTTGATACGCTGGCAAATTCGTAGCCACGTACGTCTAACTCCAGGTTTTCCAGCTGCCAACAGCTCCAGAAGTCTTGAACCTTATCCGGCACAATTGATCCGACGAAGAATGTCTTAGTCTACTCCGCCAAGGCTAGCCCGACTTCGACTTCTCTTTCCGCCTGCCTCACTTCATCTTTATCTTTTTTTTCTGTCGTGTGAGCTTCAATGTCGGCCGGCCGGCGGCTCAGAACGACGCGAGCTGAGAATTGGCCGCTTCGACGCAGAAAGAAAACTCTTGCTTGGCAGAAGAAGTAGTCATGCATTTCTCCACCAGCTCTGACGACAACGCCGTGACGGAGAAGTCACCTGACACTTCACCCGAGAGAGGAAGAACAACACAATCTGCGACTACGACTCCCACGACGGGACTAGCGCCTGACCATCATCTGAATCCGTTCGCAGAGCAACGACGCACACAAGATGACCACCTTCGACCACCAGGCACGCCGCGAAGACCACATCATTTTCGCCACTGGAGTAACCACAGTGTCAGCCGACTTCGGTCCGAGGTCATTGAACATGTGCACGACTTGCACTTCAAGCAGAGGATCAGACATTTCACGTGGGGATGGTTCACGATGACAGTAAGAAAGCATCATTTGCTCTTGCCATGAATGCGACTTCTTTTCAAGAGTCAGTATGCTAAGTGAGTACCTCAGATGGCCACAGGCGGCATAGCCAACGTCCTCTATCGAGTACCCTACCGATTCCCTGGCCTCTATGCCATTGGCTGTATCTTCTTCGTATTGAACATTGTTCTCTTCCTGTTCAATGTGACCATGATCTCGCTGCGATTCCACTATCATCGGGACACACTCAAGCATTCCATATTGCATCCGACCGAAAGTTTATTCATACCGGCGAGCATCATCAGTATCGGCACAATCCTGATGAATGTTTCACAATATGGTCTGACGCAGGAGAAGGTCGCCGGACTTTGGTTGCTGTCGACTATGTACGTATTCTTCTGGATCTACTGCGGATTGGCGGTCTGCGGAAGCTGTGGGATTTATTTGATCCTGTAAGTGTGTCGATAGATCGTTCACTTCTCGAGAACACATCATTTCCGATGGCAGTACTGACCATGCAATACAGATGGTCTACTCAGACATTCACAGTCGCACAGATGACGCCTGTCTGGATCTTCCCCTGCTACCCATTGCTGGTCATTGGGCCTCATGCCGCAGGGCTTGCCGAGCATTTGTCTGAAATGTCCCGACCAGAATGGGCAGTGAATGTTATCGTCGGTGGCTTCGTGTTTCAAGGCATTGGATTTCTCCTCAGCCTGATGATCTACGCTGCCTTCATCTATCGACTCATGACGCAAAAGCTGCCTGCAGAGAATCTTCGACCTGGCATGTTTGTCAGTGTAGGACCCAGCGGCTTCACTATCAGTGGCGTCGTCGGTATGGGCGATATTCTACCCCGCGTAGTCGATCAAGATTTCCTGCTACCCGGTCATGGCGAGCTCGCAGGCCAAGTCAGCAAGATCGCCTCAGTCTGGTTTGGTCTCTGGCTCTGGGGTCTAGCTTTCTGGTTTTTCATCGTCTCCGTCGGAGCACATTGGAATTGTATCCAACGCGGCCGAATGACATTTGCTATGACATTTTATTCGTATGTCTTCCCGCAAACCGCGCTCACAACGGCGACTTTTTACATCGCGCTAGCACTCGACAATCGACCCATTCGAATCTTAGGCTGCGCAATGGCAATTCTAGTCATTATTGCATGGACTGTTATTTTCGTCATGATGATCAGAGCTGTCATTAATAAAGACATCCTCTGGCCTCAGAAGCAGGAAGATAAGGATGAAGGAGGCTGGAGCGCAAACGGGTCAGAAGGTCGGCCGATCTGCGATGTGGTGCAATGTACTGCAATTGGACCAGACCAGTCACAAGGAGTTGTTGGAAGTGCTCATGTGACTTTTCGGACGCCTGACGACCGCAGTCCGACTATTTCGCGGGCAGTCACAATCGACGTGGAGTCGGGTGCAGGGGACTTTGCTCGTCATGCACCACCGCTTATGCGTGGCCGAACTCGGCAAGTAGATCTGCCAGTCGGTATAGTATGACTTTGGTACAAGTCCTCCAAGCTATCTCGAAGTTGCATAGCTCGAGATCAATGTTTTCATACAAATCTTGATCTTTCTTCAACCCCCCTCTACTGGCTTATCACCCCAGGCCCGAACGATGCGTTAAGGATTCGAAAACATTGACCTCACGCGCACGCCCAGTCAATGACTCTCGCCTTTGCGTAGGGAGGTACAATTGTGGCTTGACATCAAGTTCCGTTCAGGAAAGCCCCCATGAAGGTACCTCGAACGTGCATACATGGCAGCAAATTCAGGGTGAAGGCACGTTCATCGAAATACTTGCAAGGTCTAAAGCTCATATCGCGACTGTTGCGCACTCCGCTTGCAGGTGCACTCATCTTTCATATATTCAACACTCGAAGGCCGTCCAGTCACCTTGCACGTACGGCACGAACCAAAGCCACGACTGTCTTCTTCAATCATGCATGGAGCCCACGTCCGGGGCAGATCATCATCACCCTCTTCTCGATCTTGTTCCGGCCCATCGGTGTGGAACATATTCGAGTCAACTAGCAGAGTGACCAGAGCGGAGGCGTTATACAAGATCGACACGCCGCCTCTGACTGCAAAAGGTGTCTGACGTTCTCGTTCCTCGTGGCAGCTAGTGTCGACCAGCTGGAAGAGTGCCATCGCGGGCCGAGACCTATACCAACGACAAGGATGCTGGAATAATGCCGTACTCGAGTGGACGCTGGAAATATTGCTGGATCTTAGAGGCAAAGCTTCGGTCCCTACGGCCTGGAGTATAAGGTCCTGGCCATCTACAGTACCAGCTTTGCAGTCTCGGCTCCGGAGAAAGAACATGTGATTGCCAACTCTGCCCACCAAGTCTCCTTCTGCAGGTCTCGCATTGGCATAAACCAGATGTGCTCGTCTGCGATAAGGTTCATCCGGAAGAGGAGTTGCAACAAACACCTCGAGGACAAAAGCGGATCCTTGCCATGCTGACTGCTGAGCCTCGGACACAGTTGTAGGAGTACCATCTTTGATCAAGACGACGACCTTGACGCTGGAAACTTGTAATAAGCCGGAGGTGGTGAAGACGCCTTGCACGATAGTGTCACCAGCCAACTCTTTCTCGCCGGATATCAAAGGGAGTTTGGCAGGGCCCAGTATCATTAACATCTGGGCTACGAACGCCTGGTATTGAAATACCGCTATTTTGCGTGCTCCATCAGGTAGATCTAGCCACGTCACTGGCTGATCCGACCAGTGAGGATAGGCATCGAGGAGTACCTGAAGGAAAGACTTCGTATAATCAGCAGTGATGTGATTCCGAGTGGGCGGATCTATCAGAGATAGCAAGGCATATATTCGGTCTCTTGGGTCATAGCACTCTGCATCTTTGAACCTTCTAACAAGCTCTGGAAGCCCATAGTTCCGACTTTTCAAAGCCCGCAAGTTCAGCAGAGATGTCATGAGCTCGGATGTGGGCTGTTCGGAATCAGCATTGCTTGAAAGCCCGCGTGGCTGTCGAAGTCTATCTCGCCTTGAAATTTTGGCGAGTCGCAATTCTTTCCAATGTGCTACGCAATTGCCGTAGAGAAACCAAATGTCCTTTGCCAATATGACTTCTTGTTTGATCCAGAGTCGCGTCCAGTACTTGCTAATCGCCATTTCCTGGATTCCGTACCCGTCCACGGATGCCATTCCGCACCATCTGTTATTCCGTTCCTGAGTCTGGCTTGCAGTTTGGACGCATTGTACGTCGCTGTGCCCATGGTAATCAAGATCACCAAGCCATGCATAGACGGCGTCCGCTGCTTTGTATATGTCGCCCATGATGGCAATTTGAGACTTCTTCTCTTCTACGTCTTCCTGTTTGATACAGACATAGTCGGCCCATACTCTGATGGTATCTTGGGGGTGTGTACAGAACCGTGTTTGGAGTGCCGATAAGAAAGTCCAGAGGTTGACTCTGATCAACATCACCTGCCCATCCAGAATGAGGCGTGCAGTAGTCTCGGGCTCTCCCCATGTGTAGGAGAGAGCATAGAACGGGTTGGCATCGCGAAGAGCTACTGTTTCCAGCGAGCATGTTATAACACTATTAGGGTCTTGCACAGCAGCGGGCTGCGAAGCCGCTCCAATTCGCAGAAGTCGAATCTCTTTCTTCAGTGGATCGAGAGTTCTATAGGCTTGGTGCGTGTCCATTTCAAAGATGGACGTTTTTCAGACTGGAGTTGAAGAACACACTGGGAGAGAAGTCATGATGGAGAGTCTGCTTGTCATCAATCTTACATTTTGGGATTGGGTGCAGACGCCTGTTCATTCATTGTTGTTGTGCACACACCATCGACTCTGAGCTGTGCATGGGCGGCGTGCATGGGCGGCGTACATGGGCGGCTGCAAGATCCAATGGCCATCCGCTGTCGAGGAGTGGCACAGTCGGATGCTCGGCGGGACAAACGTGAGGCCTACCCCTAAGCCAGTTGCCAGCAGATTTTGAATGCAAATGTTGAGGTCCACTTGTGGCGCTGTTCTGACGCTGCTCAGACGCCTTGCACCTCAAGCTTGCCGCATCGCGAAGCTTCAGCTGACACCCATATCGCCAGGGCGTCCACGGATCCGATACTCGCTTAGTGCGAAGCGCCCAACTTGTGCATTGGTTGCATGCACCTCAGCGTACGAGCAAGCGCCGTGTGTCCATATTTGACGCCTCGCAGGGAGCAGGAAGTATGGAGCGGTATTCTGAGATAGCCTTCCCATTGAGGTTGGTCTTGTTTAAATCTAAGTCGATGATTGTTGTACGTTGTAGTAAAGACTGTGAAGCCTTTGTACGACTGGAACTCCGAACTCCATGTCGACACTTGAGTTCGGCGTCGGCCCGGCCTCGGACCGCGAATCGCGACGCGAACAACACGATCACGCTGACACAAGGAAACAATTCCCTCAGCCAGAAAGCCGTTCATCTCGCTCACTTCGTCGTGAGCCTGAAAATCTACAATGCTATTCGTTCGACGGACAGCCAGGAGCTTGGTTGGCCGACCCGGACCTCGAAGAACCAACGCCCTGCCCAACGTCCACATATCACGAACATGACAGTCGTGCAGGTGCCGCAGACACTCGTGATGGCCATTCTCCGCAGCCGAGTTTGTCTGCAAAAACACCCCTAAACAGATGCTATCACGCAGATGAAGACTACAGAAAGGCCGCTGAGCTCATTGCACCGTACAAGCCAAATGACAGGCCGTTCACGGAGCCGGTCTTCGTGCACGATGCCGCCAAGCCTGGGGAGAGAACACGATCTCTCTCCCATGAAGGCCTTGTCAGTCAGGCTGAGGACGTCGAAAGACTTTTCCGCGGATACGGTGCACCCCAAGACACATTATTGGAACTTTCTGTTGAGCGGACTGTAGGATCATGTCAATGGGTTCTCGATCAGCCGAACATGAAATGTTTCCTCGACGACACTGCCTCTCAGCCCCAGGTCTTGTGGTGTTTTGCCGGCCCTGGCAGCGGCAAGTCTTTCACCGCGACGTACATGATTGAGAGCCTATTGAGAGATAAGAAAAGTTGCGCCTATTATTACTTCCGATCCGGTCATGAAGAGAAGAACAATTTGAGCTATTTCTTGGCTTCTATTGCACGGCAGCTATCCCGCTTTATACCAGGCTATCAAGCTGAACTTGCTTCGCTTGCTCGAAAATCTTTCGAGATCAGCAAAGCAGGGTACAATTTGTTATGGAAGAAGCTCTTTATGTCTTCATTGCTGCGATGCGATATAATAGAGCCAATCTACGTTGTAGTCGACGGTCTAGATGAGTTCGATCAAACTGAGGAGCTTCTACAACGACTACTGGTAGAACTTGCGAACGCCAACATCCCTATACGCCTGCTCATGATCAGCCGCCGCACGCTCGAGATTGAGACCTCGATCAAGCGACTGACTGCATGCATGGAGGTGCTGTCCCTTTCCCTTGAGAATAACACTGAGGACATAGAGATGTATGTTCGAGATCAGCTGGACTTCATGCCTGGTGACAGTGGCTTCAAAGAACGGATAGTGAACGAAGTCTTAGAAAAAGCCGACGGAATCTTCTTATGGGCACACCTTGTTGTTCAAGAGCTTGTTAAATGTCACACCGAGTTTGAAGCGGAACAGGCATTGCAGCGGGTACCTGAAGGCCTTGCGCCACTGTACGAACGTATGGACGTCCGACTGGCAGACACATTTCTTTGCCGCCCCGAGGCACGGGAGCTGGGTCGTACCATGATCATTTGGGCATCATGCGCCCGCCGGCCACTACATCTCGATGAACTCAGGGCTGCACTTGACGATAATCATCCTGAGGTCACGGACATTGGCCGATCCATACGGGAGTGTTGCGGCGACTTCGTGAACATCGACAAGACTGGGCATGTGACGATCGCGCATGCTTCGGTCAGGGAAGTCCTGATGTCTAACCCAGCTCTTAATTATCATTTCGATGTACAAAAGTCCCATCACACCCTGTTCACTAGGTGCATACGACGGCTGACTTCTGGCCGAAAGAATGATAGTGCACGGGGAAATCGTGCCCGAGCATTCGGTCCATATGCTGCATCCTCCTGGCCGTCCCATCTCAAGCTGAGCTTAGGATTCGATGCCTATAGCTCGCTCAATTCTGTGATGGCACTGTTACGTAGTCGGGCAGCTTTGGACTGGATAAGATTAATAGCAGAGGCTGGACAATTGTGTGCAATTATCCAAGCAAGCAAAGCGCTGGAAGAGCTCCTGGTGGCTCTAAAAGAAGTGTCTCCAGAAGTTGACTCGTCAGTGCTCATTCGACACGATCGGAACTTCCTGCTGCAATGGGCTCAAGACCTGGTTCATGTTGTAGGCACATTCGGGTCGCAGATCATCCGGTCACCGACGTCTGTGTATGACCTGATGCCTGCCTTTTGTCCGAAGGAGTCTGTACTCTATCAACAGTTTGGCACAGCTTGCCGAAATTCACTGCCGGCAGAGGAGCCGCGACTCAAGATTCGTGGTAACCTCAACCCACTATGGGATGATTGCTTTGCCAAATTTGCGGTCGCAAGCGAGTCTACACCAACGTCAATTCTCAGCCTCGGTCATTACTTTGCGATCTTGACAAAAGGAGATGGTTCAGTGCATGTTTACAATGCGAATACTTGCGAGCTTGTGCAGCGAATTTCGCACGGGGATAGAGTGTTGACATTTTCTGCTGATCCCTCCACCTCAAGAATTGTAACCTATGGACTCAGGAAAACCACGATCTGGAACATTGAGAGCGGGAACCTCATTTGCAGCATTGAAAATCCAAAATACGCGAGAGCTTTGACAATGTGCTTCCAACGAAGCAAACATGGAGGAGAGATGCTTCTGACGTTCTCAGACGATCGAGTTTTGCGCATATGCTCTCTGGCAGCTATGCGCCTTGAATGGAGATGTTTCGGGGGAAGTCTAAACGTGGATTCGACGCAGCCATACCAAGTCCATGCACCTCACAATGCTCAGTTCAGTCCAGATGGGCTGCACATTGCGATTTCGTACCGCGGCGCGAATCCAGCTGTATGGTTTCTCGGAGGGCATGAGCCGTGCTTCGTGGCGTGCTTGGATCGACAGGGGGTTAGCAGTCCCAGAAATGCTATTTCTCAACATCAGCATCCTCGAGCTTCGCATGCGGGTGCATTTGCTTGGAACCCTCTGACGGGTCACCTTCTTGGCACGTACTTCGATGGCGGAGTTTTCAAATGGCACCCGCAGCACCGTGACCTCGCTGTCCACAAGTTTCGAGGCAACCAGATAAAGTGCTCAGCTGATGGCAGATTCTTCGTCACTGGAGGAAAAGATGGCACCGTACGAATCTGGAATCTCGAGCATTTCATACCAATTGCGCAGATACGGTACCCGTCTTTAATTCGAGATCTCGACATAAACGAAGCTAGAGTATACGATCTTCGGGAGCAATATTGCCACATCTGGGAGCCAAGCAGTCTTCTTCGCGCATTGGAGGGCGATGAAATGGCAAGCGACGCTTGCTTTGGCTTTGAAAGAGACGACCAGTCCGTGGTTGCAGAATTGCATCGACAGCAAGAGGAGTTTGACCCAATAACATCTCTATTGACATTTAAAGACACGAGTCTATATGCTTTCGGGGACGACGGTGGTAAACTCAAAATTGCCAACTTCGACGGAAAAGTCATAGCGGAAGTACCAGGTGGCTTCATGAGCATTGAGCACCTGTCGTGGTGCGGGCGAACTTGTTTGTTGGCAAGTGTCGACCTTGGACACGACATCACAATCCGGAAGATCGGCAACCTGCACGACAGATTATACCGTACGAAAGACATCGAAACAGTCAAGACTTTTTCAGAGTCGCAAGAGGTTCTACAGATCCTGCTGAATACCCATGGCGATACATTATTAGTGGTGACGCCCTCCGCTATGAAGGTTCACTTCGTCTTTGAAGACCTTGCACCAATTAGTGTGCCTGCTGCACATCCGAGCAAATGGATCATGCACCCGAGGGACAAGTCCCTTGCGTTAGGATTCAGCGCTGAGCAAGTCACCGTGATGTCTCTGGAGAACCCCGTGGAGTCAACTTGCCTGCCATACGAGGCATTCCATGCTGATGGAGATCAAGTCAGTCTATCCCGGCTGTTTAATGCAGACCGTCCTCCTCAAGCATATCCTTCCATTCGAAGCGACGTCAAACACACGGTCCACAAGGTGTATCTCTCGCCTGCTAACACCTTAACCGTAGTCGATATCTATGATGCGACGATGCACTCAAAATGTCGCACGGCGTGCTTGCTGCTAGAGATGCAGCACTTCGAAATCGAAGCACTTCCACAATCAATACCTGTGCGATCGGTCCCACCCAGACTTATTGAAGTGCTCTGCATGCCATTGGGCTTCGTCGACACGGAAATGATCACTTCCTCACCCCGCCGGGACTCCTTCACAGAGCACCCCATATACAGCACATTCGTGTTCGTGGACAGGGACTTCTGGGTCTGCTCTGTCAACCTCACCTTCGCGGAAACGCAAGGACCCGATGCGGTAATCCGCAAGCACTTTTTCCTCCCGAGGGATTGGCAGAATGTAGAATTGCTGGAAATGGCCTCTATCACGCCTGCCGGTGATATGCTGTTCCCCCGACATGGAAAAGTTGCAGTTGTCTCCAATGGACTTTTCGAAGAATTTGCTGTGTAGTGTCAACTTAAAGTCTCGCATCGTGAGAAGCGTCAAAGATCAAATTAATGTATTTCAGTAGTCATATGCTCATCCCTCATGGGTATCGTTGTATCGCATCGTTCAGTGTGTGTCCCCAGGCTGACTGCAGTTCTAAATTCCTGTATCCAAAGCAAAACGCCTTTTCTGTCGATAGGCATGCCGAGTCCGGATTGATCACCAAGCCTCCCATTTCTGTCCACCCATGCTGATGAGACGATTGAACAGCTCGTCTCTCAACAACATGGCCGTAATGATCCAACTATTACCCAACTTATCCACAATCTCTAACCCATCTGCAACCTCCGAGTTCAACGCCCAACCAACTACCAGTTTCGACTTCCATCCCAGCCCACCGATTTTCTTCAGCTCCTTGATGTCCGCGATCGCTACTGTCCAGACTGGATGTAGATCTTCGATCAGTGCTCCATCAGCTCCCGTTATAGACTTGTCCAAACTGAAACCGACGCAAGGGATTGTCGCTTTCGTAGCAATATATGCATGGCCGCGCTTGCCGTGATATCTGCATTTGAACTCGATAGGGCCGGAGACGTGGGATTCGTTCTTGCCCGGTATGACTCCGAGTCTCTGTTTCGATGGCTCACTGCCTGCCTTGGCTTTAATGTGGTCAACGCCAAGAGCAGTGTCAACGCCGCCTTTGATGCTAGTTTTGAAGAAGTTGAGAACTTTTGAGCCCTTTTTGCCATGCTTCTTCTCTTTCGCGGTATCGACATCGCCTCCAGTGGTCTCGTGTGCTGTGTTTGGATCGTGCGCGACCGCAGCAGAAATCTCTTCGTCCGTGGCATTGAGAGGCCAGTCTGCACCAGCCGCGCGAAGGTCGTCTTCGGTCAAATCTACAGGCTCATCGGGAGGTATCTCACCAGAGTGTGGTGGAGGTGGCAAAGGTGCTTTGTTCGCTTCACCAACGCGTAGCAGAGTGATCGTCAATTGTGCATTGGTAGGAACACCCTTCAGAAGAGTGTTGCGTAACTCGAGCAGCTTCTGCCACTTAGGGAAGTGACTGTTAAGCCACTCCAACCCTCTCTGAATCACTGGGTCTCCGAAAAATCCAAAGCCAACGCCAAAGGTCAAGCCTTTCACGACCATGTACGCAGAAATGAAGAATGAAGCAGCAAAGAGCGGAATGACAAGCGCGGCGATTCGAAGGCGGTACATCTCTTGTGGGAAGGGCTTAGTGGGATCCAAGGCGTTTCCGAAGCGCTCCCAAGTGTCAGAGATATCAGCGATACCGTGCATGACGGGGCGCATCTTGTTCCAGATCGCCGTCTCGACCGGCACCTTTGCCTTGTTCTTGGCAGTGACATCGCCTTTGCCGCTTGTTTGATCACGGGCGTTGCTGGCACTGACGGCCATTGCAGTCGGATCAGGTATGCTATCGTTAGTCTTGTCAATACCTTCCGAGACTGAGGGCGGATCATTTTGCGGATGTTTTCCAGCAACACTTGAGAGCGCAACGGAAGCGATGCCGTTGACAAAGCTACTAGCTTCAGCCTCGACAGCTTCTCCTTTGTGCTTCTCCGGCGCTCCAGTTGCAGAGTCGGTCGATCCGAGAACGCCTGCTTTTGGCTTCTGAACGCCACCGGTAGATGCATCCACTATCGCCAAAGGAGCTGGAGGGAATACTATGGAACGACTCGGTTGGTACGCGATCAATACCACGACGGATCCTAGGATGAGAGGTATGAGCATATCGAAAGCCCAGGCGATGAAGTAGGCCGCAGCAAAATAAGTAGTTCTTCGTGTTTCTCGCCAGGACCGAATACGTGCAACGTGCTTTCCGAAGGTCATAAGGCCAATTCCCACGGTCATGTACAGTCGTTCGATGTTGGCTCGTAGTTTGTCGGGCGAGAATTCTTCTTCGTCAGCGATGTTAAGATCCAGATTGCCTGGCACGGCGTAAGGATATTCCTTCACGTGGTACATTTGCTTATTGAACCGTCTGACGAGGACCCATAATTCTTCGTTGAGCATGCCGCCCACGAGGGGATTGGGGATCTTATCGACATGGTCTTGCCAGCCAAGATCTTTGACTTCATCGTCGTGCGAGACCTGGGCGGCGCCCTTCTCCTCGTGCGGCTCGTCGTGGGCCGCCATGGCCAGAGCGTGACTAGCTGTTGGTTTGTCTGCTAATGATCGCGCCACTTCCTCCTGGTCGGGATCCGCATTGTGCGGAATGGGGAGGAAATCGGTCAGACCCGGTTCGCTCGCCATGGTGAAGGCGGTAGGATGGAGATATATGTAGTAGTAGGAGAGGTGGAGGTGGGTCAATTATTATGGAGCAGAATCCATGTCATTAATGAATCTTGATCTGCCACACAATATGCGCACCGCACCTTCCTTTGACGAAGAGCGCCTGGCGAAACGTTACGCGGACGTGACGTCACTGGTTGAAGGTGTGGCAGCCAGAGACCAGCTCGATCCGATCGCGCGCTCACGTGTCAGCAGACGCGTCTCCCTTGCACCACATTTCTCCACGACATGTTCCGCCGGAAGCATGCTACTCTTGCGCAGAGGCATCCGCGTCTCATGCCAGATCCTCTCCGCCGATCTCCGCACGGTCGTCGCCCGGCGTTGGAACGCGACCGCCAGCGATGACCTCCGCAGCGGAGGAGAGGCGGTCGACGACCTGCGAAGGTACAAAGTCTGGACAGCAGAGGAGGAGCGCAAGCTACTGGAGCTCCGAGCATCTGGACTGATTTCGAGGGAGATCGGCCGAGAGCTGAAGAGGGCAACCGCCTCAGTCCGCAGGCGTTTCTGGGTGATCAGCACGGGCGACGGAGTGGATAAAAGCCTGGCAGAAAGGGCACAAGAACTCCTCCAGCAACGCAAGCCACCGACTTCTGTCGCGGAAGATGAGAGAGTGCAGGTGGAGAAGTTACGGGATCAGAATTACAGCAGGAGAAACATCGCAGCAAAACTAGGCATGACTATTGCCAGGGTGAATTATCTTTTGGCTCCCAACAAACGTGGTACAGGTCTCAGGCGATATACGGCAGAAGAGGATGCGATGATTGCGGGCCTGATGCAAAATGGTCGGGGCTGGGATGAAATTCGTCTCAGACTGCCACACAGATCACGCAATTCCTTGTACCTTCGCTGGCAAACAATCTGCCACAAGCACGCGTTCTGGCATCAAATGTCAGAGACGTCACCGTGTCCTTCCAAAACGAATCAATGGACAGATGAACATACTGCACAATTGAAACGACTGTACGAGCAAGGGACGAGGGTTCGCGACATCGCGAAGCGTTTGGGCAGAACCCCCACAGCTGTGCGTTTGAAAATGTTCAAACTACGCATGTTAGGAGAGGCAGAGCACAGCGGGCAGTCCAACAAGAAGGGCGTAGGCAGGAAAAGAGCTCCTCGGCAGCGTTATGACGACCCATGAGAGTGCTTCACACTTCGCCGGCGGGCTAACGACACTAGTCCTATGCCCTGTCCTCCATCGTCGCCAACAGCGCCACCACGGCATCGCAAATGGCATCTACACCATGCTCCTCAAAATTCGCGCATGCCCAGGTTGCAGACTCAGCCTTCCGCGCTTCCAAGAGCTCACCGGACCCGTTGCTGAGAGTACTCGAGCTGTGCATGATGCCGCCCTTTCGCGATTTGCTATCAAGCGTCATCATTCACTTTCGGTTGAGGTGATGATCTAAGGACTGCATTGTCGCAAGATGTGCTGACCCTGGACAGGCGGAAATGGCTGAACCATGGCGGGCAGCGGGACATGATCAGGCGTTCAATCTCGCAAGGACAGCAGGATTCCTTCGAGGACCTGGATCGGTCATGCCACTTCGCATCGCACATTTCACGCGAGCGGTCTGAGACAGCCCTTCCTGGAATGCGAATACAAGTTGGGCTGTGTAACAGGCCAAAGGAAAAGAATTGGTGCGACCAAGGGTTGTAAGCTGAGCCGCTGACCGGCCCCAATCGAGAAGCCATTGAGCCTGCCGCGTTCACCCGGTTCATGAGGCAGTGCTTCATACGAGAAAGTCCAGAGTGCTCATGCCCCGCCGGACCGGTCAGTGTCTTACAACTAGCTTTAGGCACGATGTCGAGTGTCTAAGAAGGAGACACAATACGGGCTCGAACACGAGAGGTCCTGCTCGCATGATTCAACGGAGGATTTGGCGCCAGGACATGCCGGCACACCTTGTACGCTTCGATGCCTCCGGCTCTCGATCGACGAGGAAATGATAATTTGGAAGACCTAAGTGGAAAAAGTTGGTGTTGTCGAGGACCTCTATCCCATTTGCTCTTCTATATGCCACATCTTGTGCAGTCTGTGTCGTGTACATACAGTTTCACAAATTTCTCGCCATCATAAATCCGTCACAAAATGCGTCGTCTACAAGTTTCCATCATGTCTCATCAGAATCATACCTCGTCAAAATCGCTTCGATGCCGCTGATAGAAAATCCAACGATGTGCCTCAATTCACAGCCTGTGAGACGAATCGGCTCTGATATATGGCCAAGCCATAGTCCTCGTCTTCTTTGGCTTGACTCCAGGCTCAGAAGCCTGCGATCCCATTGCCTCAGGAACCTTGGATTTTTCTGGGAAAACTTTGAGCCAGGCCCTTCGCGTGATCCCTTTCTTGCCAGGTTTAGTAAAGTCCACAATGATGAACGCGAGGATGGTGATTGGAATGCCGAGGACGAAGAATAGCCAGATTGTCGTGTAGTTGCTCGCAGTGGGGAAATCGGGGGACATGCTGAGGAAGGATGACGTAAAGTTCAATGGGATGAAGAATGTAGCCAAGAAGGATAGGCGGGCCAAGTTTCGATTCTGTTTCACTGCTCGGCGGGCTTCTTCGGTATTGATGGCGTTCGTTGCCATGGTTTGGATAGATTGGATGCGGCGTTTGTGCTCGTCGAGTTGGTGTTTGATGTTTTTGAAGTCGGACCAGAGGGAATAGATTCCTTTGGTGATATCTGGGGCGGGGACCACGAGGTTGGCGGGCGCAGTGGGATAGGCTATGGCAATGGCAGGGAAGAGGCGTGCAATGCTGTCGTCGACCATTCTCTGGTAGTAAGGAACATTGCGGCGCCAGGGAGCGAGTTTCTTGAGCAGTTCGTCGATGTGGTCGGGCGACTCGCCCCAGTGGGGTTTGGAGAAGCTCCATTCGATAAGGCCGAACATCGTGGTCATGTACTTGAGCACCACAAGCCAGTCGGCGATGACAAGCTTGTACATGGGTAAGGCGATATACTGAGGGTCTTCCTTGACGAGTTGCAGGTCGTCTGGTGTGAGTTTGCAGCTCCAGTAGACCACGTCGTCGAACAGGGACGAGCGAGGCGGAGCATCTGGCTCGGCTTGCGCATTCTGCTTCCATTGCTTCATGGTAGGTGTGGTCTCAAAGGGCCTGTAGCCGCCCCATATCGGATGTCCTGGTTTGACAGTGGGGTCGACCAGGAGTACAGCGACAACAGGCTCGTCTGCAGCTCGGGGCTTAATCCAAAGCGAGGCCTTCGCTCTCGTCAGAGTCACACTGGCGTCGGGCTTGTCAAGAAGGCTGTGTTGCAGGCTTTTGCGACTACGATCGCCGTCGAGCCTGCGTAGAACATTGAAACCTCCGCTTTGCATTTCTGCCTCTTCGAACTCTTTTTCCGTCTTGAAGTACCGAGCCCGCAGATACGAGATGGTGGTGTGAGATCTGATCCTGGTGTCAACATCCAGGTCCGGTAGCTCGCACCATCGATCCCTCGTATTGTGGAACAGGTAGTCGCCGATATGGGACAGGAAGAACAGCGGATCGATGTCGTAGTGCTCACCCAGCATGTCGACCAAATCGCGAGAAAGATCTTCTACAACGACGAGCCGGACGTCAGGCTCGCCGCTGGGCGCATCTTGTCTATTGAGGCATTCCTTGAGCGCTGGTGTGTCAATGTATACCCTAGCCACTGGTTCAGCTGAGCCTTCATAGTCAATAACACACACTTTGGTTCGCTGAATACGCTCGGCGCGGCTGGCCTCTTCATTCTTGATAAAACGCCATTTTGGTGGAGCGCAGCCCACGAGCATCCACAATGACAAGTATTCTAAGTGCTTCAACTTCTTGGAGATAGCCTCCACGTATTGCAGGTATGGTCCTTTTCTGGCGTTCTTGGTTAGTTAGGATCTTCGAGAGCTAATCAATGGAAGCATACATTTGACCGTCGGACCACTCTTCAGCACATTTGTGGCTCACTTTTTCGTAAGCATCACCGATATAGTGAGCGTCTCCGCCCTCGTCTGTGTGCGGCTGAATGGCATCTTTGAAAGTCTTGACCTTGTGTCGCACTGTGGCATGTCTGCTCTGGGGCAGTTTCTGGATCTGGGCTTCTATCTCGGGTGGCAACGATAGGTCCACAGACTCGCCTTCTGGCGGATTGTGGCGAGGCAACTGATCAGTCTGTGCAGTCATCTCGAGCTGAGTCTCGGTCACAATGGGCCCTTTGCGGAACGGATTCCAGCCCATGGGTGCTGTGCCGGTCTAGCTCCACGGGAGGAGCGAGGGATACTATCAAGGAGGTTTAGCATAGCGTTGACACTGCCGGGAAACAGCCAGTATAAGGCTGTTTGCTCTGGGGTGGCCCGTGGCCGTGCAGACGGCGGCCTCTGTCGCGCCGCCATGCCAGCAAAGACGCAGTGTTTGGAGATGCAGCCGCAATAATGCAGCGACGGACATGCCTCAGGCCAATGACTTTCGTTTGGCAGCGCGAGAGGCCCACATGGGCGGAGCGCATGCATTAACTAGCGCCGATTTGTCGGGGCGGAGCACACGTGCCACTGGTGAATCAGGCCGCCAGTCGTACGGATTCACTTTACACAGCCTGGCGGTGCGGCGGCAAGCAATTTATCACCATGACAAGCGCTCGTGTCCTGATGAACAAAGAGGAAATCAGTCGTAAGTTGCCGCAAACAAGACCAAACAGCCTTTGAGCAATTTGCGACACGCGCGGGGTTGAAATTGAAGCCGCTGACGCCAAATGCAGCTCCTTCCACGACGAGATTCTGCCCATTCCGACCTGGCTGATCACCCCGGCCCAACAATGGCAAATCATGCTCCTGGAAATGTCATTGATGCTGGCGGACTGGTGAAAGATCCAGCAAGCGGCGCTTTCGAACAGTATACGAAAGATAATCTCAACGCCTGGAACGCAATCGCCGGCGACTGGGAGGTCAATCAGTCGCCCGAAGTGAACGGCAAGGCTGACGATGGCAACGACATGTTCACGCAGTGCCTCTTACCCGTAGTCGAAGAACTGGCCCAGTGGGAGAATGACCAAACAGTATTAGATCTCGGAGCTGGTAGCGGCATCATTGCTCGTCGGTTCGCCAAGAAAGGCGCCCACGTCACCGGACTGGACTTTTCAGAAGCTATGCTGGAGAAGGGCAGAGCCAGAAGTGAGACTGAGCAGCTTGGTGCGAGCATCACCTACGAGTTCATCGATCTCATGGATTATGAAGGTATGGCCAAGTACATGGCCGAAAAGGAGTGCGTCGAAGCCAACTACGCAATCGGTATTCTAAGCTGATCAAGATCCATAGCCGATTTGATGTGATTACTATAAGCACAACGCTCAAGTCATTGCCAGATCTACAGCCCCTAGCAAAAGCCTTACCTTTGATGCTGAAACCAACTGGTCGGGTAGTGATAGTCGATCTACATCCAGCTTTTTCAAAACCGGCAGGTCATCGCGGAATGGAGATTTTCGAAGATCCGAAGACCGGTAAGCAGCAGCTCAGCACATATATCAAAGTGCCGCGGTATCTCAACATACCGCCCTCGAAGAGTGAAGCAGTGCGAGGGCAACCAGAGCCATTGGTGAGTGAATTCGCATGTTGATCAGCCGGCATGACGCTCACAATTCTGTAGTGGGTGTTTCACCGACCATTTTGGGCGCTTATGGAACCCTTCTTCAACCAAGGCCTTGTACTCGACGCAATGCGAGAACCAGCGTTCCAAGGCGACCCGGTATTGGCTCAAGCGCAGTCATACCACAACTTCCAGCAGACGCCGATGCTCCTCGCTTTCCGTCTGAAGCTGCGTGCGCCTGCGACATGACCAATCGCAGCTGTGTTCGGTATTTGATAGTCTGGGGAATAAGGCACCATCTCGACATGCATTCACGCGATCACTGCTAGCACCCAAGAAACCGAAAGAATGCCCGTCTGGGCCAATGCAGTGCTGCCATGTTGCTGACGACGGTGCTCTTCGCGGCCGTTTGTGCATGTTTGAGCCCAGTCAGCGACACCAGAGCCTGAGCCCAGACGCGAGTGCTTCCGGCGAACTTTAGGGTTCCTCGCGATGCGTGGACGAGTTTGCGGTTTGAGACGTGTCGAGAGATGAGGCGTGTGAACAAAGCTTACAATTCGTGAGACATGCAGCGTCTCGTGAGCAGTATAGTGACCGACAAGAATATCAAGAAGTGAAATGGCGCAAGCCGTGACATAGCGATCCCTGCCTTCGCCTAGCGTCAATAAGCTCCGAGCGTCACCCCACAAGTGAGACAACCTCCGCGTTCCCCTTGTGACAGGTATAGGCAACATCAAATCGCATAAAAGGCCATGAGTGCTCCTGCCTTCATGGCTGACATTTTCGCAGGATTGCACTTCCAAGCAGAACAAGAACACACAACATGGGCAAGCCATCAGATTCGAAGATTACAGCCATCCTCCATGAGCGAGGCATCTGGGACGAAGAGCCCGATCTCTCTTTGCATAGGTGTCCGCATACCAGTTTCGCCAAAGATGAAAGTGTACCAAGCACAATATCTCACTAAGGACTCTCGCGCAAGACTTCAGTACAGGAAATGAAGAGCTTCATCCATAGAATGTGGCATCGACGGAGTTCGGTGCAACACGATGGGCATAAAGAACGGCAAGGGGCTACAGTGGCGACTTGAGGATGAACACGATGGGAACGACATGATTATTGGCCATACCGGGACAAGACTTGTACTGGAGATAGTGAGGAAGGAGGCGATGATAGGCGCAGTCGGTTCGGGTGGACGATACCTCTCTGGTCTCACCACAGCTCACAACACCCCGACAAAGGTCCAATTTCCGGAGAGCTGCCCGAATGTGCTCGCTCATTCACTCACGAGACTGGGCCGTGCACAGTTGGGGTTTGACAGCCACGTATCCAGGACTTGTATGGGGTACAGCCGGTGTCAGCACACTTTTTCACTTTGCACTCTTGTGAGAGTGCCGGCCGTGCTTCGAAAATCCGGGCCGGACTCAGAGTCTGCTCAATCAGCCAGGGACTACCACTGTGAAGTGTGCGCAAAATTCCAGGAATTCTCGACCAATGGGATGATAGAGGAATATGAACCAAAGTTTACAACCTCAGCCAATGTACGGCAAAAGGCGGGCACAGCGCCACGTGGTCTTCACAAGTTGGAGGTACTTCTGATATGGAGATCAGAATTGTGAAGCGATAATGGGACTGCCAACAATAGGGTCGACCGATGCTTCATCGGCACAGATGATATTGATAAGATGCAAGTACAGAAGTAGCAGTAGCAGACTCCAAACTCTGTGCCCCGACCTGCTGGCGGAGTCACACCCATTGACGCATATGAAAGTTGATGACTGGTCTGAGCGCTTGAATTATCAGTCATTCGAATTTTGTTCAGAAGCCTTCGCACATACCTGACATATCGAGCACTAAACATAGGAGACCTTCTCATATCGCGCTAACACTACGACGCCGCTTGAGATGGATTTGGTACAGATCTCGCCTACGATGTCGCGGACAGCAATGAGCAACGAGCATGCGAAGATCACAGAGGGTAGCTCGCGATCACACCAAAAAAATCGTGTCTGCCTATCGCTTACACTCATCAGGTCCTAGCAAGAACAAATTCCGAGATCGTCGAGCCTCCAACAAAGCCCTCGTCGGACCGGAGCCTAATCAGCCCTCTGCAGCCTCAAAGACATTCAATATAGTTGAGCTCTTCGAACAAGTTCTAGCAAACCTGGATCTCAAGAACCTCACCCGAGCAAGACGCGTATGCAGGACGTGGAAGATCTTGCTTGAGGAGTCAACAGCGCTGTGGCGGGTTCGTCTTCTCGAGCCAGTCGAGCCTCGGGAGTGGGACATACGAGTTCCACGCGTCAGATCTGGTATCAGAATAGCAAGAGAGGCTCCCGAGCAAGGCACAGAATTCTGGGTACGATGCGCACTCCACCCAGCTCTTCACAAATCGGTCACCCAAAATATCGTGAGTTGCATCCTCTTCCCCTTCGTCCGCTGCTACACGACCGTGGTTGGAAGTTATCGCTAACAAAGACCACAGATACAGTGTCATTTTGTCCTGAAAATAAGTCCACCCGTGAAAAACCTATCTTGCCAAATCCACATTTACTGCCAGTTAGCATTTCCCCCATGGGTCTCGAAATACAAGCTCAACGAAGCTCTGATATGTCAGCCACCGTGCAAGCGTCTTCAGTACTGGACCGAGTCTAGTTCGCCCCCTGTCAAAGTGTTCCACTCACCGACGGGTGTGACGTTCCAGGACCTCCTGGATATCGCAAGCTCAAGGGCCGTCAAGGACCTTAGACCGAGATACCAATGCGTGAAGTTCACCTTGCTGGACGTCACTATAGTGACTGACGATGAGAACAAAGCTCGGATCGATACGGCGAGGAGAAAGCACCAAAGGAGAGAATTGGTCGCGCGAGAGAAGCTCGCGGTCAAGGAGAATCGGAAGGGCCTGGACAAGATTTCTGTTTTTGATCGTTCGGAAGAGTGTGATCTGTCTGCCCTCTTCGACGAGAACTCGCTCGAAAGCTGAGCAAATGCGGCAAGGAGTGGTGGTGACCTGGGTAGTTCTCATGATTCAACTCAGACGTTGACAGAAAGTGTTCCAAGAGTATCAGGCTGGGGGGCAAGATGGCCATGCCAATTGGGAGCTTTCTGTCATTGTAAGCAATTGGTATTGAGCTGATTTTGGTCGCCCAGGGCTCAAGTGACGAGAGGAACAGCGACACGAAAGCACATTCTGGATGAGTGCACTGGAACAGAGTACAGACAGCATCGCTATTGGCAATGATTTCATGCAAGTGGCTGAGGTCGAGTCAATAGTCGCAATCAATCTTGAGCTGCTCACGTACAAAGACGTTGTGATTGCTCGCAGTCAGACTTGCGCGCGCATTCAAGCCTCAGTGGTTCCTGCCAAGTAAGGCTGCAGTCGTTGAGGCAAGTACAAGTAAAAAGTGTATGTCCGATCCAGCTTCGGCAACTTCCTCATGCAGCGTGCATGCATTGCACATGGAAGCAACGAGATTGAGCATCGACAGTTCCACCCTGAATGCGTACATGTAGTACTGTAGTTGCTTTGCAATGTTAGCAAACGAAAACAACAGATTCCTCTTCCTCTCGAGTTTTTGTGTCTACATTACGTGACATCGCGCACGCACATCACTAAAACAGAACTTTCGATCATTCATCCATTACAATGGCCATCAAGAAATGGTTCAAGAAGAGAGCCAAATGTAAGTTCGGCTCAGAGAATCTCAGGCAATGTGCTGAGTGTTTTCCAGCGCTCAGGAGATATCCCCTCCCCATCCCCCAAGCTCCCGACAATACCTCTCTCATACCAGGCTTCGATCGACCTTTCGCTGAGACTCCCGCGGTGTTCACTATTGCCGAGCTCCTCGAACAAGTGCAGATCGGTTTGGAACTCGAAGACCTCCTCCGGTTCAGACACGTCTGCGAGAAATGGAACGATTCGTTCAAGAAATCCACTAAGCTTCGCTACCATCGCTTTCTCAAGCCTAAGCAGGGATCCGAGTGGTTACTTCTGCCCGTCCTTCCCAGAGCACATCAAATGGAAATGGTGACTCGGGAGCCGGGGCGAGGTCAAAAAGCCTAGATGGCATCGGACCTTCATCCCGCTTTGCACAGAGCCGTGAGTCGCCCCCTTCCTTGAGGCACAACTGATGAAATGCCTGGCGCCGGAGTCCACTATCTTACAGCTTGACCACCCGTATCGAAGTGGCCAACTGGCAGAGATCGCTAACGAAATCATCCACCAGCGAGACGTGGTCACCGTTATACGGTACCTAAATTATCCACCTTTCATCCAATTCAGCCTAAGTCGAGCACGATTTGCTGAATGGGTATCGAGGAACCATCTCCAAGGAGCTCTACTGTCACAACGACCGTGCAAGCGTCTCTGCTTTCTCGTCTTGTCTCCAAGTCGAATATTCACAGAGCTCCGTTCGGCGAGCGGGCTCACGTTCCAAGACCTCGTGGATTTGATGAGCACAGTCGGCGACTGGACGGAACCGTTCAAGACCAATTCTCGGGACGCAATCCATGATTTTGGTCACGTCGCCTTGTTGGATGTGGCGCCAGCTAAAGCTGGATGGGTCATCAGGGCGAGGAGGTTTAATGAAAGAGCAAAGCGGCGCACTGAGAAGAAGCGGCAAAAAGCTGAGAGGAGGGAAAAAGCAGCCGAGAGGAGGGAGAAAGAAGTTGAAAGGCAAGAGCTGAAAGCTGAGAGGGAGAGGCAGAAAGCTGAGCAAGAAAAGGCGCAGTGTGAACGGACCCAATCATCACAACAGAGTTGAAGGCTCTCGCAAGGATACCTTCATTAATAGGTGGATTTCATTGAATCCATTCGCTCTTTCCCCCATCGTGGAACAAGTGGCTGGTTTCGACTGTGGATATCAGGAATATGACTCAGCTAAGCTGTAGAGTCTTGCAATTTTCGTTCTCGTATAGTGTCTGCTGAGTGTCTTGTCAGAAGATTAAACCTGGCGATGTTGGCTTTGCTCCTCGTCATCAAACTTCGAACTCACCATCATCATCTTCTTCCCACCCACAACATCACAAACCCTGTTATCACCACCGATTTCGTCACCAATGCTGGCTCGTCCTGTACTCCGCAAGGCAACAAAGCGACCGTCTCTTCCCACTGCTCTGCACGGATACCCGTCTGCAACGGCCATGCAATATTCTTCTGTGCTCGCAAACACTCACCAGAGAACATCATCAGATCCATCATTCAAGATCCGGCCCGAGCGAACTAGAGATGAAGAAGCTATACGACAAATAATTCAGGCCGCTTTCGCAAAGAAATCGCATCTCCAGCATCGAGAGTTCGAAGTCGTGGAGAAGTTGAGAAGTGCGGGGCAGCTCAGTGTTTCACTTGTTGCTACGACTGGGGTTGGAAGCACTCAGCAAGGCGAAGATTCAGAAGGTGAAGCTGTGGTGGGTTATGTTGCTGTATCTCCGGTGAAAATTCTCTCTTATGGAGCTGGAGCAAAAAGTGGAGGAAAGGATGAATCTGAGAACGTGGGTGATCAAGGTTGGCATGGACTTGGACCCGTCGCTGTGAGACCCGAGTTGCAAGGGAAAGGAATCGGAACGGCGTTGATTTGGGAAGCGAGAGGGAATTTGATAGAGCTAGGAGCGAGTGGGTGGGTTGTTTGTGGGCGCAAAGAGTTGTACGCCAAATTTGGTTTCGAGAAGGTAGACGGTCTGTGGGTGGATGGTGTGCCCAAGAACAGATTTTTCTGTGCAGTCTTGAAGGGAGATGTTTATCAAGATCATCGACGGGGCGAGGTAAGCTACTGCGATGCTTGGAATATACTGTAATATCAAATCGAAGTTAGAACCATCTTGCATGTGTTCATAGATCACCTTCGTCCTGGCATCATCCGAAGTTTTCATAGCATGAGGTCACGAGAGCAGTCCTGCATAATATTCTCTGGTTATAATAGCGTTGGTATCTGATAATTAGCGAGTGATTAGTCGAGTGCTCATAAGTCATGCGGCAGAACATTATGCCGAATCATTTCTCCAGTGATCAGCAGTTCGTCTGCGCGACCAAATATCGGCATCGACCACGTTGCGAGCAGCAAAGCATCACCTGAAAGCGACTCACGCTTAGTAGCCAGTCTCCTTGTGCACGGCCACATCATTGGTGCCATTACCGTTGTCGGCCTTCTCCGTGGGTATTTCACCAGTCTCATCACTTCCTCTTCCACCGGCAGCAAGTCCGTTTTCGGCAACCCCATCTGGTTCGACTCCAGCTTCTTTTCTGATGCGCGAGATCTCCTCTGGTGGAGGTGCTTCCCATTTGGAGGAGTTCCAAGGCATGACTCCAGACAGATACATCGTGTCGATTTCTTCGAGTGTTCGTCCTTGTCCTTCCATGACGAAGAAGTAGATTATGAGACCGCCGAGGACGTTGCAGCCAGCGAAGACGTAACCGTAGCGGAAGTCGATCGCACCGGTGATAAATGGTGTGAAGAAGGCCAAGAGGAAGTTCCAAAGCCAGTTTGAGGCTGTGTTGCAATCAGTACCGCTGAATCATGGGAGAGAAGTGCCTATAACATACCTGTACTGAGTGCCATGCCCTTGGCGCGGTAGCGACCTGGGTAAAGCTCACCGCAGATGGTCCAGATCATCTAGGCAGAAATTCAAATTAGCACCACTGCAATTGACGTTCTCCAGCATTGAAAGCACATACCGGTCCCCAAGTGGTTGCAAATCCGAAGATGAAGAACGATGCCATAACAATCATAGCTGTTGCTGCAGACTCGGTATTTTTCGGGTTGTCGCGGTCGAGAGAAAAGTGTCCTTGTACTTGGTTAGCGGTTGCTTGCAACAGCTCCAGTGCTATCATCGACACGTACCAACACTGGCGAAAATGAGGAACATGATGAACATCCATGCACTGCCCACCATGAGCGACTTGCGTCGACCATAATGCTCAACAATGTATAGGCCGTAGAAAGTGGTCCCGAAATTGATACCGTTCAAGATCATTTGTGTGACGAAGGAGTTGTCGATACCCGTGCCTATGAAGATTGTGAGCGAGTGCGTTGGAAGGAAAATGGCATGACAATAGACATACCGACAAAGATTGTCGTTCCGTAGTAGAAAAAGTAGTTTGCACCAGTTAGTTGTTGAAACATCTGCAGTCCCATTCCAAGGGCAACGCGGTAGAGCATCTTGGGAGCACGGACCTAGAAAGAATTAATGTGGAGGACCATGACACATAACAAAGTAGTGCATACCATTGCAGCCCACTCCTGGAAGACACCGAGTTGCGCGGACTCAGCTTTGAGCTTCTGTTCGATCTCTTCGAGCTCGACGTATAGTACATAGTGGTTAGCAGGAGCGCCGTACACTTTCTGTAAGAAGGCCTTTGCTTCTTCGATCTTGCCATGGCGGTAATTGTATCTCGGAGTTTCGTCGAATAATAGGATGCCAAACCCGAGGATGACAGCCCAGACAAAGCCGATACCCATGGTGATGCGCCATGAGGCAGCACTGTTTCGCTGGTGTTCGTGCGCGCCGTAATTGATGCATCTGTAGCATATTGTCAGCTCCATTCTTCGAAGTAATTACAAGACTATGGCACATACGCCGCCATGAAAATGCCAAAAGTGATGAACAGCTGATAGCAACTGATCAGTGCACCTCGGATGTGTCGAGGTCCAGATTCGGCCATGAACATTGGTACCAACAGGGACAAACCACCTACACCAAGACCCATGACGAAACGGCCCATCATAACCTGGTACCACTTATCGGTGGCGGCGATTTGTACGATGTTGCCAACGGAGAAGATCAAGCACCAGAAACTTATTGACAGTCTGCGGCCGAGCCTGTCTGCCAGAGGTCCACCAGTCAATGCTCCAATCAGGGTACCGATCGAAAGCAAACCAACGATCAGACCAGAGCGCACGTTGCTGAAGTACAGCTCGCCATTGTCGCGTCGTTGAGCGAAACGCTGCCTGAAGTCCGGCTGTTTTACGCATCAGTCTGCCATTTCTTGCGGTGTGTATAGTGCAGAGCAGCTGCTTACCATTTCGAGAAACCCAGAGATCTGACTACATATAGTTAGCAACCTGTACAGCGGGAGCCGCTTATTGATGCTCACCCAGTATCGTAACCGAAGACTGAGTATTGTCAGCGCCGCCGAACCCCTGATAGATTCATCGAGATCACATACTGAAACCACCCATGCTGACCATCAAGGCCATGAAAAAGGAGGCGCCGGTAATGCGCTTCAATGGTGAGTAATCAAGATCGACCAGAGAATTTCGTCCATGAGTGGAAGCGACATTGCCTGGGTTGAATTGATCATAGTAGACGTAAGATGAGAAGCCGAGCGACTTCTTGTTGAAGCGTGGCATCCACGACTTGGATTCAGTCGCCATCTTGTCTGGGGTCCCACGAGGCAGTGTTCAGGAACAAGTAAGCACAAACCTTCTCCAGACACGCAGACTGCGATCTTATAGGCAATCGTGGAGCCCCTCCTCATCCATGGTTGGAGTGTGTGGGCGAGTTGCGATGACGGATCTTCGCGGCCTGTCAGCCTCCAGGGTCGGCTTGCCTCGAGTGGTCGACATGTTGTCAACGGTGCGCGAGGATGTGGATGACCTGATCATGAGCCCATCGAGTCTCCCAGTCATCGCGCGTGATATGCAGAGAGCTCTCGAAGGGTCGTGAGACGGAACGTTGCTGATGCCGGTCCGGCAATGAGACACTTGAATAATTCAATGCCAAGCCATATGCTTCTTAAGCTTGACACAGTAACAAGTCCGCCAACCTTTCGTCATCGTCGTGAGACCGATCAATACTCTCGCGACCAGGTCTGCAGAGTCATGCTCGCTATGCATCGAGGCATCTTCTGGGTTGTTGTTCGGACTGACGGTAACCCGCAGAATATGTGGGGACTCCGTGGGTCAGTTGTGAGCACCGGATCTTCGCGGAGGCTGACATCGCCACAACAGCTGCGAGGTGTCAGCCTCTATGTGACTCTAGCAACTACTTCGCTATGTCGCGTGTAGTAGATCGTGCTGCATCAGGCGTGCATCGGTCCGATTGGTAGCCACGGACTGGTCGCCAGCTGAATAATTGTTCTTCTAGACTTGTGCCAAGAGCAACATGCCAGGAGCAAGAGACAGAGAGCGTCCGTTGCGCGACAGGGCAGTTTGAAGCAAACGTCTGGTAAGCTGACTAGAGCCCGATGGTATCGATTTGGGGCATTCTATCATACTTGTACAGAAGAAGCAATGCCGGGCTGGTCGTGACCTGGCGAGCTCTAATGTCCAGCAACGTCAGCGGAACTAGAATATTGAACGACGTGCGCCTTTACAATCCCGTCTGATGTAATTGCGAAGTTACTCTACTCTGTGAGAAGTTCCGGCGGCCTAGAAACATGCTGAGTGGTTAGTGATACTACCGAGACACCCATGCGATGCTGCTACGACTGCATCGCAGCCATCACATCAAGAGCCGAGCACGCTGAAGAACCGCGCATGCTGGAACTTCATCAGGCCCCGGAAATGACCCAGAGCTTCGAGATGAGCGAACATTCGCTGGAGTTTTGTCACACGGCGCCAGGCCTGAGAGGCAGCGACCACACCGATAGAACCTTCTCTGGCTGTAGACGCTGATGTGCTCGCAATCTCTGCGTCGTTGGCGGCGAGAACATCGCTGTGTCTGGTGCTAGAGATGCGCCGCTGGCCAAAAGCAATGCACAGCAATCGCGACTACTGAAAGATGGGATGGCAAGCAGAAACCAAGGTTGTTGCTTCAGGTCCGACCGATGGTAACTTTGCTGAGTCATGTGTGCCTCAGGCCTTACACTGGAATTCCTTGGAAACATGTGCGACGACTTGGATCAATGTTGAGAAGAGGCTGCTCTGATTGCCTGACCACAATCACTCCTTTGCATGAGAATCAGCGTGAACTCTTCGCAGACAGAGTTTCCTTCAATCATGCGACGAAGCTGATGAATGCCGCTGTCTCAAGGTCGGCACTTTCATCTGGTATCGTAAGATGCCAAGCGCGGCAGGAGCGGGCGTCTCAACATCGAATCAACAGCGGAAGTGCGCCACAGCACAGCCACTTTAACAGCCACTCACTGTGATCGACTAAGAATTCGAAGGCAGCAGCAGAAAGAGGACATCGGGGCGGGTAACCGTGCCAATGTGTTCGTGAACTTGAATCTGCATAAGAGAATCGCAAAGAGGCTGCAAAGTCAGGTCATGGGCGTGATGCGGTCGGCACTACGCTGAAGTCTTCCAGATGAAGTGTCCATGGCAGTGACTGTGCCTCCAAAACAATTGTGGCTGAGATGATGACGGACTGGAATGCGCCTCTGTTGCTGTCGTCGCTGTTGCTGTCGCGTCGAGAGCGTGGACGGCGGCGGTGACGTTGATCGCGGCGCACAATCGTACGTTGAGGTGGTTCGATAACAAGAAAACCATCGGCGGCTCTTTCCTCAAAGCAATTTAGTGGGAGGACCCCTATGCTGCAGGAACGCCTAGGGTTCAATCGAATGGGACGACTTTTTTAATTCTCGAGCGTCGCCCTTCGCAGATCTCCTCTTCTCAATTTCTCCCTCCTCAATCCCACTCTCTTGCCTCTCCTCGTGCCAGTGACCGAGTCGACACAGCGCGCGAACAATCGTAACCATCACGCCTTTGTGCCCCGCGCCGAGCAAAACATCCGACTGTGCTTCTCTCTCCACACCGACTTCAGTCCCACGCGACACGCCACACGACCGCACAGCACTCACAATACTCTCAATATGAGCGAACGACCTCAGAATGTCGGCATCAAGGCCGTCGAGCTCTACTTCCCCAGCCAGGTGAGTTGCACATCAATCCTGCGAAAACAGTGCCGCAGCAGAGGCACTGAGGGTTCCACCACCAAAACTGCGTTGCTCCGGCATTTCTGGCATATGGGCGTCTGTGCTACATGCTACAGACGGCCCACAAGCCTAGAGATCCGCAGACAACTTTCAATGGCATCTGCGTGTCCCTTGTCGTTCTCAAGAAGACCCAATCACTGACAAACTACTCCCAGTGCGTTGACCAAGCAGAGCTCGAAAAATTCGATGGCGTCAGCGCTGGCAAATACACCATTGGTCTTGGACAGACCAAGATGAGCTTCTGTGACGACCGAGAGGACATCTACTCATTCGCCCTCACGACCGTTTCCTCGCTTCTGAAGAAGTACAACATCGACCCAAACTCCATTGGCAGACTCGAAGTCGGCACAGAGACTCTCCTCGACAAGTCAAAGTCATGCAAGACTGTGCTGATGCAGCTCTTTGAGCCATCTGGCAACACCAACATTGAGGGCGTGGACACTGTCAACGCATGCTACGGAGGTACCAATGCACTTTTCAACACAGTCGCTTGGGTGGAGTCTTCTGCTTGGGATGGACGGGATGCCATTGTCGTGGCCGGAGACATCGCACTTTACAAGAAGGGCAATGCGAGACCCACGGGAGGAGCTGGCTGCATCGCCATGCTCGTTGGACCAGATGCACCAATCGCTTTCGAGCCGGGCCAGCGTGGCAGCTACGTGAAGCATGCATACGACTTCTACAAGGCCGATTTGACCAGCGAGTACCCACTCGTGGACGGCCACTACTCGATCAAGTGCTACACCGAAGCAGTAGACGCCTGCTACAAGGCCTACAATGCTCGTGAGAAGCAGCTCAAGAGCAAGGCAAATGGTCACACGAACGGTGTGCACGAGTTGGAGACACCTCTTGACCGATTCGACTACATGGCATTCCATGCCCCAACCTGCAAGTTGGTATCCAAGAGCTATGCGCGGTTGTTGTACAATGACTATTTGGCCAACCCTGAGGCTGAGATCTTCAAGGATGTTCCTGCTGAGATCAAGGACCTCACATACGAGCAGTCCATCTCCGACAAGACTGTCGAAAAGACCTTTGTCGCATTGGCAAAGAAGCGATTTGCTAGCCGCGTGCAACCTGCAATCGAGGTCCCCACACAATGCGGTAACATGTACTGCGCCTCTGTATATGCATCGCTCGTGTCACTGCTCAGCAACGTGCCTTCGGACGACCTTCAAGGCAAGCGCATTGGTATCTTCTCGTACGGCTCCGGTCTCGCCTCGTCACTGTTCTCCCTCAAGGTCCGAGGTAGCATCAAGGAGATCGCGGAGCAGATTGACCTTCACACCAAGCTCGAGGGACGTCGTGTCGTCAGCCCAGAGACTTACGAAGAGTTCTGCAACCTCCGCGAGAAGGCTCATTTGAAGAGCAACTACAAACCACAGGGAAGCGTGGACACAATCGCCCCTGGCACCTATTACCTCACCGAGGTTGACGACATGTTCCGTAGGAAATACGAGATTAAGCAGTAGACGCACCATGCATGAGTTGTCAGTCTAGAGAACGGCAACGATAATAATCAGCAGTGCATTTGATGGCGTTTGAGGAAATACTAGATACCATTTTGGCATGATCCAGGTCCGCATAAATGGCACTTGGAGAGTTGGCGACAGCGGGGCCATGCCAGGTATCACTGACATCGATACATTCTGGCTCGACGCAGCGATGTCGCTGTGGGGTGGCCAGAGGACAGGATTCTCCTTCAGAGAGCGTCTAGAGCCGAAGGAAGGCCGTTTGTAGATATCGTGGTAACATCGGCAAAACAATCAGACTTGTTCTGCAGCACACAAATTGACTCTGATGTCACTCGTGCACGGTCTTATTGAACAGCCTCTTCCCATTGCGAGCAGGCTATCTAGCTGCTGCACAGTCCTGTATGGTGCAAAAAACCGCAAGACCTGGATGGCACGGGCTGGGCCGAGATGCGTGTGGGTGCAGGTGAAGTGTTTTGAGAAGAGCGAGTGGACGGAACTGGAGCGCTAGGAGCGTGATGATGTAGCAGATTGGATGCAGAACGGCGGAGCGACTCCCGAAGCAGAAGCGCTCTTCGCTTGCAAGCAAGCGTGCACTGTACAACCGATCACGAGGCTGTCCGAATGTGCTGTCGCACACAGAGCACAACATGTTCTCATGCATTGCCGGCCGTGTGAAGGAGTATGCCGTATGTATGTAGCTTGTAGCTGGTGTAGGCGTCAGAGTTCAGCCGGACAACGGTCGAAGCCGTAACGAAGCAGGGTTTGCAAAACGCAGAAATCGTGGCTGGCACGACCTTTGGCCGACTGCTTTCGCGCCGTTCGGTCGGATCGCCTGGAAGTCACCACCTTCTCCCGGACACACACCACCCCCAACGGCAGCGACCTCGACCACCAATTCCGCTCGCTATTCTACTCTCGCTGCCACTGGATCAAACGCAACGTATCTCGCTGGGCCGTGACGACCGGAGACGGGCTCAGCACGCGGGAAACAGGTTGTTTTGGAGGTGAGGAGGCGCAGCTGGCCATCTGGCCCGCGACCGTCACCAGGATGGCAGAACAACGACGGTCACTGCTGGACGGCTCCGCGACTCCCACGCAGGAACGTGCGGATGTGTTCAGTGACGATCACGAAGTGGAAGACGATGAATTCGCGTGGGACGGCATTGCGGACGGCTTCAGGCCCAATGTCGACAGAGACGAAGGGGCCCCCAACGCGCGCCAAGAGGAGGTAGATGGTCAGCCCATCCGCAGTGTCTCTGCACACTACGCGCCCGGGAATGTGACGCCCACCATGGGTGCATCTTCGAACAGGAATTCCACGAGGAAATCGAGAACCTACCCGAACCCCTTCTCCAGTCCCGAGGACGAACCTGCGCCGGCACAGCGAAATCTCAGCCTCGAATTTGAACGGGACGATGCGGCTGTACGAAGGTCAATATCCTCGGTCTCTTCATCACAATTCGCGCCAACGCACTCTCCACGATTCGGTGCTGGGCCTAGTCATCCTTACCAGATCTATCCACAAACGGCCGTGGGGCGAACTTTAAGCAACGCAACACAATCAACAGTGGTCGCTCCTTCGGTGCGACAATCGTATTCGAACAATGTACCCGCTCATCCATACGCCATGTACCCTCAAGGTGTCACTGAGGACATGGACGACGAGGAAGACACAGGTGACTTTGGCATCAGGCAGCAGAACCCTGTTACAGTAGGCTTTCCCGGGTTGGGACAAAACTACACGAGACGGTTAGGTCCAGACGGCGAGGACCAAGACTTGATTGGCGAAGACGGGCATACAGAACAACTTCCGCCATATACACGATACCCAGAGGACGCACCAGAAAAGGCGCCACTACTAATGCCCACGGCACCCACGGCACTCCTCAGCAGAGCCCCGGTGGCTGGGACAGATCCGAGCATGCCATTGATGCACACCATGATACAGCCATCACCAACACCTGCTCCTCAGTCAATGACCGATGAGTCCGCGTTGCGTCGTGCATCATCAAGGTCATCAACAAATCTTCTGATGCATTCAGATAGCTCGTCGGAGAACCTGGACAAAGTCTCCATGCACAAGACATGGAAAGAGAAGTCATGGAAGGAGAAACGAAAAACAAGAATGTGTGGTTTCGGAAAGTTCAAAGGCGTTGCTTTCCAGTGGATCCTCGTGGTCATCTGCGTCTTGGTATTCGTGGCCGCTCTCCTTGGAGGAGTAATTGGTGGTTTCGTCGCTGGTGGCGAGCACGCTCGGAACAGGTAAGCTCGGTCTCATGCCTTCTTTGTGATATGCATTAATCATTGTAGCAGCCAATCGATCACCGTCGTCACGTCGCTATACGATGCTAGTCTCATCGCATCACCGACGTCTGGCGCTCCACCTACGGGTACATATGCCCTGACACTCGGCGCTCCCCAGGAAACGCAGAGCGATTGTCTGTCCAACAAAGGTCAAAGAGTCGCGTGGGACTGCGATCTGGCACCAAATTCAGCCCTCGCCATGGTCGTCCGACCAAGCCCGCAAGGTCTCGGTGCTGTGCTTCAGTACGCTTCATACGATTCGGCTGTCGCATACGGCGCCCAGCTCAGCTACATGAACACCTCATTCGCGCAATTCCTTACTGTCCAGGATCAGGACGACAAGCAGAATGGACCGGCGTTCTACTTCCAACAATTTTACGACAAGGTAGTCGTCGTTCCGGAGGCCGCGCTCACTACTAGTAGTGGCAGTAAACGAAGAATGAAGCGAGGTTGGTACAGCCCAGGCTGGAAACTACCAGAAGCATGGGCTAGCCGCAAGCAACTCGCCACTCCTGGAGAGAAGCCATGGTTTTGCGTGTGGAACGAGACACTGCTTGAAGGCTTTATCTATGTAACGGAATCGCTTACCACAAGCACATCAACAATACCGAGCAGCACCAGCAGTACGAAATCATCGACGTCGCCGCCGTCAGCACCCGCATCAATAACACCTCCCCCTACAACTAGCGATACTGGTTCGTACGATGGCAGGCCGCCATTCACTGGGTACCCACCGGGTGATCAGATAATCACCAAGACAATATCTGCGCCCATGACTACTGCTACTTACACGGGCCCTGCCTCGAAGTTTGACGGCTGGACGAATTCTATCATGGACGATGCCAAACGGCGTCTGTTCCAAGCATCCGCAGATCCGCACATGAGAAGAGGAGACGACGACTACATCGGGCAAGATTTCTGGAGCACATTGGAGGTGTTCCCATTCCTCGTCAAGCTTGAGGAACGCCGGGTCGGTGGCGCACCATCACCTTATTGTCAACAGTATCAAATACTGGACGATGGTCGGGCAAATTGGGTTTCGGATCCTGACAGCGGCAAACCCATCGTAATTCAACTCGATGAGGACGATCCCGAGTACGGCAAGAGTGAGATCACGAGCAAGAACCGGGCTATGATGTTCCCACGCGGGGTGCCGAATGCTTGCCACTGCCAATGGATGAGTGGTGAGGGACCACCGTAGCCTCTGTTCCTCTGGATCACAGCGGGTCTTACCCGCTTGCTGGCCTCCATTCGAAGCTCACAACTTTAGCGTTTTCTGTTCACTTTTTCTGATGACGGCCACACAGCAGAGGCCAGGCGTGTTCACAAGCGATTTCTTTTTGACAACACTTGCAAGGTTGTTCGGCGTTCCACGGGTTCTTCATACTGGCACCACATGCAGACGCGAAGTGCACAAGCAAATTGGGACTATGGGCACAATGGATATGGGAATTTGGTTCTGGGAAATTTCTTTGTTGAGGGCAAGCGCAGGAGCTGGTGCACATCTGACCACATTTTTCTTTTTGATTTCGAAGCAGCTTTTGCTTGCGTTACACGCGTTCACACTCCTGACGAAAAAGCGGAGTCTTGTTTTTGGGAATGGGAGATGCTTTGTCCTGTCGGAGACACTCGAATAGTGCGGATTTCTATGAATATAGGAAGAAAGAGATGGTGGAGGTGGAAAGAAAGAAGATTTAGTGACATTGATACTTTACCGCGTACACAGCGACGTCTTGATGAAGATGCGAAAGAGTTCCAGGCAGACAGAGCAAACATTTAATTCCATGTGTACTGTATTCAGTGGAATATCCGTCATTCGTGCACATATTGTCATGTGATCGATGTTCTTGTCATTTCCACTTTGCGACTGTGCGAATGCACGTCCCTCGATCTTCTCTCAGTACTTGCCCTCTTTGCGTCGGTGCCTTCCATCGTTGTCGAGTCGCGGCGTGAGTGCACCTGTCGAAACTTGACGCAACGGCCGAAGCTTTGCACCTTCTCGGATTCGCGACTCAAGTCACAAGGGCTTCTTGCCTTTTCACGAACGACACCAGCGACACCAACGCGCACTTCTAATCTTTCACTCTCTTTCAGTTTCAAGCGCCGCTTTTCGCTTTCGACAGCACGTCACTCACTCTCTCCCAACCAACCGAAAATCGCACACAGAGCTGGCCTCTTTGCAACAGCCGCCGCCGATAGCCACAGGAAGGACTTAAACTGGCAGCAAAATGGTCTTCGGCCCCATCCCGAACCGCGAATACCATGAAGGCTTCATGCGCGAGGCCATCGGCATGGCCGAGTTCGCGCTCGCATCCGACGAAACTCCTGTAGGATGCGTTTTTGTGCATGAAGGCAAAATCATCGGACGGGGGATCAATGGTACTAACGCGAGTTTGAACGTGAGTTGTACTTCCAGAAGTCACACAAATAGCGTTTGGGAATCAATTTTCTGACGAACACGACCGAGCAGGGAACTCGCCATGCGGAATTCGTTGCACTCGCGGAGATCATGTCGAAGCATCCACAGTCGATCCTGCACGAGACGGATCTGTACGTGACAGTCGAGCCATGTATCATGTGCGGATCGGCGTTGCGGCAGTATGGGATTCGTGCGGTGTATTTCGGCTGTCTGAACGATCGGTTTGGAGGCTGCGGTGGTGTCATGAATGTGCATTCGGACCCGGGCATCGATGGGACTTTTCCTTGCTATGGCGGATTGTTCCGTGAGGAGGCGATCATGTTGTTGAGAAGATTTTATGTGCAAGAGAACGAGAAGGGTAAGTTGCGATCCGTAGCTGACAATATTGGGCTGACATATGCTGATGCACGAGTGAACTACAGCGCCGGACCCGAAGCCCAAGAAGAATCGCGAGCTCAAGACGGAGATTTTGCCAGTGACAGTCACGCCTGTAACTTCGGCGCCAACGAATGCTGCGGCTGCCAGAGCTGCGCAAGCAGCCAAGCTGGCTGCAAAGAAGGCAGCTCTTCCGCCACCGACGCAGGCCAACAAGCAAGCAGCAGCACCAGCGGCTGCTCCAGCTGTGGAAAGGCCCGCGGTGGAGGAACAAGTGAGCACGAAACTCTCCAACCTGTCCATCGAAGCTACAACGCAGCCACCTGACGCGCGCTCCAAACCATCGGCGGATGCACCAGCTGCTGCTCGACCAAAACCACGAGTCGTCTTGCCAAAAGTTCCTGTTGCCCTACCATTGAAACCGATCCCAACGCCCGTGCTCGGCGTACACAATGCGACTTCCAAGACAGCTCCTGTCGAAGCCACACCGCTCGCAACGCCAAGGACCCAGTCGCCTGTGAGGAAGGCTCCCTGAACGACTATCGCTTTAGCGCGTGATCATCGCCATATCAAGCAAATGCTATGGAGCCTCCCACTCGGCCGGATTCGTGAGCTCAAAATTTGCTCACGATCACTTGACAGCAGGAGGCTTCTCGCATGTTACAAAACGACGTGGGTGAGGCAATTCAGAGCATTCCCTAGACCATTTACGACAGCTTCCTCCAACCGCGGCGCAGAAGCTGCATCACTACGATGCGGAAGGAATCGAGCGGCATGGTGAAGCAGTGAGATACGAAGAACAGGAGGCAAACAGCAAGTAGTCTGAGAAGGCAAGTGGCAGCGGACCATAGAAATACAAGTTCAATTGAGCGTGTAAAGAGATAGAGAGAATTCCCTCATCGCTCTACAAATACAAGCAGAGAAACAGAGCAAGAATCAGCCCCCAAGGCCGTCAAATAGCATTCGCTGTCACCACTTATCATTGAATTCCTTCTTGCCCTTTCGTGAAATCCAAGTTTTGCTTTCAAAGGCTCGCGAGACGAACGGGAACTAAATATAGGACACATTTTCGACGCTATGCTCCAACGATGTTCTTTGGCCCAAACTCTCTCTCTCTCTCTCTTCCCCATCGTCCTCGTGCATGCGTGGACAGTATGCGAATGCCTCTCTCAGACACCCCTCGATCATCCGGAGGCGTGAAGCTGCGATATTTTGAATTCATCCATCAATGGATAACAAGAACTTCCAAGAATGAACCCTTCTGTGGAGCTACCTCGCAATGATAGCGGCGGCGGCAGCAGCAAAAGCGTAACAGCACCCTCCACATCAGCCGTAGCCAGCGTGTGATCACTCCTGTGCGAAAGAACGTATAGCTCGAGAATGTGGTGCCAGTGCCAGGGCTTTTGCGCCCTCATCTGAATTGGCCTGGCTAGAGGACGGGTCCACTTGCTCGGGTCCGTGCGCGGCCGCGTTTTCGACATAGCCACCTCCTTGACCTTTTTCTGGATAAGAACACGATACTGTAGACCAAAGATGAATGGTGGTGGTGGTGGTGCGAAGACTCGCTATTGATGACAACGCGTGGAAGCCGCGCGCCCCGAATGCGCCAAAGGATAGCTTGGTTTCATCGCGTTTCCGAGCTGGACGCAGTAGAAGGATACGTCTCAACAGCGGTGCATCAGGATCCTGCCTGCCGCTCTCTCTGTTCTCTCTTCGATGCCTCGGCGGGAGGTGAAACTTGAAATAGAAGTCCTCGCAAAACGTCCGTTCATCTCGTCGTACCATTCTGCACGTAATCGACTCGTCACACGTTGCTGCCCGGCCATTGTTGAGCACTGTTGCCATTCCACCCTTCCTCCAAGGTTCGGTCTTCCAGCATTCGGACAAAGTTGCGCTCCTGCCCTTGCCCGCCTTGGCGGCCGTTCCCACCTGCTCGACTTGTCCGCCTTCGAGATCCAATGCTACCCATTTCGCTCGCGGGTTGTCCGTCCTGCGGCGGAGGATAATATGCAGGACTGGGCTGCAATCGAATCGGCTGGTTTGGATCCAGGTGGCTTACGACGCGTTGCAGAGCAGATGGGATGCCATTGACGTTACCGTTGCCATCCATTGTGCTCGCCCTTTGCCGCCCGGCACGTGTGGTGGCTTGCGCATATAAGTTCTGTTGGGGCTGTTGTGCGTAGGGATGCATGCCGGCTGCAGGAGGTGGTTGTTGGATCATCGGCACTTGCTGGCCATATGCTGTCTGCACGGGAGGGTTGGCAGGATATGGTGGCGGTGCTCCTTGCTGGCTCGGGCTATACATGTTTTGATACATTGCCTGTTGATGTTGCTGTTGCGCAACGGCAGGGCTGTTCGGGTAGCCAGGAGCCATGCCATGCATGGCATTGGCATATGCAGCGTTGGCGGCTTGCTGTACTTGAGCAGCTTGTGCTTGCTGCTGCCTTTGCCTGGACATAGCCTCAGCTTGCTGTTGTTGCTGCACGCCCGGTGCCGGTGATCTTGATGTTGGCTTCAGATCCATCCTTGGCTGGAAAGGTCCGGTGAACTTTTGTTGTGTGATGAAGGGATGAGTTCGTGCCTGTTGGGGGGTCCATCGTTCGAGCGGATTTATGTTGAGGAGGCCGTGGACGAAGTCAATGAAGGCTTCGCGATTAGCCATTTCTACTTCAAGTCAGCTCGAGTTCCATTTCTCCATCACTGTGATTTGGCGTACCTCGTTCCATCTCGTTCTGCTTCATGCCCTTCCTTGGCATGGGGTAGGCCCGAATGATGTCCGGCAATCGAGTTTGCTGGAAGTATTTCTTGCTTGGCTGCTCTTTCGTTCCATGCTCACGCGAATACTGCTCCATTGATTTGAGCCTGTAGGTCCTTCGCCCAAATTCGTCGTGTACCTTTTCGAAGAACTCTCCTGACTGCTTGCCTACTTCCAGCATCCACGTCGGCGGCAGTCCAAGCATCTCTGTTATCCGTGAGACTTGGTTGTATTCGGAGGAGCCCGGGAATAATGGAAGTCCCAAGAACAGCTCAACAACAATACAGCCGAGTGACCACATGTCAATAGCCGCGGAATATGGCAATCCAAGAAGCACTTCCGGAGATCGATAGAATCGGGACTGAATGTAGGTGTACACGGTTTGTCGCTCATCGCATGCGGAACCGAAGTCGATGATCTTGATGATGGGACTCTCGAGGCTGCGAAACTGTTAGCATTAACTTTGCTTTCCAGACAGACCGACTCACTTCTTCAGCAGAATGTTCTCCGGTTTCAGATCACAATGTATCAGCTTAGCCTTGCTCAGCAGACACAATCCATTCAATAGTTGTTGAGCGAACACTCTGACCAATGTTGTGCTCAAGCCCCGGAACTGATTCTGCTTGATCAGCTCGTACAGATTCACAGACAGAAGTTCGAACACCAAGCACAAATGCTGCCTGTGAATAAAGGTGTCCTTCAACCGCAGAATGTGGTGATCGTCATTCTTGTCCATCCTCCCGTTCAGCAGGTCCAGTACAGATACCTCCATCATGCTTTGATTGAAGTACGCCGTCTTGTTCTTCACCACCTTGACAGCTACCACTTCTTGTGTCTTCAAGTTCTGACATTTTACGACCTGCCCGAAGGTACCTTGCCCCAGCACGTCCAAGATCAAGTATCTGTTCTTATGATTCGTCTCTTCTGACCCCAGAATATCGTTGACGTACAAGATGTAGTCACTGTCCTCGTTATCGTACCCATCATTCTTAACACCTTTGCTGGGCTTTGTCAGCACTCTCCGTGGGTTCCGCGAAGACTCGTATTGGAAGGCAGGATTGCATATTCGATATGTGGCCGGGAGGTGTGTGGTGAGAGCCTGCAGTGGACTGATGAAGCCACCTTCTGGATTTGCTCTCCTGAAGGGTGGCTGCGAGTTGACCTGCGCGCTCAAATCGGACGCGTTGTAGACTCGAGAGAACTGAGGCACCACACTCTTGCCGTGCGCAGATTGCGGTGGCCTCTTCTCAGGCTCGGGAGCCTCTTGTCCAAAGACAGCATTCAGCTGTTGCGTTGCAGACTGGGGGTAGTATGATGCGGGCGTCTGCAATGTCGACTGCAGCGGAGGCAGCTGGTTTGTGTGTGCGCGCGCTGAAGCGGGAGGAGAGGCGTAGTACCTTCCTTGCTGTGTCGGAGAGGCGTATTGACTCTGCCTGTTAGGAGATTGGCGTGCCGATTGCTGCGGTGTGTATGACGTGTACTGCGTCGGATTGGCGCTGAGGTTTTGCTGTTGCGGCGGACTCGTATATGTGGTGGGCGAAGTGTTCATGGGCGAGTATCGTGCGCGGTTGCTGCCGTCGTCCTGCGCGTGGGTGGGCAGATACTGCGAAGACAGTCTGCTCGTGGCGGGCGGGCGGGAGTATTTTTGCTGATTGAATGGGTCCGCGTCCATGTCCACGTCCATCTGGCTGCCATTGTAGTCCATGGCGGTCGCGTTGCGCTGGCGGGTTGCTGCTTCTTGCGAATTGGGCGTGGAAATGCTCATCGACGCCGCCCGCGAGGCGATGGACGGCGACGACTGGTGGTAGGCTTCGTACTTTTGCTGCTTGGTCGAGGGCGTTGAGGGCACGAAGTGCGGCTGTTGCTGCTGCTGCGTCGGCGGTTGCTGCACGGGCAGGCTGCTGCTCGCTGAAGAGGGCGGCGCGGCTATCTGGCTATCATATCGCTGCGTGGACTCGGTCGGCGTGTGGACGGTGGTGGAGGAGGCAGAGGCCGAGTGGTGTTGCGTGCTCGCCGGCGAGGCGAGGTCCATCTGACTGTGCAAGCGGCCAGCGAACGATCGCAATGCAGCGCGGCAGTTGACTGCGCGTGAGTTGCAACGTGCTTAGCGCCTGCGCCGACCAGGTAGAGACCGTGCTGTGACCGTGAACGGGCAGCTTTTGGGCACGAATCTGCCCCGGCTCAGCGCCGCCTTCCGCTGCCGCCCAGTCTGCTATCGGCCTGCTCGTCGTCGTCGTCGTCGTCGTCGTCGGTGGGCGATGGGCGTCGCCGCTATGCAGGCCAGCGCACAGATGGTCCCGTCGCAGGTTGGTCGCGCGGTGGATTGTCGGCTAGGATCAGGACAAAGCTCACGCTTGCCGTCAATCAACGAACCGCCCGGCCTTTCTGATTGCGACACGACTCGGGTAGCCGATCCGGAACAATTGACGCAGCGGGATATGGCAGGCACAGGTCTGTAAGAGATCGGGGGCGGAGGCGGCAGTGGAACCACAAACGACGGCGGAGCAAGCAGAGGAACACGATCCACTGGCGTCGTCAGGCTGAGGCCCAGCAAGGTTTCAACTCGGCCCCAGTTGGCTTTTCGCTCAATCAAAGCCTCCTCTCTCCTGCAATCACCTGGAGTAGCACCTGTATCACACGCTTTTGCCTCTCCTGAACATGCGCACACATTCGCAGCTATGCTGACAATGGTCGTCGCGCTCTCTGCTGCTCTGACCTCGATTGGGCATCGTTCAAAAGTGCTCCTGCCCATCAAGCCAGATTGATAGCTGACAGACTCCACCAATTGGCATCCTGGCACGCACATCCATCCTGCCCAACGCACAGTCATCAACGTTCCGTCGCAGATGAGCTCAAGTTGATGGCCACGCCTCCAAGCAAACGTTCACGATGCTATACGGGCGTCTGTACGGCATGCTAAGCTTTCATCTGTGCATGGTGAGCCATGGTAGGCGACTGCAAAAAGTTGTCATCTTGCAACGAATGCCACATTGCAGCAGCACACGCGATGGATTGTGAGTAGTAGCGAACAAGGCATCAGATGCAGCCATTCTAGAACATTGCTCCCTTTACTACTAAGCAGGAAAGCGATCAGATACGCGCTTCCATTCGAGGTCCTAGGGGCTTCAAAACAAGCTGGCACAGCGCGAAGCCTGAGAACTTGCCATTCCACAATAATGCAGTTTGGTCGCCATAGTACAGGAACGCTCTCTGAGCACACAAAGGACCATAGCTATGCTAACTGGCAGTCGACTTCCGGGCAGGGCCGTGACTGCGGCTCCTTCCCGTGGCGCGTAGAAGAGTTGCATTTGATCGAGGCAGGCAGGCACGAACTATGAACTTGGCGGTATTCCGCATGTCTTGCTTGCACGAAATTACTGAGCTTGCGTCTCACATAGCAAGAACCAGAGTCGAACGCATCAATCCGGCATGTCCCAGGCAGATTTTCGAGCACTAGAGACATCAAGGGTGCACTTGCAGCTGCGACAAGCGCGTGAACGAGTGCCGCAACTGCACCTTCCACATAAAGCGCCTGGTCGTTCGATCTTTGCAGCCCGACACTTTGACTTCGCAAATTCACGATTACAACAACGACTGTCAGTCCAGTGCACCCAGCATGTCCGGCCACCAGCTTGAGGAGATCGATCCGCACGGCGATGTGGTGCTTGTCTTCAGGGGCAAAGACGAGGGATCTTCGGATGTCAAGCAACGAAATGCATAACAGTTTAATTCATTGCCACAACTAACCAACGTCGCAGCACTCGTATGCGCGTCTCCTCGGCGAAGCTCACACCCATCCGAGACCCGACACTGGTATCACTTCCTGTCCGAACTCAAGGCATCCTTTTGAACAAGAAGACGCTCACAAAGCGAAAGTAAGCAGTAAGCCATCATACAGTCGAGCACAAGAGGCGCGTAACGTGATGTACTGCACGCGAACATTGTCCTGAACATACTGACTATTCGAAGACAATAAGCTTCACGATAGTGACACATCGCTGAAGCACTTGTGCGCAGCGGTTTGCTTCAGCACCTGCAAGAACATGATCCCTGTTCACGGTGGCGTTGCCTTCTGCAACCACTTCATTTGTTCGCCACTTCCACATCTTCAGCGTCCAGCACCTTGCCACCGACTCGCACTTCGCTTTGTCAAACACATCTATGCCACAGCGTCGCCATGGCCAGCGGTGTAGTTGATGTCGATCCGGCTGGTGACGTTGTCCTCGTTTGCGGCCAGGGTGACAACGCGTGAGTGCCAGTGCTGCACGGACGGGAGGAGTCGCTGCTGACGTGAAATCCAGGAAACGACTTTGTGTCTCCTCTGGCGCGCTCTCTCTTGGCTCGCCAGTCTTCAAGATCATGCTCGGACCCAACTTCAAGGAAGGCAAGAAGCTGTCTGAACAGGGAACGCTGGACCTGCCGCTGCCCGACGACGATGGCGAGACCATGGAAATCATTTGTCACGCACTTCACTTGCGACACAACAAGCTGTCCAGACATCTGAAGGTGGACAAGTTACGCAACGTAGCAGTTCTCGCGGACAAGTACAAGTGCACGATGGCACTTGGTCCGATTGCCGAGCATTGGGTGCGGGAACTCAAGAAGTCCTGCTCTAATGAGACCAGAGCCAACTTGATCTGCTGTTCCTACCTGCTACGACTTCCCTTGATGTTCAGAGAACTTGGACGCGAGCACATTCTCCGCTGCAATATCAAATGCGTCGCTGACATAGATGGACCGGAGCAAAAGGTCGTCCAAATGGTTCTTAGTAAGTGTTTTCTGTCAGCAGAGCTAGCAAATCCTCAAAGCTGATCCTGAGCAGACGCTCTTGTGAAAGAAACCGGGCGCGTACATGCCCACGTGGATGCCATCATGCAGAATATGATAAGTCAAGCTACCGATGCGGAGCGTGTAGACCCAGACAATTGCATGCGCGGCCACAAGTACGGCACCGGGTTCATTCGTACACTTCGAAGACATGAGCTCTGGCCATACAGTGTCCTCGGCAAACACACTCTGGAGTTCACACTCGGAAGCTTGGGCCGGGTTGCATGGAAACAAGATGCGGTCAACGCTCTCTCCTGTAACTACAAACTCAGACCAGGCAATCAGTGCTTCTGTACTCTGACCCTCGCCCATGAAAACGTCTTCCTTGCCGAGGCGTTCAAGGCATTGGCTGAGACTATGTCGGAAAGCATCAAGAAGCTATGCTTGGAATGCACACTTGAAGGCTCTGCGTGGCAAAAGCCGGACTGTAAGCACATTCAGACATCCACGGCACTGTTCGCTTTGTGAGAGCTGCCATTCTTGGGCACGACACGGCGAGGGCAGGACTGATACGAGGAGCTGAGGGATGCGTGTGCTGCCTGCTCCGTCTAAGGATATATGGAAAGGCAATGACAACGCGACGGCTTCCATCGTGGGGGAGGATTCACTGCGATGTAGGGAATGGCACAGGCTTTGTACAGTATCCATTCAATGCAGTGCTGTTCATCCTGTCTCATGCAACGCCTGAGGTCATAAAATTACGAAACCATGATGAACGTCACTTGCTCACAACGCATCATCAAAGGACATTCCACTCCCCTCCCACTTCCTCGTCTTCAGCACTCTCATCTTCTTACTCGGACTCCTCAGCCCCTTCTCCCTTTCCACATTCGCGAGCTGCGCTCTCAATCGCGCATTCTCCTCCTCCAACTCACCAACCCTTAGGTTCTCCTTCCCAGAAACCTTTCTCCCAGTACCTCTCAGAGCCAAGGAGCCCACTCTCTGCGCAAGCCCATCGACATTGGGACTCTGCGGTGGAATGTTCTCTTGATCCTCAAGATCCCCCTCCTCATCTTCATAAACAGAGATGCCCCTCGCCATGATCTCCAACTTGCGATCAACATGCTCATCCTGTCGATCCATTTCCTCATCTCTCGCGGCACGCCACCTCCTCTGCTCGAGGGCCATCTTCGCTTCCATTTCGGAGAAGACTTCATCACGAATCTGCTCTTCGATTTCATCGATACGGAGTTCGGAGTTAGCCCACGCAGCTTCAGCTTCCATGCGGCGATTCGTTTCTTCTTGAAGATGAAGTTGGGCGATTTCCAATTCTTCTCGTAGACGCGTGATCTGTTCTAACGCGGCTTCGAGATCTTCCGTGAGGGCAGAGGGTGTGACGCGACCGGAGCCAGGCGCACTCCTTGAGCCAGGCGCGAGACCGATGCTCTGTGTTGTACTTGGGACGCGAGGGTTCTCGATCTTCTTTGCGAGTGCAGAATAGCGAAGGATCTGACTTGTGGCATTATAGTCTCCGAGTGGGTCGGCTGTGACGATCATGACTGCTTTTTGTCTCGATCTGTGGTTCATACTAGTTGCGGCGAGGCTGTCACTGAAGAGGAGCTCGGTGAGTTTGCACTGGCGGAAAGGTACTAGAGCTTGAGCGTTTGATTTCGCGTTCTCGACTTGCATTTGCATGCATTGTCCGAGATACATGAGAGAGGTGTTGATGGCGCCACCTTCGGCGAGAGTGGCACCTGCTGTCTTTGCTTGACGAGCGCGTTCGGATCCTACAAGTCGTGTGTCAAAGGCTGACCGGAAGGTAAATGTTGTTCACTTACCGGCAAGGTCGGCAATGGTCATAGTGCTGCTCGCCCATGGCCCGGGCACGCCATGTCCGAGGTGACGCTTCTTCACTTCCATGCAGAAGAAGCCGTGGCTGCGTGATGATGTGGCATTGCTTCCTGTTCCAGCAGTCTGACGCT
>JAASFF010000442.1:277997-462423 GCA_013365195.1 Cercospora citrullina | reverse complement strand
CGAGGACCAGTAGGGCATCATCAAGGTTCGAGCAGACGACTTTTCGGAGTCCAGCCACCAGCTTCCGATCGGGTGAGCCTTCTGTGGCCTTGAATAGGAGTGCTCGTCGCTTCGCTGGCGACTTTCCGGGCGTGGGTGCGGCAAGCAAATCGAAAATCTTGTCGTTGTGAACTTCGTACATGCTGATCACAATCGCGTACTCGGCATCTTCATCGATCTCAATCTCAATGTCTTTGGTGGAAGGGGAAGAGGGTAACTCAGAAACACGAGGGGCATAGCGCTTCGAACTGGGTGCGGACATGAAAGACGATTCCTGATGATGAAAAGACTGTGTAAGCTTTGCAATACTGCGTGTGAACCGTGTAAGATGAAACTTTGAAGGTGAAGGGGGTAGGGGAGAGGTGGGTTTCTGATATGCGCTGATATCAGGATACAATCTGTCGTAGACGGTTGAAGTGTCTTCTGACCGGTGCTGCTCGTTGAGAGTGGGGAAGGCGCCTGGTATGGCTGTTGGCAAAGTAGAGTCTCGTACAAATGCTGGTGTGGTGGCTCTCGACATTCGGCTGACATTTCCGTTGTCGTAAATGCTGTCGAGAAAGTCGCCTGCTCTATAGATTTGCGACTCGGCTGGGTCTGCAGTCTGGATTGAGTTGAATGCAAAGACGCTGGTGTCCGTCTCTGCGAGGTACGGCTCGAGATGTCGGTAGAGGACGTCCAGAGTGAGCTGGGTCAAGCCGCGCTGGCATCTGTCGCCCAAGATTGTATGCGACTGCTTCCTGTCAGAGTCTGTGTAATCTCCTCTTGCTCATGCTGCTCACCTTTCCCGACCCAGAGACACCCAGTGTTGCAAGCAGGCCGTCTCGGCCAAGCTTGCCGGGCTCGCCAATGACTCCCTCGATCAATGGTATGATACCGGTGCTGTCGAAGACATCTCGCTGTTGCGCATCTTCCTCGAACACGCCAGTAAACTCGAAGGTCTCTACCGCTTTCCGTCTCGTGTCGTTCGTCGGCGGGTTGATAGTAATGTGCGTCGGAAGCTCGTCTTCACTGCTGCTCTCCTGGACGTCGAGGAAGCGCTCGTTGTTGTGTCGGCTCGGTCGCAGACGCAAGAACACGTCGAACAGTGATGTCGGCTTCATGTTTTCCATGTTGAAGGCAGTTCGGGTCACAGCGGCCACTTTATGCAAGCGATACAAGGACTGCGCCGTTCAGTGAAACGCCGCGCCAAAGTTCATTTGCATGAATAGTCGGTGTTTGCAGCGTGAGCACGACCGCGGTTGTCAAGGGCAACAATCGATACCCAACTTTTGGCGGCGCGCGGACTTCGACAGGGAGTGAGGCAGATTCGCTCACAAGGAACCGACATCGTAATGCTGGAATGTAGCGCATGCGTATCACGCGTGCTGCGGTCCATTGCAGGCGATGGACGACATGCTGCCTCGATCTCGACTCGGCCCTTGATACTGACGCCTCACCTGGCGCAGCGACCGCATCGGAGGCGACTTGCCACGGCCGTCGAAGTCGAACCGCCGTCCAAAGATGCGCTCTCTGGACTTGTACCCGTCGAGAAGCCCACGGTCGAACAGTTCGCGCAGAAAAGAGGAGGGCCTATTGTGATTGCGAACGAAAAGGCGTTGCGAAAAGAGTTGGAATACCTCAAGGACCCCCTCAAACTTGCCGATCACGTCGATTATGTCCTGCGCTGTGAACAGCCTGATAAGGCATTGGATCTCTGTCGACTGGCAAGCAAGAACATGAACTGCATAGTGTCGTGGAACCATGTCGTCGCCTGGCATGCGCACAATGGACGGCCCGCGAAGGCCATCGCCATCTTCAATGAAATGAAGAAGAGACGCCAATTTCCCGACAGCTATACCTACATGCGCCTCTTGACAGCGTTGTCCGAGAGCAAGGAAGAAGTTGGAAAAATCGTCTCCATATATCACGGCATGTGCAGCCCTTCCAGCAAAGTGAAGCCAAACACTTCGCACACCAGCGCTGCATTGAGGGCGTGCTCTCTTGCTGGTGACATGGACGCATTGTGGGGGATTGTAAGCAGACTACCTGAAAAGGGACCTAACGCCCCAGACGCCAAGGTTTACACTACGATCTTGCAAGCCATCAAGCATAACGCGCTGGGAGCTGAAGCAGACGTGAGCTTGATGGAGGCACAGAGACAAGATGCGGTGAACGAAGGGCGAAGAATATGGCAAGAAGTCATCTCCAAATGGCGCGAAGGCGCATTGATGCTTGACGAGAGCTTGGTCGTGGCAATGGCAGACTTGCTTCTATTTAGCAACCGGATGCAAGACAGGGACAATGTGCTGGATCTGATACACCAAACTACAGGGCTGGAGCGTCAGATTGCACCTGTCGGCTCAGAGGAACGACGTACAGGGCACGTACCAGTAGAAAGACCTGTCCACGAAGAAGCCCGAATTGCGCCAGCTGAGGGGCTCCACGATTTCACGCCCGTGCCATCTTTTCATGCTTTCAAGCCTGTAACACCCGCTATGCGAAGCGACAAGTCCAAAAGTCCGCAAGCACTGGTGTGGGTACACCCAGGAAATGGCATTCTCGCCATGCTCATCAGAGTCTGCGATGTTATGCGGACGCCGAAGGCCCTCAATAGCTACTGGGACATCCTCACATCCGCTCCTCACCGCATCACACCCGACCCGGCTAATTTTCACCACATGCTGAGCGTCTTACGAACCAACCGAAGCTCTGTACGCGCCGTACACGTCCTGCAGCGCATGCACGACGAAGTCGGCGTCAAGGCCCTCCCCATGACCTATAACCTAGCCATGAGAATTTGCGCAAGAGACCGCAATAATCCCAACATCATCGACATTGCCACAGACATCATCAACGACATGGAGAAACACCTGAACCCGCTCGACATGCAGACATTGCAACTTTACGTCTCTCTCGCAAAAAAAACGAACAATGGCCCAAACATCATCGAAGCCCTGAACCGTGTTCTGGAGATGGAGGAGAAGATCTTCAGAAGTGATCCTCAGACGAAATCTGTAGCCTCAGAGCAAAAAGCAGTCGCAATGGACGTCTATGCCGCTATGCGGTCCGCAATCGATCAATTGTTGGTTCGAAACTTGATCCCGAAGGGTGCGGAGGCACGTTGGCTGGAAGTGAGAAAGAGGGTTGATTATTCGAGGGGTGAATTGCAGTTCGGGAGTAAATTCAGAGTTGGTCGGAAGCATGCTTCAGAGAATCGGCTTGGTGCACAAGATGCTCGTTCGGGGAGAGTGAAAGCGGAAAGGGAAGATGGCCATGTGCCGTTGCCTTCGAGGGAGAAGAGGAACCATTTTCAGATGTCGGTCCCATCACAGGGCCGGAGCCAGAGAGTTATTAGGTTCGGTGGACAGGTGCGAACACAGCCGCCGAAGAGGAGAGTGGAGAAGGGTCTGGGGAAGGCAGATGGGTTTGCGGATACACCTGGTGATTTGGTGGGTTGACAGTTGTATCAATATGTATAGTACAGAATAACATTTACTCCATTCTGTCTCGACCAGCTCCTGATACATTGTGTGTGTGATTGAACAGTAGCCACCATCTTGGTGTTAGTGGCAAAATTTGGAGGCTCAAGACTTGCCAGGACAGCCTTCGATCGATTCTAGATCTTCAGATCTGACGCAGCGATTCCTCCATCCTTCTCTCGGTAACGTCTTCAGTAAGGCAGCAGACTGTCGACTGACAGCGAGCGGTGTTCTACGCAGATGCGGATTTTGATGATGTGGCAGGAGATCGAGATGCTTATCAGACGATGATGTCTACCGACGAGCAGTATTCGCACATGTTTGCGGACGATGCCTTGAAGTGCTCACAGCCCCCAAGCTGGTCCATTTCATCTTCGCTGAAGCAGGTCAGGCATGGTCCCACGAGCGCAGTCTCAATGTCCATGCCTGTGTAAAGGAAGTATCTGATGCGGCCACTGCTGAGGTTTTCGGTACGTTCAATACAATCAGGGCTAGCGCATGGCAGTGCTTCCTTCGGTGGCACGTGTTGAGCTCTCCTCGCATTCCAAAGAAGTTTCTTGATCGTGGATGTCATGATGGCTTTCAATGGATAGAGCTCTGACCGCTTCAGGCTTTGAATGAACGCGGCGAAGCAGATTTCTGCTATGCCACAGCCAGGAACGCAACTGTGAGACACTTTCGCGTTGGTTCGAATTGTCGATCTTGCATCGATTACCTCCTCGATGGTAGCATGAACGCGCTTGCGTATCTCCTTACGCTTCCAGTCAATTGCTCCTACCATCCATTAGTCCTATCTTCATAGTCGAAGGTAAGCTGCAAAGTGTTGCTCTCGCCACTTACGCAGAGCGGCCTGTAAATGCTCTCTCGCGTACTCAGTTGCGGCCACAAAAGCAGACGAAGACATGTGAAGAACGAGGTCTCGGCCGAATCTGCGGAACGCTTCGTTGTTGCCGAACAAATAGGCCGCTGTGAACAACGCATGAAGCTCCTGCTCGTCTATGGACTGACGACTGAGCCACGTCTGGGCAAAGTACATCATGGCAATGCGACAATCGTACTTGTCACTGGCCATTGCAACTCTGAGCGTGTATTCCGCCGACAGGTCAACGCTCATGTTCACCCTGTCGTTGCGCAGATGCAGGACGTAACAGATGGTTTCCATAGCAAGGGGATCATCTTCGGGCAGCGGGATCTCCAATGGTGAGCCACCAACGCTGCGGCGCAGATCGGTTCCCTCCTTGAAATGGGGCTTGAACATTGTTTTCATGACGGATGAGCCCAAAGAAAGGGCTGCGGAGCTGACCTTCAGCTTCTTGACTTGGGCCCCTTGAAACTGTTCACCACAGACGAGGACCACGTCCCCATCTGCCGAGATCTCTACGGAATCTGGCGGACCACTCATTGTTGCGGCGGAGCGGATGCCAGTGAGCTGGTTGATGTGAGTCTGGTCAATGTTGATGAGAAGGAAAGAAGTATCAGGCTGAAGTGGGCTTCCAGCAACTGCGGTGCCCGCGTGTCGCGTCCGAGCATCGCTCCTTCTTCAACGTACTGCCGCAGACACCTCGGAATACAACTCATGGTGACCACGTACTATTAGAGAGCATCAAGATCCAAGGACGTGATGTCTTGCACGCCGGCTCTGACGCTACTCTGTCCATTTAGCAATGTGCAGTATCGTCGCTGCATCCTTGACCAATGTCCACGTTGCGTGCAACTGTCCTGTCCGCGAGCCCAACCACCGAGCAGCTGGAGCATGGCTAGCAGGAGCTCTCACTTGTGAGCAGAGCTGCCCAAGTGCGTGATTGACAGGCAGTTTGAAGCGGCGTGCACCTGCTAGAACCCCCGTCGGCCGTATCGTGAAGTGAAGTGACGGAGGCAAGAGCGATGCGTCACTTCGTGGACCCTGATTGGCCCAGGGAACGGCGTCGCCCGTCGCGCGCTTTCTCAAGAAAATCTGTCGCAGATTTCCTTTCGGCCTCGCCTCTGCATCAACCTTTCTTCCTTCCACCCTCTCCCACATCCTCTCTCGACACCCCTCATCTCGAGTGCAACAACTCAGCTTCTCGCAAGCAACGCACTCATTTGAGAACTACACGTCGACTCCCGACTCTTCCTCTCACAAACACTCAACGGTCACTACCTTCCAGCGCCCCAACATGTCCTACGGCGGCGGCGGTTACGGTGGCTCCCGCGGCGGCGGCGGCGGAGGCTACGGCGGCGGCAACGGCTACTCCAATGGGTACGACAGCGGATACAACTATGGCTCTCAGAGCCGCTACGATGATCGCACATACTCCTCCTACGGGTAAGCTCGATAATCAGGCAGACTGAGGGCCTACGTATACTCCATTTTCTCATTATTATCATACGTCGTATATCGAAACATGCGCTAACTTTTCACTGCAGAGGCGGCGGCGGATACTCAAATGGCGGCGGCTATGGCGGAGGCGGTGGTGGCTACTCCAACGGTGGCTCGAACGGCTACGGCGGTGGAGGCTACGGCGGTGGTGGTGGCGGCGGTGATCGCATGAACAACCTTGGCGCTGGTCTGCGCACACAGCAATGGGATCTGAGCACTCTGCCCAAGTTCGAGAAGTCCTTCTACAAGGAGCACCCAGATGTTGCAGCCCGCTCGCAAGCCGAGGTCGACGACTTCCGCCGCAAGCACCAAATCACCGTGCAAGGTCGCGACGTGCCAAAGCCAGTCCACACATTCGACGAGGCTGGATTCCCCAACTACGTGATCAACGAGGTCAAGGCCCAAGGCTTTGCCAACCCAACCGCGATTCAATCTCAAGGCTGGCCTATGGCTCTTTCCGGTCGTGACGTTGTTGGTATCGCCGAAACAGGTTCCGGAAAGACCCTCACCTACACACTACCCGCCATCGTCCACATCAACGCACAGCCGCTCCTCGCCCAAGGTGACGGGCCCATCGTCCTCATCCTGGCTCCCACTCGTGAGTTGGCTGTTCAGATTCAAGAGGAGGTGAGCAAGTTTGGAAAATCATCGCGCATTCGCAACACATGCGTCTACGGTGGTGTGCCAAAAGGTGGTCAAATCCGTGACCTTGCACGCGGTGTCGAGGTCTGCATTGCCACTCCAGGTCGTCTCATCGACATGCTCGAGGCCGGCAAGACCAACCTCCGCCGTGTTACCTACCTTGTCCTTGATGAGGCCGATCGTATGTTGGACATGGGTTTCGAACCACAAATTCGCAAGATCATTGGTCAGATTCGACCAGACCGTCAGACATGCATGTGGTCTGCTACTTGGCCAAAGGAGATTCGCCAGATGGCGAACGACTTCCAGCAGAACTTCATCCAGGTCAACGTTGGTTCGCACGACTTGCACGCCAACGCCCGCATCACTCAAGTCGTTGAGGTCGTCTCAGACTTCGAAAAGCGTGACAAGATGTTGCGCCATCTCGAGAAGATCATGGAGGACAAGGGTCACAAGATTCTGATCTTCACCAGCACAAAGCGTGTCGCCGACGACATCACCCGTTTCCTTCGCCAAGATGGCTGGCCCGCCCTCTCCATTCACGGTGACAAGCAGCAGAATGAGCGTGACTGGGTGCTCAACGAATTCAAGACGGGCAAGAGCCCAATCATGGTTGCCACCGACGTGGCTTCCCGCGGTATTGGTATGCTTGCGAACATCCCCACCCATCCCTTCTCCCTTCCCCTCCCTCCTCCCACTCACACGTGTGGGGTCTGTCATGTCGAAGCTACGCTCTGTACGCTCGGCGTGCACACATAACCATTCTCGTCTAGGGCTGTCAGTGTTTCGTTGTTCTTCGCCGGATCCTTGGAGACTTTCCTCGGCAGAGTTTTGCTTTGCCGTGTCCTTCCGTTTCTCTGCTCCCTGTCGTCGCCAGTAGAGAATCGGATCATGAGTCTTTCAATGTTGCGTTGGTTTCACAGCTGCGCGCGTCCAAGGATCCCACCAGGAGAATGTTGCACGGCCCTGTGAAGACATTGTGGATGTAAATGTGCGCGCAAGAGCGTGACGCTCCTTGTTCTATGCCAGACAAGGTAGCCATGAGTGACGCATATCGCGCACCAGACAGATCTCGCATCCGGCAAAGGATTGCTATTGCTCGCTTCACTCACCACTCCCAACCACAGCATTGAACTAACATTTGTGCGCGTCAAAGACGTCAAGGACATCACTCACGTGTTCAACTACGACTACCCAAACAACTCCGAGGACTACGTGCACCGTATCGGTCGTACTGGTCGTGCCGGTCGTATGGGTACCGCCATCACCCTCTTCACCACAGACAGTAAGTCATCCTGGACTTGGTCACCAAGCACAATGCTAACGCCTTTTCTTAGACTCAAAGCAGGCTCGTGACCTCGTGAACATCCTTCGTGAGGCCAAGCAGCAGATCGACCCACGTCTCGAGGAGATGGTCCGCTACGGAGGCGGTGGTGGTGGAGGTGGCTGGCGCGGTGGTCGCGGCGGTCGCGGTGGTGGCCGTGGCGGCTGGACCGGTGGGAATAACGCTCCTCTCGGTGGCAACCGCCGCTGGTAGATGCACCAACTCGAGCAAATCCGCTCTTGCTTTTATTGACTGCATTCCGGCATGGCGTTACGAGTAGAACGGACAACAAGGGGAATGGCTTTTGTTTTGAATGGCATGGATGATACCGCTGCTGAAAGTGCGTTGACAAGGCGTTCTGGACCAAAAGAATGGGTGTTTATTGTACCATGCATCGGCTCTGGGATTGAGCTACGAAGGCTCTGCGTGCAGCGAAGCGGCCTACGAGATAGATTGGTTGACTGTGTACCTTGAGAGAAATGAATGTGTCGAAGCTGCTTGCGCCCGTCTTTTCACTCTCTTCGTCTCTGACCTCGACAGCCTGGTCTTCAACTAATTCGAAGCCCTGCTGCGTGTGCAAAGAGGTGCAGCATACCATATAAAGGCTCTTGCATTCTATTTCGGCTGTCCGTCCTGGAATATTATTTCTCGTGCGTCTGGGAGGTAGGAGAGACTAGGCATTTGGAAGGATGTTGGACTCTCTGTACAGTACAGAAATCTGAAAGTAAAGCACTGGGCTGCTATCAATGAGGTCAGAATGTAGAAATTGCCTGCACACATGGTCGTGCGTCTTTCTATGAGCTCTATTGAATTACCTACGTTTGCACGCATTGGATTATTTGGGGGTTGTATAGGTTCTCCTGCGGAGGAGAAAGAGATGTGCTTAGGGTTACGTGAAAGCTTAGGGTTGGCGATGAAAATCTGAGGTCGTTTTCTGCAACAGTCCGAAAGTACAAAGACAACCTTTCTCAGTAGGCGTTATCAAAGGACGCTCGGGTGTATTGCTTTATTGTCCGTGTTGTTGGGGTTCGGCGTGGTATGGGGCCGGGTCGAGTTTCTCGAAATACAATATTTTGGTATTCACATAAATTAGACAGGAGGATTGAGCGAACGACTTCTGCACACACAAACATGTATGGCAGGTAGTTGGACGCTTTCACACTATTTACGTGATAAGATCGAGGACAGTGTTTGGATGCGAGTTTGAGGCTAATTGCAACAAAAGAAGAAGATGTCGATTGATTTTGGAAGCTGGTATCGCTGAGAGTGCTAGGTGGGAAGAGATGCGCAGTGATAGGCACGGAATCCGTCCGAAGTGAATGTGCATGAAAGACAATATATTCTACTTACTCCCTGCTTTGCGGTGATGCGTGTCAGTGACAGACTCAGTTCTCAGTCTACGGGGAGGGGCTTTGAATTTGGACACTGTTGTCTTTGCAACACGAGTTCGACCAGCTGACATTCCTAAGCCGAGCTGATGAGGTCCAGATTGCAACCTGTCGTGTGTGAGACATTTACAGAGCAAGAATGACAGAGAAGGGGAGAATAACAATACGAGGAGATGTCGACACTGGCGCGTTTCGTCCAAGACAAGGGCCCTGCATCTGTGCATCTCCAGTGTGCGGCAGACACCTAGGCCTAGAATGCTGATATAGTAACACTGGGTGCAGACAGCTGGAAGCTAGCTCTCACCGCCATCAATCAACGATGTCTTTCTGCAGCCTTACCTTGTTGCATGCCTCCTGTTGCAGAGATGGATTTGCGATAAACTGGAGATTTGCACCATGTGGACCATACGGTCTCCAGGCACGGTTCGAGAAAATAGATGTCCTTTCCAGATTCCTACGGGCCTTGAATAGTTGGCATGCTCAACCACGCAGCAGTTGTTCAAGGACGGATTTTCGCAGTTGACTCCGCGATGAGGAAGATCGACGTTCGTGTATCGGTTACACGACAGGCCAAGAAACGTGCTCTGCCCAGGCAGAATAATTGACAGGATGCTATGTTTGCAGACGGGGAGTTGATGCCACGTCCGGCGGACTTCTTTGCGCCATGAGAGCCATGGTATGGAGATGCACGCGTAGCTGGGTCCACATGCGAGATGTTGTGAGAGATACAGTGGATCGATATGACTTGCGTCTGTGGGCTTTCGCTGCGCATCTGCTTCCGCCCGCCCCAAGATTTCCGAGCTGCACGATCCTGGCCTTGCATAGAGCGATCAGGTGCTGTGAGGTCCAGACTATGTGCCTAAGGTTTCTGTATCATGCAACCCGATTTCGCGAGCCAGAATTGCGCGTCATTTTGACAGCTCTGCTCTGGTTACGTTGTTCACCTCCTCGTTGCCAGAGTTGTTTTTGCGGCTGTTGAATGAGAGCATTGCTGCCGCTCATACCGTACGGCCGTATGCCACGTTGTATTCAACTTCATCATGCGGGAGGTCCCTCACCAGATGCGGTTGAAAGTGGGTTTGATGAACTACGACCATTGGGGTCAAGTTTCTACACAATAGTGTGACGCCCACTTGGGATCTAGGCCCCAGTGGATGTGCCGAATATCGAAGGAGGCAAGACGCACCGCGATGACAATTTATGCAAATTTCAATGCTTCTCCGGCGGCGCGAGAACGACTTCTCGTTGATGGCCTCGTACCTCCTGTGTGACGATGATGTGACGGTGGAGATGGTACCCATTCAATGTCTGCAATGCACACGCGACTCGCAGTCACATGTCCTGAGGGTGAACCAGAATGTTCATCGTCCGTGCTGAAGGTGTGCGCTCCTGTCTGTCCGCAGCACCGGATCTAGAGACGAAAAGTGGTTCTGTTAGGGCATGGAAATCGTGCTGCGAGTTGCCGCATTAAGCGGGTAGAGCCATGGCAATGAAAGCTGCCCGATCTTCCATTCAAGGTTCATCGCAAGTTTGGTTGTTTGTCTTGGGATCACTGACCTGATGATCTGATCATGAAGAGTGCTATATCGTGCAGACATGAGCCCGACCTTGTGGTCGGCCTGATGACCCGGCGGCGCGCCGTTTCAAGACAAGCACAACGGGAGATCGTGAAGTGGTAACTTGGCAGCGGCGGGAGGTCGCGTGCAGAGCACACGACGAGGAGCCAAGAGAGGGAGAGCCACCCAGAGGTACCCCCGAAACGTTGTCGGCACAGAACGCCAGTCTCGGCTCGGAAAAGAGAATCTGCACTAGCAACTCCGTCATCTCCTGGAAGTGCGGACAAATGCTTTTGAGGTTCGAAATCGAGCCAGCTCGAGGTTACGAAGCACCACGACTTTGTATTGTCGGTGCTACCATTCTGATGGGTCGGCAAGACAGTGGAAGCCCAGAACGTGCCGTGCGAAGATCAATCGCACGCAATACGACATACGAGGAGTTCGTCTGCGTAGCATTTCTTGTGACCTGAGGATCCGCTTGTAGTTCATGGTGTGTCTCGTCAAGGTGCAACTGTAAGCTACGCAGCAGGGCTTGAAATCAAGCTGTTACATTCTTCTCATGTCGTCAAGCCTGGCGATTCCATTCAGCATGCACGCATTGAGGTCCTCACGCCCGTAGATTGTGATGGCGGTGGCGCGGAACATGCACATGAGATCGTACGCCAAGTCGGACGATTCTCCGTTGGCAGGAGACGTATGTACATGTATATGCCAGATGAGCTGTGCTGGCTCGTCACGATGTCTCATCGCCTGCCGGAACGTGTCGCTCGTACACAAGGTGCATACGCCACGAGGCGTCCGCCATATGGTACACCACACGTAGTGAAAGTAGTTGACCAAAAGCTCGTGGTGCACCTCCGGTGGGATGGTGCTTCCGATGTGAAAGAACGGTTCCGAGCCAAGTGCCGGACCTAGAGACTTTCGCGAGAATTGGCTCATGCCCACTGGAAGGCGTCTTGGATGTTGGTACGATCGTCATCAACGACCGTGATTCGCCTAGACTGGCCTTCGTACTTGAGCGCGTCGAAGATGATGGGACTTTAAAAACATCTTGACTCGCTTACTTCAGCTAGGGAAGATTCGCTGTTCGTCATGGAGCATGTCCAGCCGACAGAGAGATCCTCTGCAGATCGGCATCTTGGCCGTAGTCGCAATTGGTACCGAACGAGCTCATTCGAGCGCGGTGCTTGTCTTCTTCGGTGTGCTATTCTTGCAGACTCCATTGTCTTAAGAGGTCCGGATGTGACGACTATGTCGCGAAGTACGCGGACAGCACCGCAGAACCGGTAGCAGATCGTGGCGTCCTTCCACAACTCCGCGGCAATGTGGCTCTGCAGTTGAAGATCAATTGTTTGTAGGCAACCATGGGGGACAGTTAGAGGCAGGCAGAGAGGCGCTTCCAAGACGGCAAGCTCCATCCTTGGCAATGGTGTCGCCACACCTGCACCTGGAAGGAGACGGTGGCATCCTGTGCATTGCTTGACAGCCTTCAGTATCTCATCATTCATGTGAGCAGATACCAACCTGACCCGTCTATTTGGCACGGCGGCAACGGCCTGCAGCGTCTGGCCGCAAGCCTCTCAATACACTCTGCAGCCAAAGCGCGCAAACTTCGTTCGAGTGGCTTGTGCCTGGTGGTCCGCTCACAGAGTTCGGCCTGAAGAGGCTACTCTCTGCAGCAGAGGTTTGTCACTTAGATGCGAACCTACACATACGGTAAATGCGGTTGTGTCGCAGCTCAGAATAGCCCTGCCAGCCCAGCGCAGAATGCTTCGCGCCACAGCCAGTGCAAATGCAATCTGAATCCCCTCCAGACACCAGAGCAGACGGAGCGATGGAGCGAAGGAGGGAGCAAAGGCCGACAGTTTGGCGCCACGGCAGTTGAGGTGCATGGCAGAAGGCGAGCGTGCGTGTTGGGACAGTTGACAGAAACAACCACGTTAGTCGAGCTGTTCCTCCCGTGCGGAAGCACGAGAGCCAATCATGCGGGCAATTATCCCACCACTCAGGCCTCTCGCTCGCTAACATGCAGCCGCGAGCGATTAATGTCGGTTCGTGGTCATGTGGGGAGGAAAAATAGGAGAGCAGCAGCAGGATGCAGTGAGAGATCAGGCGCAAATGCATGCGGCCAACCTGCACTGCCAACCCTGTCGTCCACGCAGCAAGCACTGACCATGCATTGAGGTGTGATGATGTCGCCTATACGAGGGCGCCCATGAACGTGCAGCAGGAGACATGGAACCGATGCAGGAGACGATTTGTGATGAGCATGTACGCGACGAATTCTGCGGCCATGCCGCGGCAGCGCAATGTCCGAATCGCCAGCCAGGCTCGAGGCCATGGAGGAGGGCGGCGAGCACGGTGTTCGCGCTGCACCGCTTCAGGACAATGCCTTCCTTCCTCGAAGGACCCCACCATAGCAGCGACGTCGACATAAGAAAGCGCGCGATCTGCCGCTATGCGACGCTACGACGTTCGGCGGTGCTGCCTGGCCGTCAGAAGACAGGAGGAGAGGGATAGCTCGAGGTGGTGGGCGAACAGTACCACGTTTGTGCAACCACGAATGCCGTGCCCTCACATGGACGCACAAGGCGTCAGCGTGGTGGCGGAGCGCGCAACAGCACCCTGCTGGCCGATGTTCCATCTGTGCCGTGTTTCTCGGGTTGAGGTTATAGCCATCTGCGACCACTGGCAGCCTCTCGCTGTCGACGGAGCAGAGCGGAGGCCCATGTGTCATACCCACCTGTCACCCACGGCCACGACTGGCCCAAGCGCGGTGCAGGGAGCGGCGTCTGCCGGCCTTTCATCGTGTTTGCAAGACTGCGGTTCTCGTGCGTGCATACAGTAAACGAGCTGGGAGACGCGCAGACATGTCGCAAGCGACGAGGAGCGGCATATCGACGAGGCAGAGGCGGCGATTCAGCCTCGTGTCTCACCCTGCGCTCCGCTCCGCCGTGCATTTGCGACCGGGATAATCTCGATTCTTTGCGTGCAGGAGCCACGCGTGCGCTTTCTCTCGGGGTCATGAGGTCAGCCAGGTAATGCTCCGACGCTCACACGACGAGCTGAGATGCGCAATGGTGGAGGCGAGCAGGGACCAATAGCCTCGATGAGTGAACATGGTTGCAAAGGCGCAATTACGTAGCATGGGCCTGTCGCAGCATTTCGGCAGTTTTGTCGTGCTATCCGGCCGGATCAGCTGCCAGTCTGGTAATTTGCAGCAGACGAAGCAGCAGTGCAGCGCGCGCGCCATTGGCCCTCGCCCAACTCGCCTTGTTCGCGGTGAGATGGCGATACTGTGGACACCCGCTCACGGACGCGTCGACGGTGTGCACCCCTGTGCGCTGCGGCAACCAGCACGCTGACCGCCTCCGGAGTCTTTTGACGATGCTGTATCGCTGCTGCTGCTGCTGCTGCTGCTGAGAATCACGATGATTGTGGCAGCCGCTGACCCGAGCCGAGAGCGTGACAGATCTCTCGCGCCGGGGGTGCAGAGACACCACCATGCACGCTGCGTGGTGGTGACGAGGGAAGTTCCTTGAGTCAGCCAGCGACGAGGTCGGCGGGGGGACGTGGTCGGACCAAACTTCCGACGCTCTGTCTGTCTGTCTGCTGCTGCTGGTGCTGCTGCTGCTGCTTACCTCTGATGTGCCACACTTGCCTCGCTCCAGTCAAGCTCCCATCTCTCCCTCGCCGACGCGCTGCTCTTCCTTTGCCTAGCGCCAGATCTCTTCAGCCTCAACGCGTGCGATTTGCCAGACGGCGCGCCCACTGGTCGTGACACAGCCACAGCGAACTGAACACCCTGCTCCGTGCTGTCTCTGCTCTGCTCTGCCTGCTCTGCTCGCTGCCGCCAGCGCTCACGAAGTTGCCGGAGCCCGAGCTGTCTCCGTCGCGATACGCGTGCACGACAAGAAACCGCGCTGGCTCGCCATAGCCCACGAGTGCTCTCCTAAGATTGCTGCGCTGTGTCGAACTGCCGTCTTGGGCTCTAGCTCGCTCGACTAGCGCCCGCTCCCGACGCACCATTTTCACGAGAGGAGCATTCGCAGGCAGGCCCGTTCGTGCGCGAGCAGTGGGAGCGATCGCTGCTGGCCCTGCTCTGCTCTGCTCTGCTGCTGCGGCGAGCACACGCCCTCTGGCAGCCCACAACGCCCGCAGAGCTCCAGGTGCGCACCACGCTGGCACTGCACGACCGACGGCCCGCGCACACCACTTTGCATTGCTGCGCGCGCTGCCCTCTCCATCACGAGGTTCAGCCGACTGTCTTCAGCGCCGCTATACACCCGTCATCATCTCACGGCCTCAGCTGCGGCGGACTGGACGGCAGATTGCTGGCGCCAAGCCCCCAAAAAGCCTGTGCGCAGCGTGCAGCGTTCCACGCAACTTCTCTTGGAAAACTCCTCGCAAACTCTATCCTGGAGGCGAGCGCGCGCACCTCTGTCCATCATCACAGCGCAGCACCGCGACGTGCCTCCGAGACACCAGCAGCTGCTCGAGGCCCGCACAAATCAGGCAGCGCGAATCGTCCTCGGCACGCGCACAATTTGCACTATTTCCGCTGCGACATCCTGGTCGCCGTGTGATCTTCGCCTGCGAGAGTGTCTCTGCCTACCCACTTTTCGCTCCCACGCTCCCCCTGCAGGTTCGCGGTCAAATCCACCTCGCACTTTGCCTCTCCTGCAACTCCGGCTCCGGCAGCTAGCAGAGGTGATCGTCACGGACGGCACCATTACCTCACCGTGTTGCTTGACCCAGCCATATCGGGCGCCCGTGTACGGCGCTATTTCCAGGGTGCACGCCACGATACGCTGCTACAAAGCGCGCTATAGCCCTTTCATCTAGCACGAGCTTCTGTCATCACAAATCGCGCCCGCCTTTCCTCTATCGACTAGACTGCATCTCCTCGCGGCTTGCGCGCCGGAAATTCGGTTCGGGCAAAGCTTGAAAGCTTCGAGACACGACCTGGCTCCTGCCCCGGCCGCGCCTGTGTTTGTGTCTTGGAACGGCACACGCTAGAAGCGTCGGTGGGCCTTGGTGGACGGAAACCATCTGCACAACATCCGCGCACAAGGTACCGAGGGAGCGCGCTACCATCCTGCAAAACAAGCAGCCTTCCTCCGGCCTACATCTGCGGGCACTTGTACTCGACGGCGCGCTGTCATCGCGCTTTGTTTGGAGGCCATTGCATCGGACTCGCACCAAGCCTTACTGCTCTATGTCCAGAGCCTACGACACGCCACCCACTCAGACCAACGACACATCCCTCAGCGCGATCTTAGCATCGCACCTGCACGGCCAGCGTCAAGACCCTCCCCAGTCAATGGATGGTAGACAGCCCGAGTACCCGCAGTCAGGTTTGACCTCACCATACGCCTCGTACAACGGACACCAGTCTGAAGGCTCTTCTGCAGATCAAGCGTCTGCTGTGCAATACCAGTCCGGCCAACAAGACTACAAGCCGTCCAACTACTCCGCCTCCGCTACGCCCGACTCGAGCTACGGCCTCCCACAGTCGGCGCGCTCAGGCAGCTTTCCCGAGTACATTCAGCGCTCCTACGCCGAAGGCCAGCAGCAAAGCCGTTACGCAGCAGGCACGCCCAGCAACATGGCGCAAACCTCAAGTCCGTCTTCTTCTACGCCCGAAGGGCACCAAATCAACGATCACACGCATGGCAGCAAATCTGACGCAGAAGTTCCCATAGATCCCTCCATCGCTCAGTCGAGCCCGAGCTATCCTCCTCCGCAGAGCTATTCACCCTACCCACCGCAAGACCAACAACATATGCCGCAATACGGAAACCAACCCATGACATCCTACGCGCGCCCGGAATGGGCTGGTCATTACCAGCAACAGGCGGCCATGTATGGCCATTCGCCAGCGACCACTGCAGGCGCTGCGCCCAATATGGTAGCGCACTCAATCCCTCGACCACCAGCGGTGGGTACCTATGCTGGTGCGCATCCCGTAGTGTATCCTAACGTGACACAGGGCGGACACCCGCTTTCGACTGTGTATTCATTTGTCCCTATTCCGGGTGCGCAACAGCACAAGCGACCGAGGCGGCGTTACGAGGAAATCGAGCGCATGTACAAATGCGGGTGGAATGGATGCGAGAAGGCCTATGGCACTCTCAACCATCTCAACGCGCATGTGACCATGCAGTCGCACGGTACAAAGAGGACTCCAGAAGGTACGTTGCACTCACTTTGCGTTGTTTTTGTGCAAAGCGCGTTCAAGCTTCGACGTCGCGTCGTGGTTTCTCGTGAACCCGAGCGCGCGGTTTGACATTCGTCGCGCGCGGGCGCTAGATGTCAAGCTTGTCCATGTTTCGCTTCTTAGCGCGAGCTAGTCATACCACACTCTTCGGGTCTTCCCCGCATACGCTGACTCGATTCTCCACAGAGTTCAAGGAAATTCGCAAAGAGTGGAAGGCTAAGAAGAAGGAGGAAGAGAACTCCCGCAAGGCCGAAGAAGAGCGCCAACGCCAGGAAGCCGCCCGCAATGGTCAAGATACCACGCAACCTCAAGGCCAACCAGGTTATGGCCAGGCTCACATGATGCAGCCTCAAATGGGCGGACCTCAATTGCCCCCAATCGGCTACCAACCCGCCGCTGGCCAAACACCAAGCCAATATGCGCAACCGCAGCAAGTCGATGGCGCACCACAGTACGCCAGTAATGGCCAGATGTACGGCACACAGGGCTATCCCCAAAGCCCGTATGGACAAGGCGGACTGGCTTATCAGCAACGCGCATAGTATGCGGACGACCGACTGCTGTGCGACGAATCTCCCAGGCTCCGCCGACAGTATCGGCGGCAGTAGTCAGCTCACGAGTGGCATGATAAACAACACCTCTTAACTTGATGACACTTCGAGGAGGATCATAATAGGAAGATCAGGGCCCTGCATAGTAAGCATTGTTCATTGCTGCAGCAGTGGACGACTTGTCCTTGGTGACTGGCGTTGCCGGAATTGTACATTTGCATTGCAACAATGCACGAGGGGATGAAATTTTTGCATTGCCGTCTTTCACGATGGCTGATGATACCATACACGACCCTCCTGGCTTGCGGAGGCAGAAAGTTCTTTGACCGAGTCTGGTCTCTTTTGCGGGTTACCAGGCGTCGCTCCAGCGAGGAAAGGGTCTTCAAAGGTTTAGATGAAGGTTTTTGCTTTCAGCATATATGTTTTTTTTGTGCATTGTGCGACAGAGGAGCGTTAGAAGAGAGCGAAGATGAAGGAATGGCATGAGAGCACAAGTATCGACTTGTACGTACCGCAAGGCGTGGAGTGATAGTAGCAAATACGCACGACAAACTTCTGACCTTATAAACTACTGTAGTTTCACATGCTCATATCTGGAGCTTGCTATAGATGCAAGTGGCATACATGCTGTGCAGTCTAATGACGCCGGCACTTAAAGGTTCGTTGCTTGTATTTATTTTGCGGGTACTTGTGACGGCGTACCGACTGCCGGGTGGGCGTCCAAGAACGGGCACGATACAAGCACCGTTGCACGCCATGTATGCCGAGTGCAACGCGGTGGAGGCGCCATGGAAGATGGATGCCGAAGCCGAAGCTGCAAGTAAACGAAGCGACTAGCGTGGGTTCGTAAGAGCAAGTGCCGGGAATGAGATAGAGTATGGCGCTTGCGATGGATCTGATGGCGTCGTTGCACGACACTACTACTTGCGTCGACGTTCCCACTAGGAGGCTTGACGAGCCACGCTTACTGTTTAGCTGCCGTTGCCCTGATCTACTGTGCCCTGGTTTCTGGGACTAGGGAACCTGTTCGAGTGTTGTTGTTTGTGGGCTAGACGATCACATCAACAGAATAGACTAGGCTATTGGGGACTATGTGCCAATGCTGTGAGGACGGATGCCTCGGAGGGTGGTTGCGAGCGTGGAGGAAGGAGGTGACGTTGTCCGTCATGCGGCTCCGCAGCGTCTGCTAGCAATGTATGCTAGAACAAATTTGCCTTGCCTTGCCTCGTCTGCCTCGCCGCTAAAACCTCACACGACCCCCGCCGTTTCTTCATCATCGACCACGCGAGACCACTGGTGGTACCTCACTACGAACGATCCCGACTCGGCACGAAACGAAACGGTCGTCAGGTTGCGTGATGCTTATATATAAGCTACTGCGGGCGGCAAGGCAGTAGATCCCAGTTCGCGCACGCGATCTCTTCGTTGTTTTCGGTGTTTCGAGACTAATGCGAGTCAACGCCCAAACCGCTGGCGTGTCGTACAAGGCTGCTCCTCGTGGCGGCCGTGCCACAAAGACTAACTCTCGCCCTACGGCGCTTGAGGGAAAGCATAATTCTATCCTCTTTGCCTTTTGCCAGGTCACCCCCATGCGCTGCCCGAAAGGCTCGCGCTTAGCGGTACGGTGTTGCCGAATGGTGTGCGCGCTGTCTGTTCGCGGACTGGGTTTGTTACATCCGGACCGGCTTCTTCGAGAACATCGGATCTTGCACGCATATCTGCACGGAATGCCGAAAACTGGAGCCGGCATTGTCGAGCGTCGAAGCGAATCTGGATACCGAAGTCTGCAAGCATATCCCGAGTCTCGGTGTCGATGTCGACATCTCCGGCGAGTGGCTGTTCAGCCACGTTGGGGGGCGATTCTGCCACGTCGTTGTACAAGCAAGTCCGAAGAGCCGTGGGTATAGGAAGTCCCTTGGTGGCGTCCGGAGCGTCCGAACAAGGCTTGAAACGAAGATCCAGCGTGGCATGTACAAGACTCGATGATGCTGACAAGCTTGCAGCTCGCATGCCTGGGGATGTTGTTATCATGACGGCCCATGACACATCCTTCTCCCCTGACTGCTCATATGCTGGTCATCTGGCTGACCTCAGATGCATGAAAATCATCAGTACTGTTGCGAGCGACTCCTCAAATGCCAGAGACCGCCAGCACCTCGTCGACGGCGCCGCCATATGCTCAAACGTGGAAAGAGTATACCAACACCCTCTCAGAACACATCAGCTGAGGTCTCGAGATCGACTCGCTCCATCATCGGCCCACACTATCCCTGAAGCACGATTCCATTCACCGCGAGCGCCAGTTCAAGCTAACAAGCGCAGACTACCATCGGCCAACACCACCGGGGTCGCCAGCCCGGCCTTCTAGTCCGTCTTCTCAGTCGCACCGCCGTCGGCAGGACTTGCAGAGGCCTCATAGAAATGTCTCCGGACGGAAGCTCGAATTCTTTACCAACACACTATTGCTCGAGACCACCGTCGCTCATGAGTGTCTCGATGCCGCTCACAGCTCCATTGCAACGTCCAACGAACGGGACCAGATGGAGAGCGAGCTCGCACCTTCGGCGACTTTTCCGATGTCAGCAACGCCCTCCACATCGCGGTTCAGCAATGAGTTCGTCGTCATCGCACATCTCCTCGCCCACGGTCGCACAGCTGCAGCACAATAAGAGTGGTAACATGCTCACCTTGATCCGTTGGCAAAGGAGAATACATTGTGAATGTTTCCATTCATGAATTCGAGACAACGACGTCTGGACAATCTCATATATCATCAACATTGCGTCAATGGAAGTTCCAGACTGCCATGAAGTGTCGTCAGTTGAAGCTTATACTGGTGGTACAGATGAGCTTTAGATTCACTCGAACCAAGATTTGGAAAAAGCTTAGGGTCCAGCTGGGGAGACTTTTCACTTTGCATTCAGAGACTATACTTCTACAAGGGCGTGCAAACACTGCGCAAAGGTAAGGCTGAGATAATGTGGACCTTGCACGAGGGCAGAGCTGCCATGCAGTGTCCTAGGGCAGCAATCTTCACGCGGTAAGATCAAGTATTCTGTATTCGTACTGTCTACCGAGCCCTGTCGAGCTCTCCAAAATCCTCAGCTTACAGCAAAGCATTCTTGAACTTCGTCCCGGCCTGAATGAACATCGCAAACAAACATCCCAGCCCGGACAGATATGATAAACTTCTGGCATAACCCATCCCGATCGTGGTGCTATTCATGTACACCCAGTTGTACACCACTCTCGAGCCCAGGTAGGCTATTGTCAGAGCATTCAGAGTCGCGGGATTCAGCTTGGCAGCACTTCCAGCTACCACAGCGGCAGTGAATGGGCCAAAGTTCTCGAAGCTGTTCAGCATCGCAGCCTCGCCGCGGACTATGAAGCCTTTGGTATCTTGGTCTAAGTTCGAGGCATGAGTTACGCTCTCCGTGAAGTTGCGTGGGGCGCGAGGATCAAATTTGGAGCCTGTTTGCTTCTCGTAGAGTCTCATGCTCAGTACGCGGGGTGTGACGGCAATGAGCTGTGGACGTTAGAGGATATTTTAGTGAGGGTCGGATTGGAGTACCCAAAATGCTGGAATGGTGTACAATGCAATGTTGTCTCTGCGAAGGTCTAGGAGACCGGGGAGGTAGGATGTCATGGCTGCTGTGTCCGCTTGGGTGAATATGAGATGTCGATAGTATATGAATGCTTAAGATGAAAACGCACTCAGCACAGATTACTTGTAGGAACGGTGAGGCAGCCGCGTTCGCTACCGAGATGAAGGATTCGTGTTACCGTGCTGCATCGCACTCCTCCTGAGGCACATCGTCATTGTGGTGGATGCAAGCGAAGTGAGTGCGTTGGTTGCTTTGCGGGGTCGAGACGCGTCGCCCACGAAATTCAAACGCGTCCATGCCACGAACATCTAGTGCATCTCTCACATCCTACACACAATGTCTGACGACGAGCAAGATGGCGCAGTCTATGGTCACACTCACCGCGCCTTCCTACAAGCCCTGTTCGCCCGCCAAATCGTCACATTCGAGGAAGCCAAACCGCTAATATCCTCCATCCGAACCGCAATCAACCCCGACAGACCTCACCTACCCGAAGACGTCACAGAAGAAGAATTCGAAGACTACATCCAACGCATCAACGATGCGCTCAATCCATTCGACTTCGAAATCCGCAACTCGCTACACCAAATCTCCCGCGAAAGAATCTACGCCTTGGTCAACACTACCAGCGATTCCCTCACCCAACTGGCCACGACGCATTCGCCCGACGATATAGCATATGTCAAGCGCATCCTCGACGCCATGTTCGATACATACAATACCCCGCGACAAGAGATCATGGCCATCACATCGTTCCAGGCTGGGAAACTGGCGAAAGCCCCTGGAGGAGATGTGGATAGAAGAGATTCAGGACGACATGAAGAAACGCAACAGACACAATCGAAGAATGCTAGTTTGACGCAATCGCAAGCGGAGAAAGTCATCGAGTCCATGGTCCAAGAAGGCTGGTTTGAGAGGACTGTAATCGAATCGCGAAGTGGTCGTGAAACGGTTTGGTATACTGCTTCACAACGCGCACTTATGGAATTACAGCAGTGGCTTGTGGATGCGTATAATGGGGATATGGAAGGGGAAGATGAAGAAGAGGAACCACATCAAAAGATCAAGTTTTGTAAAGCTTGCGCGGGGATTGTGACGGTGGGACAGAGATGTCCGAATTTGCCGTGTAATATTCGATTGCATGAGGCGTGCGTGGGGAAGATGTTTAGGGCGCAGAGGGATATTGAGACCTGTCCGGCTTGTAAGACGGAGTGGAGGGATGCGCCAAAGGTGGGGATTGAGGCTGCGAAGGAGCAAGGAAGTGGTGGTGGTTCTGGCGGTGGGAGGAGATCGACGAATGGCGTGGGGTCTGCCAGTGCGAGGCGGAGTAATGGGACTCAGGTTGTTGACGTTGACGATGAGGAGAACAGTGATGGCGGAGTGGACACTGAGATGGCGTGAGAGGAGGGTGTAATTACGAGCAACGAGGAGGTTCTCAGGTGCTTTCACTTTAGCGAGGAGTCTGGCGCTGATACACGAGGGGAATTGTACAGGAAGTAGAATCGCTGGGATGAATTGTCTTGATTTTTTTGCTCGAGCTCAATGGTGTGGAGCTTCGACACTACTACTCTATAGCCTCCCCAGAAGCCGTATATGGGTATCCGTCAGGGCATCACGGGCCATAAGTAACCCAAGCCATGCAGCAGCAAAACCAAACACCAGCGCTTTTTTGATTCGTGAAATCCATGAAGATCGTACCGCTTAACGGTAAGACTTCTGGTAGCGGGCACGAGCACCTGGACCACCGAACTTCTTTGGCTCGCAGCGTCTGTTGTCGGCAACGAGGAGGGTACGGTCGTATGCGACAAGAGCCTGCTTGAGCTGGTTCTTGCTGTGCTCGTCGACGTACTTCTGGTAGTAGGCGATCTACACATCATTGTCAGCTCGCCATGGTCTGTGAGATGGGAAAGTTTTTTATCTCTCGCTCGTCATCCATTGGGACGCGGCGGCCGAGTGCCTACTTGCGGAGGCTCGGTGGGACATACGATGCTCTTGGCAATAGCCTGACGGATGGCGTAGACTTGCGAGGTGTGACCACCACCACGGACGCGGACGCGGATGTCAACATCGGCTGTGAAAAGATGTGTTAGCATGCGATCTCGAATCATGCCATTATATTCATGCAGCGTTTCCTCCTCTTCCAGCGCATTGTCCTTTCCATGCACGTTTTCCATCTTGCGCATTTCCAATGCTCATTTCTGCGTTCCACCAACAATCGCCAGATTCGACGTACCGAACTTGTCGAGACCGAGGATGAGGAGAGGCTCGTAGACCTTGAAGCGGAGGATCTGAGGCTCAACGAGCGACAGAGGCTTGCCGTTGACCTTGATCAAGCCCTTGCCCTGCTTGGTGTGGGCGACCGCAGTGGCGGTCTTCTTCTTGCCGAAGCATTGGACGCTCTGGACGGCAGACATGCTGGCGGTGTTGTCGAGGGAGGAGGGTGGAGCGTTGGGTGTGAGAAGTCGTCGTCGTCGGCGCAAATCCGTGCTTGGTCTCGAAAGTTTCGAGATGTGGATAGTGCGAAATCGAGCACGTGACGGATTGTGGGCTTGGCGTGACATGTCGGCGCTTTTTGCTTCCGACGCGAACTCTGCTTTACCTCCTACATGCATCACTTTCACAGCATGGTTAGACATGTTGTGATTCACGTTTGGGCGCGCTGCAGAATTTCCGATCATGGCTGAAGTGCTCTCAACTTTTGTAACGCCCGATCCATGTATTTCAACCACAATTTGGAGCCCATCCTCGTTGCAGACATGAACGACTACTCCTTCCATGTATACAAGCTACTTGCCTTCGGCTCGAATGGATCTGGTCAACTGGGGATAGGCCATGCAGAAGACGTTTCGTCACCACACGAATGTCAAGGATTGGTCACTGGCTCTGCGGCGGACATCAAGCAACTAGCATCTGGTGGCAATCACACTCTTGCACTTCTCGACGATGGCACAATCGCTGCAGCTGGCGAGAACACTGACGGGAGGTGCATGACGAGCTCTGCAAAGGACCCAAATGCTGTCTGGACCCAGGAGCGACCCGCCGGCCACGGCTATGGCCCCGTAAATCATGTCGCAGCAACTTGGTCTGCCACATTTGCCGCGAGGGAAGATGCGTGCTATGTATCTGGATCTGGGACCTCCGGCGAGCTTGGACTCGGATTCGAAATATCCGTCTCACAAGCAATTGCGAAGATTGATGGGCTCATCTCGCCCTCTGATCAAATCGTCAAGGTCGCCAGTAGCATGGGACACATTGTTGTGGTGCTGGCAAGTGGCGACGTCTGGGGCTGGGGCAGGGGAAGGCAAGGTCAGCTCGGCGCACCAGCAGAGATCGTATGGCGGCCCCGCAAGATCAACAATGTTCCATTTAAGGTCGTTGATGCAGTCTGCGGTAAAGATTTCACTTGTCTATTTGGGGACAGGTCCACAGGGGATTTCATGATTCTTGGTCTCGCTAGAAGTGATCGATTCGGAGTCAAAAAAGATGCTCCTGATAGCATTCCTGGGTGGAAGCAGGTGGCAGCGTCTTGGGGCTCGATCTACGTGCTCATGGATTCAGGAGAGCTCTTAGCCTGGGGAAGGAACGATCATGGACAGCTTCCTCCGGCCGACATCCCGTCTCTCGAGGCTATTGCTGCCGGTAGTGAACATTGTCTTGGTCTGACACAGGACGGTAAAGTCTTGGCCTGGGGATGGGGCGAGCATGGTAATTGCGGCACTCCCACCAACCAAAATGGCGATGTCAAAGGCCGCTGGAACGAGATAGCGTTGGCCGGCACAGCAGGTGCCATCTTTGCAGGTTGCGCGACAAGCTTTATTGTGACAACACAGCGTCCGCACGGATCGCCGAGCTGAGGACTGACATACCACCGCTTCAATCGAACATGCCGTGTAGCTGGTCTACTGTCAGCGCCGCATTTCTCCAAGATGGGCTTCTGATCTGCCACGAAGCTCAAAGTACTCACCTGAGACAGTCGTTGGGTAGGTTCTATGCCGCGTTCTAGGTCTGCTTGGCGTCGAGGTTTCAAAGCATCAGGATTGTACGTGCCTCGGCCAGACTGCTGTGCGGTGCTTCTGCCGCTGAGATCACGGATAGTCGGACGCATGCTGGCGGTGAAATTGTCGTTGCTTGCATCCCAGCCGAGCATCTCATCTTCGTCATTTTCATAGTTCGGGGCGTCCCAAGCTTGGTCCTCCTCAGCACCGCCGTCAGGGACGAAGAGACTGTCCGGGTCAGGATCCTCGTCCTCTGCCATTGAAGCGCCCATCGTAGAAACTTGGTCTCGCAAGGTGGGACGTTGGCTTTCGATCGACACTGGCTTTGCAACATTCGGACGAGTTGTGGGTCGTGGCTCATTCAAAGTTGGTCCTCCGCCTTGCAGTGAAGCCATTGATGGCTGTCTGCTTGACGAAGTGCCGTTCGTCCGGGTTGAAACGTATTTGACGTTCGAGCCAGGAGCAGAAGCACCACCTCGTCGATCTCCTGTAGTCATCAAGGTAAATTCGCTGTGTACGCCGAAGTTCTGGTATTCGAATTGCAAAGGTCGATTCGGTTGCGAAAAGCGTGCCGTTACAGGACCTCTAAGTGTCTCGGCATGTACTGCAATGGCCCGAAAATCGTTCACGTTGATCACAATGTGCAGATCTTGCTGCATGTGGAAGTCTTCGAAGTCCTCGGTATGGATCGCAATGGCAGTCTCGAGTGGTTGCTGGAGCATGCCTGTCGAAAGTGTCAGCGAAGAAGTGCTCCGTGTATGAATCATACCTTTTTGATCAACTGATCTCTCCGTGAAGCTCGTGAAGGTCGCTTTGCCCTCTTGCGCTACAATATCGAGTTGCTCTGTCTTTGGGCCAAAATGTTCCGAATATTCTCGCAGTATGCGGGACGAGATTCGAAAGCCTTGGGTTGCTGCGGCTTTGTCGAAAAGCGCGTGCATGACTTCTACTGCTTCGTATGTCAACCTGTACGTCTTCGTCATTCCTATACAGAGTTAGTTCTCGCAGACTCAGGTGTCCAGAATTTCTTCCAGTGTACCGTGCTTGGAGAGCATCTTGACAATGAAACGGCATTCTGCGCTCTCTTCCCCATCGTGGACGCTCACGTCGCAACGTTCAATTGCTGTCTCTGGGCGCCTTGGATCCCCCGAACGTCCCTTGAACACAGCTTGGAGGGCCTGCTTATCGGTCAATTGAGCCAGAGGTAGTTGCCTAACTCCCCCTACCTTGTTGTAGAGCTGACAGGTAAATCTGTCCCCGCCACTAGCTTGACTGTTCGCATCGAAATCGTAGTCGAGGAAGAAGGACCTGGCGTCAAGCGCGAAGGAAGCGTATGCGGTTCTTGAGGAGTTCAATGCCGTTAACGTGAACTACAATGTGATCAGAAGCCGTTGGAGATAGGCGAGAGGGCTCTGAAGGTGGTTTCGGACCCTGTCACCCTTCGCCTCGATGGACACGGCGTCTCCAAATTTCGCGAGGCATTGCAGCAGCTCGAATATGCGTTCCGTCGCCTCTGGCGATAGCGAGAATGTCAAGACGGGCATCTTCGCGGGCAGGTGATTGTCTTGGCAGAAGAAGGAAGATGCGCGACGCGAAACAGACGCGACTTGACGTGGAGAACGTCACTTCCACAACAGACCCCATCAACTCCATCAACCCATGCAAATCATCAAACAAAGGCGCCTTAGGAGGTTGCCCAGCATTCAGTGCTGAACCGTATCATTTTAAGTCTCTATTACCATATTTGCAACCAGATTCTCCCGACTATGGCCACCGCTACTGCCAAATCTCTTCCTGTCGATTTGTACCACCTGCTCTCGGCTGAACTAGCTGAACGCCTAGACTTTCCAACGCTCTACAATTGTATTACTAGCAGTGCACAGATTGCCAATAGCGGTGCCATTGCTGCACTTTACCGGTTAGTCGGTGGAAATCTGACATGTCTACGATTATGCTAATCTCAACACAGCATCTCGCATTCGGCACCGGTCAAAGGCGGCGGTGAAGGTCTACCTCTTGCCGAGCAGGAGTTGACAGTTCAAAGATGGTCGATACTATGGCGCACGATCACGCTGTCTGCGTTCGGCAAGACGCTCTACCCTTACTGTAGACATTTACGTTTACTGGACCTGCGGGATCTGGGCGATCTTCTCGATGATGACAAGTTCCGCGGCAAGATTTCTAAGAAATTTTTCTCGGGCGAGCTTGCTCAATTCCATTTCGTACAAGCGACATCTACAAGAGGCCGACCAGCTCGCCTGGATATCAAGAAAATCGTCACTGCGATTGGCGACAAGATCACACAGCATAGCCCCATGCTGGAAGCGCTCACTGAACCCACGAATTCGAACATTTTTTCAAGCGTGCTCTCCGAATGGGCTCCTCGATTATCGCATTTGAAGTCACTCGATCTCTGGGACGGTAAAGCCTTGGCGAATGAAGATCTGCAAAAGCAGCTGCACGAACACTGTCCGAACCTGAGCAGCTTGAGGATATATTCATCACTCAACGATGATGCCGACCATGCCATCGCTATATTCATTAGCGGCATGCAAAAGAATACTCTGACTTATTTTGAGAATATCAGCTCGTGTCGCATTGGTGCAGAGACCTGCTTGGCCCTCAACCATCATGGGCACAGCCTGCAGTCGCTGAAACTGGGCCTCGCCGCAGATGGCTTGCCTGCACTTGCTTTGCTACAAGGATGTACATCAATCACTACGTTGGCACTCGCCGCATCTACTGGTACACTAGATCTCAAAGCGACACAGAATGACGTCTACCTGGAGATGGTCGAGTGGTTGCGGAGTTGCACCAGCCTGCGTGAAGTCAGCCTCACCAACTTTGTTTCTGCTCCGGATCTATTACTTCCAGTCCTACAGAGTAAAGATATCAAGCTACAGAAACTCCAGATCAATGCAAATGAAGGTGGCATGTATGTGGTCAAGGACCATCGCGAGTTTCATCAGGCTTTGAGCCAACAAGCTGGCCTGCAACGGCTGTTACTACGGGCAGACCCAGATCCAGTCATAAGAGACGATATCGACACTCTGATCGACGCCTTCACGTCACTCAAGGAGCTACGAGAGCTCAGCTTGTTCCGTATCTCAGATTACTTCAGCGATTCCCACATCGGCATGCTCGCCATCAGCCTGCCAAATCTCGAAGAATTGTATGTGGGCGGCTATGGCATCAGTGACGCGGTATTCAGCAGCCTGGCAGAGCTTAAGAACCTCAAGGTCATCACATTCAGTGGCATCACAACATTCACAGAGGCAGGCATCATGAGCTTCGTTGACAAACTCGGTCCTGGAAATAGAGGTCTGGTTTTGGCTGTTGACAACGCAGACCAAGATACGGCAATACCGCAGGAGAATCAGGATACAATTAGGAATGCACTATCCCAGATCGACGGACGATTCGAGTATCAGCTTCTGAGAGGTGCGTTGCATGGACTGAGATTGCTAGGCAGTACACTGACAACTCACAGATCCCAACGTGCCTGAGTTTGACACAGACGATTCAGACTAGCATTGAACGATGTCGAGCTGGCATAGATTGATAGTTATGACTATTGACCAGCATCTGCTGGAAGGTGTGTTCTTAACTCGATGTTTGCATTCACGGCAGCAGACACACTGGGAAGTTCCTGTGCCCAGAACAGCCATGCTCGCCATATACCATGGCTCAAGTGTTTGCTTGCCAATCTGTACCACGCTGGCGTGCTGGGCAGAGCTCCACTCAATGCTGCAACGTCATCGGGCCGCCCCGCTGCAAACATCGGATTGACGTTTACAAAATTGGAACGATGACTTGCCTAAACAAACAACTTCAAGAAACGGCTATGGCGACCACGATTCCTCGCGTACTGGTAGTAGCTGGTTCGGACAGCTCAGGAGGAGCGTAAGTTCGATGCAAGATTTGAGAAGCAGAGCTTTGGGCCTGACCATGAATCAGTGGGCTGGAAGCCGATCAAAAAGTGATTGCCGGCAAGTCAGTTCGGCCCGTAGGACGTGGCATTGATGCTGATCCTGGTCAGCCCATGGCTGCTATGCAATGACAGCAACAACTGCATTAACTGCACAGAACACGCAAGGTGTATATGGAATTCATGAGACACCAACAAACTTCGTACAGAAGCAAATTGACGCGTGTATCGATGATATCGGCGTTGATGTTCTCAAGACTGGTAAGAACAACGAGGCTTGCTCATGCAGCACCTTTCGTTGAAAGGCACTGAGACTTGTAGGAATGCTTGCTTCGGCGCAGACCATTGCTGCTGTCGCGACTGCTATCCAGCAGCACAATGTTGCAAGAACAGTTGTCGATCCTGTATGCCCATCATTCAAAAAGAAGTTGTTCGTGCACTCTAATCAATTCAGGTTATGGTCTCCACAAGTGGCGCACAACTGCTTCCAGAAAAGGCCGTGAAGAATATGGTCTCGGATCTGCTGCCACTGACCACCGTACTCACTCCTAACATACCCGAAGCCACTCTCATACTCCGCAAAGCTGGCAAAGAAGCCTTTCCCATCGATGGGCTCGAAGACCTGAAACGACTCGCTGCGGAAGTCCACTCCCTTGGTCCCAAATATGTCTTACTCAAAGGTGGTCACTTTCCTCTCACGTCAGACTACAAGACAGCAAGTAGCGAGGTTGAGAAAAAGCTCGTCTGCAACGTCCTCTTTGGAGGCGAAACGATGGACATAATCGAATTTCCCTACCTCAAGAGCAAAGACACCCACGGCACCGGCTGCTCCCTAGCCTCTGCTCTCGCCTGCAACCTCGCTCACGGTCTCGAAATCACTCAAGCTGTCGTCGCCGCTTGCCGCTATGTTGATGCTGGGATCAAAACTGCCTTCAAGCTTGGCGTTGGTAGCGGTCCAATCAACCACTTCCACTCCCTCCAAATTGTTCCTTTCCCACCTAATGGCTTCATCGACTACCTGCTTGACCGCTTTGACGTCCAACCCGCCTGGCACGAATTTACACACCATGATTTCGTGGAAAAGCTGGGCGATGGAACCCTCGATCCGGAACGCTTCAAATATTACATGATCCAAGACTACCTCTACCTCATCCAATTCGCTCGCGCAAACGCTCTTGCGGGGTACAAAGCGAAAAGCCTACCAGATATCGCTGGCGCTGCGGCAATTGTCTTGCACATCCAACGTGAGACAGCATTGCATGTGAAAGAATGCGAAGAGTTTGGAGTTACGGAGGAGATGATGTCGCAGTATGAAGAGCATCAGGCTTGCACGGCTTATACGAGATTTGTATTAGATGTGGGCCAGAGTGAGGATTGGTTGGCGTTGCAGATTGCGCTATTGCCGTGTTTGTTGGGGTATGCGGTTATTGCGAAGAGGTTGAAAGCTTTGCAGGCACGCTTGTTTCCTGCCGATGGAAAGGGGAAGACGAATCGGTATGCGACCTGGATCGACAATTATGTCGCAGAGGATTATACGGCTGCGGTTAAGACGGGATGTGGTGAGTTTGACGTTCGCTGAGGGGGGCCATTTGAGTGTGGGCTGATCGATCTAGGTCTCATCGAGAAACATGCGCACAAGCAGAGCCCCACGAGGATTGAGGAGCTGGTGAAGATATTTATTCATGCTACGAAGGTGAGCACTTGGACCCGATTCTCTTGCCGCCAACGATACTGGCATGTGGAACTGACGTTGCTAACCTTTTGCAGATGGAGACCGGCTTCTGGGATATGGCCGAAGGTGGCGAGAAAGTGCAGGAGAAGGCAAAGCGCAACGAAAGCATTGTCACTGCGAGCACGAATACTAGTCGACACTACTCGGGACGAACGACTGGCCGATGAGCTGCTGCCGTAGCGCGAGCAGCTCGAGAATTGATTGCGAACGGTCGCTGAGTTTGATGGTACAAGTAGATTTATCAGTTCTCATGAATGTTAAACTCTCACTCCTGCCTTCTCCATTTCTCGTCACAATCAATAAGGTTGTCGCGGCAAGCGTTCTCTTGTCCAGCGCCGATTCATTCTTAGATATTGAAGGTCGAGGGCCAGGATGTCCAACAGTTCTTTCCGCTTTGGTAGTGAAATCAGTAAGTCGCGAGAGAACGACAGCGCTTGATATTTGCATGCGGCCACGGAGAAATCTGTGGGAGTCTACCACGGCTCAAGCAGTTTGGATCGGTACGGTTCGATTCACCAAGGTGGCAAGACACTGGTTTTTGCTTCACTGCATCACCTTTTGCTTAGACCGGCGTCGGCAAGCGTGTGCAATCAATTGAGCTCGATCGTATCGGTTTTTGCCTCCTCGCCACAACAACCTTACTGCACGTTGGTTTCATGGCTACCATACTCAAACAGCATCATTTAGCATGAGCCTGAAGTGATTCGCTCGCTTTATTTATCCCTCTCAAGGTCAAGTCTCCCACTGCAAAAGAACTCCTCGAACTCCTCCCTTCTTTGCTCTGCGGCGCAAAGGCCTTTCTCTGGCGCCAGGTATCATCTTCTTTCTCCACCAAATATCCAGTCCTGTGTGTTCGAACCTGCTTCTACTCTTACATGACCACGCAACAGCTGTTCTGCTTCTTGGCTTGTGTGTAGAACATCTTACTCTGTGCGCTCAGTCCGTCGGATTTGGCGACCAAGCTATCGATCTTCTCGCCTCGTTCTAACACGGATTCGATGGTCTTGTGTAGCACAATCTTGGTCTCGTCGAGCTCTTTTTGGATCTGTCATTCTATTGTCAGCCCTATGTGTCTCCTCCTCTCCTCTGCTTTCCGGCAAAGCAAGATCGAGGTACCGCACCTTCATGATACTATCCGCTTGCTGTGGATCCTGGTACTTGACAATATACTCCTTCAACTGCGCAAACGGCACCTCGCCATTGCTGTTTTCCCACGCCGACTTGGGGAATTTGCTCAGGAACTCGTCGAGGATCTTCGAGAGCAGCTGGTGGGCCACGAGCTTAGGGTATTCATGGTCGGAAATAATGATGCCGCAGACGCCTTCGGAGCGCGCATAGGAGTGGAAGGTGTAGGACTGCTCTTCAACGTCCTGTCGTTGGCCTGGGTTGGTGCGCTCGGCTACAGTCTTCGCGAAGACAGTGAGGAACTCGCCGACGCTAGAGCGCGTGAAGCGGGAGAAGCTGGAGAGGTCGCGTTCGGCGGCGAGTTCGACGGCGGGCTTGGATTCGTTGCGCAGGATCTATATCGGGATTCGTGTCAGAAGCGGCGTGATATGGAGACGATGGGGAGAGCGATGGACGTACGCCAATGTAGAGGATCTTCATGGTGGGCGTGTGGTTGTACGAGGAAAGTGGTCGGGCGAGAAGATTGGTGGGTGTTAGTTAAAGCGGTGCCTGAGCGGTATGGTGCCCCTCGTGATGCATGTGGTCACTGTTCGGCGTTGGAAGCTGACATGCCGATCGATTGCGCTGCACCTGGAACGAGCGAACCATTCGTCTACTGCGCTCTCCCTGCTTGCGAAAACACCACCATTTCACGAGGACATTCATCGTAAACGGCGCAGACGAGAATCCGAGCCTCACCATGGCGCCCATCACGACCGCCTCCAACGACGAGACGCACGCCGCGCTGCTCGACACGCTCGACATGCACAAGATCCACAAGCCCTTCCGCAACCCGAACTGGAAGCCGCCGCAGCGTCGCAACAAGAACTTGAAGCAGATTCTGTCCGAGGCGCAGCGCGCGCAGCAGAGTCTGATCAACACCCAGCAGAACTCGGGCGCGAGCACTCCCTTCCCCAACAGTGATGGGACGAACACGCCCTCCCTCAACCCCAATGCGGAGAAGGCGAGCCAGGATCTCAGTCGCCTGGTTCTGGACAAGAACGCGAAACAGAACAACGGTCTCGCGCCCACACCGCTTCCTGCTGGCTTTGGAGGACCGAGTGTGAGCTATACCAGCATCGCTGCTGCGCCCAGCTTGAAGCCAAAGAAGAAGTATTGCGACATCACTGGGCTGCCCGCCAAGTACAAAGATCCAAAGTCAGGACTGTATTACTACAACGCAGAAATCTACGCCGTCGTGCGGAGTCTCAACACGACGCAGGTGCAGCAGTATCTTGCCGCAAGAGGTGCAAACACCGTCCTCAAGTGAGCGGAGGCGCAAGGGAAATTATCGTTGAAGACAGAGATTGCTTCTAGCGACATAATTTGTGGAACAATGGCTATACCATCGTTTCGGTGAAGACTTCCGGACGCGCGTGGCTGCCAGAAGATCAGGGACCGGGTAAAAAAGGGATCCAGGAACGACTTCGCGCCATTGCTTAGTAGCGCTCGTCAGCGCGTGTGACCCATTTATCGTCCTCTAGCCGAGCAACCGCCGAAGACTAAGGGAAGGAAAAACACGAATGCCTTCCCACCTGCTGTGTGTGCACCGATGCCGGCAACTCGCAATGTCCGCAACGCTACCTGTGCCTTCCGCTAACACGCCTGCACGCTGACAAGGACACGATGACCTTCCACGTGCTGCCCTCCGCGGCAGCCCTTTTTCAATGGCCTCCACCACCCTCCGCTTCTGCTCACATCGATCGTGATATTCCTATTCAATCTTCGATCACTGAGCTAGGGATACTCCATCATTACCCTGGGCTGCCCACCTATCCGACTACTGCACGACATCTCGACCGATCGCTGCCCAACTACTGCACTGCCTGCTAGCAGCCTAGCTTCCGTCACTACTAGCCCACTATGCATCGAGACGCCGCGACGACGGTTTTCATGATACCGGAACTGGCAGAATGTATCCTCTACCAGCTGGGCCAACTGAACGCCTGGAGACAGCTCTTCGTTATCCAACGGGTCAACAGCACCTTCCAATCCATCATTCAAACCTCTCCCGACTTGCGAAGGACTATGCACCTCGAACAGCCAGATGCGCGACGCACTCATGTGACGAAGTTCTCCGAGGCAGTAGACATTTACAAGCGTTTCTTCTTTAACATTGAAGATCTTCTGTACCCTTTCTGGACCAACACGCGACCCATTGGCCGAGGGACGCCCTCCGCTGCAATTGCAGTCAGCATGAACATCTCCTTGTACTGGTCGGAAGAGTCGCCAGGTGTTATGATTAGTGATCCTCCTGCCGAAGCGATGGATAGAACCACGCCAATCGAGAGGAACGAATCGTGGAGGAATCTCCTTGTGCCATATTATCCGGAGCATGCGTTGGAATTGCATTGTTGCGGGTATGATGTTATGGCGCGCTTCGGTGGCAAGTATACACTGGGTGACCTGGCAGACGAGGCGATTCGCGCAGGCAAAGCTCATCTGGGGGGCCTGGGCAGGGTCATGTACTATGGGCAAGATTAGGGCAGGGTCTCGTTTTGGGATAGATACTAATAAGTGCGGTGTGAAGGAACAATGCTCCAAGTTCCTCTTGAAGCGTTTTCAGCGGGAATCGGGATTCCAGACATAGAGGTCGTCACAAGCCGCACTCTTTCTTCGCTTCCTTGCCAGTTTTGGCCTACACCGCCGCTCCGTTTGTTGAGTGAGAAACAAGGTCTCACGACGCGTTTCCACTAGCCACTTCTGGACTCTACTACTGATTGGATCATAGACGATGGACGACGGATCGCCCCAAATTGACTGCCGCGAAGGGCCGACTTTCGATCCCATGGACTATCAAGATGGCACAAACGCAATCGCAACCAAAAACACCCCGAGAATTTCACCTCGAAGCGCCGCCCAAACAGTCTTTGCCAATCCAGAACTGCTTGAGCAGATTCTTCCACACCTCGATCCGATCGCGCTATCCGGAGTTTAAAGTTTTAGTACCTCGTTCAAGAATATCATCGCTCGCTCGCCGATCATTCAACAGCGCATGAGTTTAGAAGTGGAGAATCGAAGAACAGATTTCGTCGCAATTGGCTTCGTGGAACGGGATTTGGGCGGAGCTGAGGGAACGGTCTTGGAAGCCGATTTCACTGGGATCTTCTGAAGCATATTTGTCCTTTGCCGCATGAGAGATGTACCCTGGGACATGTGCCGGAGACTGTGGGCGGAAACTATGTGGGATCGCTGGAGTGGCTTGAATCGTGATGGATGGTTCACAGGCCGGCGGCGCGGTGCTCGGACATTGATCAGTGGCGACGCGGAGACGGCTAGCGAGCGCGTGAGGAGTGCGCAGGGAGTTTGGCTCATGTGAAGTGAGGATGTTCCTTCACTTCACAACGGTCTCGTCTGCTTTGGATGCGTTATTGGCAAAAGCGAGATTCGTGTCGCTGCTTGCGGCCTGTTTCTTAATTGCACACTTGCTGATCCGACTTCTCTGTCGTCTGAGGAACAACAAGCCCGAATTTCACTTGCACAAACCTCCGCACGGTAATATGCGGTTTGAGCTCCTGGAGACAAGACTTGACAGTGATTGCACGAGAGACAGGACAGAGAAGCGAGACATGGCCGCTGTCAACCACCAAGCGTCCGATTGCGAGGGAGCGGTCGTTGACACTGAAGCAAAGCCAACTTTCCCTGCAGCAGAAATGGACGATACCACTACCATCAATCCTACAAGCACAACAACGATGGGCATTGCTGCAGAGAAAGTCTTCGACACTCCAGAGTTGCTCGAGCAGATTCTCCTGAACCTCGATCCGATCGGACTGCACGTTCTTCAGCGCGTCAGTGCTTGTTTCAAAGACACCATGAGCGCATCGCCGAAAATTCGACAGCACATGTTTCTGCAAATGAGACAGGAAGGCCTCTGCGAAGCTGCAGAGCAATTGCTTCTGGATCCGAGGGTTCGTGGCAAGTTAGGTCCTCTCGAGTTCACGGGGGTCCGTCTTGTCATGGGCTACACGGATTCAATACTTATCCTCGAATTGGATGTTAGTGAGGACTGGTTTAAGGCTCAGGCAAAGCTGTGCACTTCGGGATGGTGGGTCTCAGCGGAATGCACAGCTTGGAAGGGCAGAGTAGCAGGATTATCATGGAACAAGCTCAGGGTCACGGCAGAGGAGGTGGGCGTGCAGGTCACATTGCACTGCGGACACTGGGAGAAATCTGACTGCCTTCACATCGAGGAGCCTACGCTGCATGACCTGTTGCAGCATGCCTGGCGCCTCTTCCTGAGGATGAATGACGAAATGGATTTGTTGCACCGGACGATTATGTGGTAGTGCTTGGATTCTGGGCGGAATTCAGAGAGGGAGAAGAGACTTGGGTCTTATGGACACGAGCTACAAGAAAGTATGGAGGCTGGTATCATGGGGGTGGAAAGAGTGCGCGATGGTTCAAGGTCAGCTCCCCACTTGAGAATTGAGCCAAACACCTCCAACATACAGATGAACTCGATGTAACGCCACCAAACTATAGCGAAGGTACAAAGTTCGACACTCTTTCCCCTCTCAAGTTGACACAAGACATGAAGCTGGACTGACACAACAAGCAACAAAGCGAAATCATAAAGTAATGCTGGGTGTCCAGTCGACAAACAAGGCTACGCGCACGAGCGATGATTGCCAGTCTTGTTGAAGATACGACGATGCCCACCATTTGCGCCAGATATCCGTGGTCAAGGGGGTATTCTGTACCGCTGAGGGTTCTCGATCGCTGGAAGCAGAGGGATCGGGCGGCTGTTCTCCATGACAGCTTGCCATTCATGTTGTTGATGGTGCTGATACCTACGAGCCCAGCAAGACCATTGCGCGCTGAGAGTTGGCCGTCGCGCCGGCATGAAGCGAGGCAAAAACGTTGTTGTCGCGGCATGAAGCGAGAGCCGTTTGCCTCAGACGTGCTGGCTTCCATGCTCACTTCATCTGCATGTGAAGCCTTGGCGTGTTTGTTTGAAGCTTTTAGCTCCACTTCGTGGTTGCGTTGCAACCGAACCTGCTTCACGTTCCTCGACAAGTCATCAAAACCACCAACAATTGCATAAGGCGGCCTCGCGATCGCATTTATGGCACAAGTGCGCCTCGCCGACGACAAGACGGCGCAACCAACTACGGCTGACTTGCTCGACAAGGGCGACAACAAGGTTGCTGAAAGCAAGATCTTTAAGGCAATTTGAGCTGACAATAGTGGCAGATTGCACATCCACAACCTGACGGGGTTACCATGAAAGCACGATCGAAAGTGTTCGCGCTCCCCAAGCTCGTCGAGAAGATTCTCGAGTTTGTCGACACGATGGACTTGTTCCGTGTCCAACGCGTCAACACCAGTTTCAAGGACACCATTACCCGCTCCAAGGCGCTTCGCAAGTGCATGTTTCTTGAGCCGTGGGACACCATCGAGGACGAGGAACAGAACAAGGCGCTGATCGATTTCCTCAAGGCCGGCTTCCTGGACAAGGTGACACAGCCGTTCCAGTATCGCGCAAATTGCAAGGGTACCTTCGAAGATTTCAAGCATGTGCATAGCAGGAAGAACCTTCACATTCTCGCGGAGTGCTCCACGAATGTGTACGAGGATGACGAAGTGGACGATTCTACCGAAGGTAAGCAAAAACAGGCGACACAGGCAGGCAAGCGGCATGGCTCTTGGCGCAACATTCCCATTGTAGTCCGAGGTGGTAAGGTAGAGCTTGAGTTTCCTTCGAGGTACGATCACTATGACGGCGGCATGGTCAGCAGAATCGTGTGGTTCAAGGCCAGTGAGGACACGAAGCTTGGCGAGCTTGCAGGCAAATGCTTCGCAGTTATGAAGAAGAACAAAGACAGAAGATCGCAGATTTCGACGGATGGTGCAATCAGTCGGCTGCTTGCTGAAAAGCATCCGGAGTGGGTTCTGCATAAGGGCGAGCGGAGGATCATCGGCGAGAACATTTTTCTCGGCCGCAGAGACTGGGCACGTTCGAAGGGCATCAAAGGGCAGCATCTGCAGTGTGGCCGCGCTCATGGTAGAGAATTGGGTGGAGTGAAGGAAGATCGGCGAGAACATTTCCTTCTGCCTCAGAGCCTGAGCACGTACGAAGGGCATCAAAGCGCTGCGTCTGCAGTATAGACGTGCTCATATGAGGTGGAGAACTGATGGTAGACATGCTCATGGGGCAGGTCGAAGTGCCGTGGAGTCTAGAATGCGAAACAAAAACCAAGATTGAGGCTCCGTCTCTCTCTAACTGGAGAACTCAAATGCTTTTTCGATCCTCGTATCTCTGTCTTGTGCAGCGTAGCTACGGCACTCTGTCTCGACAAACGGAGCAGCTGCGGGATCAAGCTCGTGAGAGAAAACGCAGAGTAGTCGTGCTTCGCAATTTTCCTTTTGCTGTCCGCTACTAGGCTACGCATCGCAAGATTACGCTCCCGCCACCAGAAGGTCAAAGCGTCTCGGCATGCAAGTGAATTGTGCCGACAAGCGCTACTTTCCATCTCTCATACTCGATCCTACTGCAATCTCCATCAACATCACACACGGCGCGTGGGAAATTGTCTGCAAGGATCACTGATCCAACGTAAATCACCTCCAGGCATTCTCCGAGCGCATTGCATGTCGGACGCTTCCGGCGTGAAACATCGCACATTGACATAAGCACACGACACACTGAAGCATGCCTCCTCGGAATCTTCTCATTTGCTTCGATGCCTTCGGCACGCTTTTCAAGCCCAGATACTCAATTGCACAACAATACGGCGACGTCGCACGATCATTCGGGTTGAGTGGTTTCACCAATGAGGACGTAAACAGCTCTTTCAAAGCAGGTGCGCAAGCAGAATTTATGCAATGACATGACTCAACTCGCTGAGAACGTGACGCTGATGAAGTCTGGCAGCATTCAAGAAAGAATCGAAACAGAATCCCAATTATGGTAAAGCGAATGGCATGAATCCCGAAAAGTGGTGGACGAATGTAAGCTGAAGCTGTTCTCGTTCACGTAAGTCGGAAACAATGCTAATACCACTTCAAGATTATCACAAACACTTTCAAACCTCTCATTCCACCCGAGCAAGCTATACCCAACGGCATGGTGTCCAAACTCCTCCACCGCTTCTGGTGCGATGAAGGCTATACACTTTTCGAAGATGTCCAACCTCTTATCAGGAAACTCCGCGAAGCACATAAGGCAGAGAACACTCGCGTTGTGATTGGCGTGATAACCAATTCAGATGATCGCGTGCCAGATATATTGACGTCTTTTGGGCTGAAAGTCAGTCCGCTTCGGTATGGTGGGCACAGTGCGAAGTCTTCTGAGACTGCCGAATATGAACAACATGATGTTGACTTTTCGGTCATGTCGTATGATGTTGGACACGAGAAGCCTGATAAGAGAATTTTCGAGGCTGCTGAGGAGTTGCTTCGGTGTGCTTTGCTGGGGGCTGACAGTGGGAGGCTGGAAGAGTGGCGCAAGGTGTATGTTGGCGATGAGTATGACAAGGATGTTGTTGGTGCACTCAACGCGGGCTGGAATGCTGTTCTGGTCGATCGAGACACTGCTGGAAAACGGCAGAATCTGGAGTGGCTGGATGAGAAGTCTGTGGCGAGTTTATTTGAGGTCTTCCAGCAGTCAAGGGCTGTCGGGTTCAGCAGTCTGGGCAAGCTGGCGCAGTGGCTACCCTCCAGATGAAGTTAATCAAGGCGTAGATATTCCGGACTCAACTTCAAGTATCAGGAACGCGACGCAAGGCCAGAACGTCAGCCAGCTTCAACTTATTCTTTTCTCCCCACCCCGCGACGCCATCTTCGACAGGTGGACGTACTTTGACGTACCAGTTCCAGGTACGCTGGTCTAGCTCGAGTGGGCTGAGTTCCGAGCTCCACGAATCGTACAACAGATCCAGTGCTCGGAGCAACTTTCCAAGATTTTGTTCCTTCAGTGCCACTCGAGCTGCTGCCGATGGCTTTTTCGAGCCTGCTTCGTCGTTGCTTGGCGGCGAGTCGAATGACTTGAGGAGATATGCTCGAGCGGACTGCGGAGTGTAGATAGGAAGCCCGCTGTGATTCCCAGCTTGTGTAGCAGCGGGTTGCTTGCCACTGCCAGTCTTCTTGAGTGCTTCGAGGTCGAGTGCCCAGAGCGGCGGCATTTCTTCTACCACAGACTCTACTTCGGCATCCTCCTCGGTCTTGATAGCCTTCTCGCTCGTCTCCTGCTCCTCCTTCACTTCAGTCTTCCACTCATAACCCCATCGCTTCAATACTTTGATCTCCTTTCCCGCCACAGTCACCACCGGCTGCCCTTCACCAAAGCCTTCTTCTTCTGCACTCTTCCCACTTTCAATACCCAAATACACCGCTCTGGACCGACTCGTCACACTCACGTACGCCTGTGCCAAGCTCAATCTGCTTGAAAGTGGCTGCTCGGGCATAGTATGCTTCAACAAAATCACCAAGAACGCAAGAACAAGTGGCGCGCGATTCGTATGCAAGGCTGCATCTTGCAATTCCTCTGCGCTCAGCTCGCTGTACGGCAACTTCAATGATTCCTCAAGATCTGCAGGCGCAAGAGGTTCTTCACTGAATAGACTCTCATTCTTCGCTTTCTTCTTCGGTGGCGTCGAGGTCGCCGCGCCGTCATCTCCAGCTGCTCGTTTCTTTGATACGCGCTTCGCTGCAGCGATTATTTGCTTGATGAGTTTCTCGTCTTCGAAGATGGGCTTCAGATCTGCTGGTTTGGCTTTGGCAAGTTTGTCTACTGAGTCGAGGTTGCTGGTCTGGAGGGCCTTGGCTTTGCTGATGGCTGTGGCTAATGGTACTTTTGCATCCTGTGATAGGAAGCGCAGAAGCACTTGTAGTTCATTTGCACTCATCGTTTGATCCGATGTATGAGATATGTGGTTGTCAAGTCATGACGCGAAAGAGGCGCGTGAGCCTCGCATTGGAGTTAAAGTTCATTGAATTCGAAGGGCGGAGCGTGAAATTTTGATGAGTCAAGCCATAATTCGGAGTGAAATACGATCATAACTGTGAGACGTCGCTCCCTCCCTTCTCGGCATTGACTATTAGCGAATCGCCTATGTTCATTTGTCTGGCGGGTACGATTCAATCGCAAGAAAGTGCTCATGCGATTATGCATCATGCCAATACAGTAGCATCGGCCCCACTGCCGGAAAGCAATACAGAAACCAGGATTGAAACTCCGTGCTCTTCTGCCCGCAGAAGTCGAATGCACTTTTCATTCTTGTATCTCCGCTTTGTATAGCGTAGCTAAGAAGCTCTGTCTCGCTCGACAAGTGCGGCATCTGCAGAATTCAGTTCGCGGGAGAGATGCAAAGTAGGCGTACCTCTCAGGTCTCGTTTTGCTGTCCGCAACAAGCGGCCCCTCAGATCGCGAGTGGGAAGCTGTGCCAAATTTGAGTCCAGTGCTTTCCCTCCTGCTTTGGCCACAATTCGTGGAAAGCAATCTTAAGAGGCCCTGATAAACCTCGGGAACATTTGCTACTGACGCGGTGACTGCCACCACTTTCAAAGAAGATCTCGTTCGGCGAACTGGCCCATGTACTCCTCTGACATATCCAGTGCCCTGCCATGAACTTACATACAATTGCTGCGTCTACTATGGTGCCAAATTCATCAGAGTGTATGCCGTGTATGCACCGGCAAAGGCCGTTCGTTAGCTCCCCACTGTGCAACGGTCGAATCTCTAGACGCCGGAAGCGAGTAATGGACGCTGGCTCAGTTGTGCCATTGCCGATCGTTCCGAATATCGACACAGCTAGATAAGGGTCGATCGCATGGTTGATGAGGACATTCTTGATGACTGTATTGAGATCTGCAGCATGGCTGTCTGGTCTGACAAACCCCATAACCAAGTATAATTCTTCTAGACGCCTTAGACGGGAGAAGGTTCGGTATATGGCGACTTCCTCAACGCTTCCTTGTCTGCGATGAATAGGTATCGTCAGTCTTTCAAGCATGGGACAATGGTCTGCGATTAATTTGGCCGCAAATGCATCATCAATATCTGACGTCTCGTTGGGAATGACGACCAGATCTCGTAGGGTTGGGCCGTGTCTCTTCAGGATTGTCGACAAAAGGCTTTGGTCGATACATGCCACCAGTTTGAGCTCCGTTAACAGACCAATATTGCTGAAAAGGTCGAGTGTAGCTTGACATCTAGCGTCCAGTCGGTGAAGATGCAGTATCAAGTGCCTCAATGAGCTCAAATCAGCACAGTCTACCAACCAGGCTAAGGTGTCTGGGCCAACGCTCCCATGCAGCTTCAGCTCTTCCAGTTTCGAGAAGTCTGTTGCCTCTTGCCAGGCTTGCATCTCTTCAAGCGCGATAGACCCATATCCAGCAAGTTCGAGAGATTTCAAGCTGCCCTTGGACGCGGATCCGCTTGGTATTGTTCCAAGCCCAGTTCCGTGGCACTGCCACCGAGTCTTGTCACTGATTGAGTAATATTCAGCTTTTATTCGGAGCAAGCTGACTTGACGTAGGCCAGATGCCAGGCCTTTTACCATATCGAGCAGACCGTCGAGGTTAAAGTTGAAATATCCGTCACTGTAGTACTCATCGGATGCGTTGATTTTCAATGTATGCAGTAGTGGAGAGGTCGCAAGTCTAATAGCATGTGGCCTCATCGTCTTATTCTGCTCGTGCGGCAAACGTAACAGGGCAGGTAATTGGAACAACTCAATGTGAAGCCGACACCTGCGCGCCTCGAGTGCTTTAAACAGGTCAGGTGGAATTGTTAAATCCCATGCATACACGCAGTCCTTCAAGCCCGGCAGCAGAGAGATCAATTGTGAAAGAAGTCGCACTCCCGGCTCAATGTTGGCTGGTGGGTCCAAGTGGAATTCGTCGCTGTATATGGGATGCTCCCACTTTCCACTGAGATGATCACCGTATTCATCAAACGTGTACTCTTCCCGTCCCTCGATATCCAGTAGCCGCATCATTCTGACATGAGCTAGGCAGTGCAGCCATTTCAGTCGTTCCGTCAATCGTGCTATGCGGGCGACCATCTTGTCGGGGGTGTGTAATGGGGCGCTGAAGGTGATCGTGGCAAAGATGGTGGCTCTAGCCACATACAAGCAAGCTTTCGAGGCCAGTGCCAAATGTCGGCAGTCACGCACACCCACCTGGTTGCATATGGCTCGCAAGACGAGGTCCGGCAACGTGTCTAGCCGAATCGGAGAATCTGATGTCTTGGATCCCATGATAGCGCATCTGGAGACGTGGAAATGGTCTGGGGGCGTTGGTTGCGGGTTCTGCAGATGGAGCTTGAGAGTGCCAGAGATGTGAAGGTTCTGCAGTCGTGGGAAGGACAGACATTACATAGTGCACAGACATTCAGGGGTAAGTAGCACAGAATATCACAACAGTCCGAAATCTCAATGCTGTGCCGACACAATGACGTTCCTGATTTGTTGCAGATTGTATGGAGAGTGAGAGTGGAGGAGGGAGAAGAAGCTCACACAGAGATGCCAAGTCATCAATGACGGCAGCTCCCGCTTTGTGGCCTCAGGCTTGACAACTTGGATTGTACAGAAGCGCGAAGTGTTCTTTTGCAAGAAGAATTCTCTTGCATGAACCTCATTTCACGAGCGTCAGACACTCATGGCGGCTGCTGCAATCCATGTAGATGCAGCACGGGAGGCTCATCATGCAGACTCTGGCACAAAGCCCCACTTCTCGGTACACAATGCCACGATATCCGACCGGATGCCACAGCAGCTTGTACTAATGCCTGAGCTCTGAATGGTGCAATGTGCACGAAGCAGTGCAGGTCACATTATTTGGCAACATATTGCAACAACTTGCCGCGATGGACGGCGTCGCAAGTGAGCTGCAAGACTTCGACCTGAACACACCCATAGACACCAGCAGTGGTCTCCGAAGTGGCTTGACCAGGTACAATTTACAGTCTCACAAACCCATCACTTGCACTAACTTACACCTTGCTTCATACGATCAGCTATGGCGACACTCACTTCTCGCTCTTCCTTCGCAAAGTCTTTATCAAAGCAGCTGGCTATGGCGAAGATGCACTCTCAAGACCTATCATCGGCATCATCAATACCGGATCGGGCTTCAACCCATGCCATGCAAATGTGCCTCAGCTCATCGAAGCTGTGAAGAGAGGTATTCAGTTCCATGGAGGTCTGGCTATTGACTTTCCGACCATCTCGCTTCATGAGTCGTTCGCAGCGCCCACTTCTATGTTCTTGAGGAATTTGATGTCTATGGATACGGAGGAGATGATCAAAGCTCAGCCATTGGACGCTTGTAAGGATCAATGAGTGAATCATGGCATCTGCTATAGCTGATGCTCTGTTAGGCGTCATGATCGGTGGTTGTGACAAGACGATACCTGCGCAGTTGATGGGAAGTATTTCTGCGAATAAGCCTGTCATTTCCTTGGCTACTGGACCTATGATGCCGGGATCTTTTCGAGGGCAGAGAGTCGGAGCATGTACTGACTGCCGATCTTCTTGGGCCGCGTACAGGCGCGGAGATATGGACATTGAGGATATCAGTGGCATCAATGACGAGCTGGCGCCCACTGTGAGCTGAGTTTTCGACTCAAATCAAATGTCAACTGACCTTTATCCAGGTCGGCACATGCGGCGTAATGGGCACTGCTAGGTTAGTGCTTCTCGACGGATCTGCTTGAGGGCATACTGACGGGAGCAGCACGATAGCTTGCGTGACAGCGGCTCTGGGCCTTATGCCATTAGCCGGAGCGTCTGCACCAGCTGTTTCTGCAGCTCGAATGCGTGTAGCAGAGGAGACAGGTGCAATCGCCGTATCCGTGGCGGCAAATCTCGAGACGCGAAGACCACAAACAATTCTGTCAAAGGAGTCATGTCTCAATGCGATCACCGTACTACAAGCCATAGGAGGCTCCACCAATGCGGTAGTCCACCTGATGGCAATCATAAATCGACATCCAGATCTTGCCGGTCAGATCACCTTGAAGACTTTCGACGACATTGGGCGCAAAACGCCGCTGCTAGTGGATCTCAAGCCAAGCGGAGACAACTACATGAACGACTTTCACAATGCAGGAGGGATGCTTGCACTACTACATACCTTGCGACCACTGTTGCATCTCCAGGCCAATACAATCACAGGCAAGACTCTCGGAGAGACCCTAGACGCGACTCCATTCAAGCCCTTTCCATACTCCACAGAACTGATACGTCCGCTTTCGAACCCTCTGTACCCCAGCTCTGCCCTCGCAGTCCTCTACGGCAACCTCGCACCGAACGGCGCAGTTCTCAAGGCTTCTGCGTCGAAGGTCCGCACGCTCCTCGAGAGCTCTGGCCCAGCAGTCGTTTTCGAGGACACAGCCGACCTGTCTCGTCGAATTGACAGCGAAGACTTGCAAGTCACAAAAGATTCTGTACTCGTGCTCAAAGGCATTGGACCCATTGGAAATCCCGGAATGCCAGAAGCCGGCGTCATTCCTATTCCGCGCAAGCTCAAAGGCGTCACTGACATGCTCCGTTTGTCTGATGGCAGGATGTCTGGCACAGCGGGCGGCACGATCATCTTGCACATCTCACCGGAGTCAGCGATTGTCGATTCGCCATTTGGGGTTGTGAAAGATGGGGACGTGATTCGAGTGAGTTTGGAGAAGAGGCTATTGGAAATTGAGATCAGTGAGGAGGAGATGCAGAAGAGAATCGAAGAGAGAAAGGCCGCTATGAACGTGGAGACTGGGCCAGAGGGCAAGGGAAAGAGATTAGTGAAAAGGCAGAGAGGCTATAGAGGGTTGTATGAGAAGTGTGTAAATCAGGCTGAAGAGGGAGCTGATTTTGACTTCTTGACTGCGAATGGTGTAGCGTAATAGTTTATCGAAAATGATACTGACCGACAGTGCCTGATTACATATCGCGTTTCATTCACTACTGTATCGAGTGAAGTCAGATTACCAATGCATTCGAGACCGTGCCAAGGTAAATAGCTTAGTGATCAATACGTCCGTAGGACTTGCTACATCATCCGTCTCCGGCAAACCAGCCTGTTGCTATTCTGCTATATGAGACATAGGCCCATTGCCAAATGTGCAATACTGCATCAAGTGATAACATTGAAGTTTCACGATTCTACATTCTGCGATGGCGCCTACAACCTTTACGCTCGCTTCGTTGAGCGACTCTCATATCGGCGGAAGCTTCCTACCTTCCCTTTCTGAGCTTCCTACTGACCAGCGACCATTTTGGGTAGGCAAGACTCAGCACTGGATGGATCCGCCGGAGCTCTCGCGCACAGCTCTGTATCAGGACCATTCGGAGATTGTAAGATGGGATTATCTCATCGTATCGGAGGCTCCACTCCCCACCAGTGTAGAGAATGCCACGGAAAGAGTCTGGTCGATCACTACCGATGTCACGGACGACCAAATCTCAGCGCTGGCAACCACTAAAGCTGGGGATGCTGGCAAATCGATTCCTCCGCTTCCCGCAGGCTGGAGCCCTTCCGATCACACAGGTCTCGATGCAGCGATCGGGCCAAAATATCTTGAACTTTCCCTTTCGCTAGAATCATATCCGCTCGGAAGCAACACGAATACCACGAAACCCGTGATACTGAAAGACTTCATCCGCGATTTCGGCAAACTCCACCCCAACGAACCCGTCGCAATGCTGAATCTTCTTGCCTATCTCCCTGGACAACGCGAGAAGTACCTCCCTTATGCTGAGACCTTCCAGAAGTCGACAGGGTCGAAACGCGGAGGTCAGGCATTGCTGCAATCGCTCACGGGAGCAGGAGGAACGGATTGGAGTACTCGACAGGAAGATGAAGCTGTGCTGTCCTGGCGAGATGTCTTACTTGTTGGGTATCCGAGCATTTGGCATTTTGCGAAGATGTTGGATGATGAAGGTTATCAGGAGGCGGATCGGAAGTATAAGGTCGGAGTGGTCCAAGATAATCCGATTCTGTTTACTACTGAGGTAGAAATCTAGTGAGATTCAGTTTGAGGTCTTAGAAGGGCGGACATCAGGCTGAAGAGGTAGCTGACTTCGACTTGTTGAATGGGAATGGCGTAGCTTGGTGATTGTTGCTGAGTAGTACCATGATGGCAGTGCCTGATTGCATGTCTGGTCACTGCAGGAAGGTGAAGTAAGCTCCTCGTATGCCACTTACACCGGTCCTCGCAAGCCGCGCTCAGGCAGCCAATGGAGCGCGCAGCTAGCACGCGTTGCGCGGACATTATTGCGAGATGCAGCCTGATTACACACAGCCTCGTGCTCTTTTCATTTTCACGAATCTGCATCCACAGCTTGCGCTTCCTTCATACTCACCTCAGTCAACCCTCGTCCGAGACTCTGTTTGAAATGGCATGGAACTGCGATGACCTCTGGCCGATATGAAAACGACGCGTCTCTCTCGCCGCTGCTGGTGCATACGCAGCTCGGCAGGCATACGACTGCTCAATACGCGATACGCAAGCCTCTGTCAATCCACTCGCATTGCGAAGGCATAGAGCAGCCCCCACGATGTAGCCATCAGACCGCGGTGGCACCTCCTCGACCACATGGAAGAATCGGCACTCGTCGTTGGCTCGGCGGCGCGCCGGCTTGCGACGACTGCTGGGGAGGGTGCCTTGGCGGTTGGCAGGAAGCCCCGATCTCTACTCACCAAACATCAACCAATCTCGCGGGCAGCAGGCGAGAGGTACGCGTGTTGATCATGGAGACACGGACAAGCTCAAACAAGAAGGTGAGACTGCCTGCTCGGCCACTCGCGCGCGGTGCCGAGTTTTCGCTGCGGCATGAGCTCCGCACAAACGCGGATATACGAAAACGAAGGAACGCGACGGGAGCGACATGTCCGACGGCAGCAGCAAGTTCGCATCGGGATTCCGGCTGAACATTGCAGGAAAGACGTGGCCCACATCCGGCCACGCCTCTGCCTTATCTCTGCTGCTGGCTGGGCGTGGAGAGTGAAAGCGAAAGTGGAGTGGTGTGGGTGCTGAATCTCGCATGCTTGCCGCGCCCTGCATCCAGCGCCACTTGCATCGCATCACCGCGCGGAACTAGTCCAACAGCCAACTTTGTCTTCAACACCTGGGCGCCCTGCCTGCGGTCCCGGTTTTCTGCTCTCCTGGAAAGTGGATTTCTCTTGCGACAAAACGGCGGCAACAGGCCTGGGAACAAACCGCACTGCGCCTCCCTGCGTAATGACCGTGGGTGGTCGACGTCCCTCACGCCGGTAGTCGCAATGAATCCCCACCACAGCCAGAGCGCTGAGAGGCGGCATGTCTTCGCCCAGCGGAGCCACCGCCTTGGCAGAGTGGACAAGACGCTCTCCCACTGGCCAAGGTAGGTGCCCATGTGCGCGTGCCCACGGCCGAGAGCTCTGGACAGGACATCTCTCCGCTTGCGGTTTGTATGTTGGTTTTGTGTCTCCATCCACTCTCATCATCTATTTCCTTTTCTGCTTCCTCTCTTCTGTTATGAGGAGCCGCGAGACTCTCTGCATTCTTCTCTAACAATAGCATGGTGTCGGCCCGCCGGTCGAACTTTGTTCGGAATGCTGTGAAGTGGACACTCGTGGCACTTTTGGTGCCGCTGGGATTCTACTTCATACACCAATATGTTTTCCCCATCATCTCATTCCTGATACCGAGCCTGGATCCATTCTTCTTCGACCTCGGTGTCTTTGGCGCCTTCCCTCTGCACCGATATGCTTCGTTCGACCTTGGAGGACCGCAGGCGAGACACGTCCAATGGCACGATAGCTGCGATGCAGGCCTGGTCCTACTTACACCGAATGGACCCTCGGTCGACAAATCCGGGCCTATGATGTTGGACGCGCAAGGAGGATTGGTCTGGAGATCTGACGATTATGGAGCCGCTGCCAACTTGAAAGTTCAACGCTACAAAGGTCAAGAGTACTTGACATTGTGGTCAGGCGAGAAGGCTGCAACATCTGGCAAAGGCGTCTACTTCATGCTGGATGAAACGTACAAGGTCGTGAAAATGGTAGAGGCTGCTGGCGATGGACTGTGGGGCGACTTGCATGAATTCAAGCTCACGAATGCGGGCACTGCTCTTGTGACAGTTTACAACACAACCAATGCGGACCTCACAGGAATGGGTATGTGGCGTGGCGCCAATGGCTGGATTGTGGACAATGTATTCCAGGAGATCGACATCGAGACGAACGAGCTACTATTCCAGTGGAGCGCAGCCGAGCACTTCGATCCAGTCGACACCTACATGACGAACCCATTTGGCGGCTACTGGGAAAGTATTCCATTCGACTTTTACCATCTCAATAGCGTCGACAAGGATTCCAAGGGCAATTACATCATATCCTCACGACACTTCCACCATGTCCTGTGTGTCAGTCCGGCTGGAGAAATCCTATGGATTCTTGGTGGGCGCGACAATCAATTCGAGGACCTTTCAGGCGGACAAGCGACGAACTTCAAGTGGCAGCATGATGCTCGATGGATTTCTGAGGAAGAGGGCATCATGACATTGTTCGACAACAGCAAAGCCGGTCCTCTTCACAGTGACGCTCCTCAAAGTCGAGCTCTCGTCATACAACTAGATCTGGAAAAGAAGACGGCAAAACTGGTGCACTCTATGAAGTCCGCGCAAGGCATTCTCGCGTCGTCTCAAGGTTCAGTGCAGCTTCTCCCGGAGACGAGCAATTATCTCGTGGGATGGGGTTCAGCAGCGGCATATTCTGAGTATTCGAACGACGGCGAACTGCTTTGTGAAACGCATCTTGGCGCTTCCTGGTACTACTACTTCGAGCGCATGAAGTCCTATCGCACTACCAAAGCTTTCGATTGGCACGGAATGCCCCACGAGTCTCCACAGCTTAACCTCAAGGGAGATGTTATCTCTGTCAGCTGGAACGGAGCGACAGAGGTCGCGTACTGGTCGCTGGAGGGCAGCCATGACTTCGGCGCGCCATCCTCGGAGGACCTCCGTAGCAAGGACGAAGAATCGGCCGACTCGGAGGAGGGGTTCGCAGCTCTCGATGTCATCTCTAAAGTTGGGTTCGAAGGCACATTCGACCTTTCTCACCTGTCTACCGAGAAGACTCTAACCAGGTTTCGAGTGGCAGCTCTTGACAAGGACCACAATCTGCTACGATACTCGGAGCCTATCGAGACTGGCCCAGCAACAGCAGAGTCGTCGTATCTCATGACCATTGTCAAGCTGTCTGTTGTCCTTGGCTTCCTGATCGGCGCGCGATTCGCCTTCCGGCATTATCGGTCTCGAAGTCACCTCCGTAAATCTTGGAATGCTGCCAGCACTGTTCCCGCTTGGATGCAGTGGCAGGGTCCTTCTGGACGAAGACATCGATCGCACAGCAATATACGAATGGATTCAGATGAAGCTGCCAGTGGTTCGAACAAGACCTGGCTGAAAATCCGTGTCGTCTTGTCGAAGGATACAACCATAACGCCCGCAGCTCTCATGCACGAAAGGTGATGCAGGCCGCTGCTGCATGCAGGCGAAGCTCGCTTAACATAAGCTTGCATAGTTCTCATGAGCTCCGCAGTATTTTCACGCCAAGCCGATCGTGTTCGCCAAGGTGCACGCTCGCGTGCACCACGATCAACAAAGTTGGCACAGTACAGCGGTACACGACCGCCGCTGACACGTGGTTTTGTGCAAATGACTGGAAGTCACAGTCTTCCGCATATCTGCTTCCGTGGACTAAAGACGCCTCATTCCATCACGGCGGAGATTCCTCCGACTCCTGGTGCATTGATGGAGCTGTCCTGTGTGCTGACAGAGCTAGAAGCTAGGAGTGGAAGAAACACAAGAATGGTATGCAGAACCCAGACTGAGATGAATACCATATTGCGCATACGAAACGGCCGTCACAGAAACAGCCATTGTCCTATTGCAAGCGACTTTTCCTTCACTCCTTTTGCCTCCTTCCAATTCGACATGCTCGCTTCATTCAGCGCTTTCTCTCGCTCCTCCAATGTGAGATCTGTGTCGTAACGATCTGAGATCAGATCCATCTTTTCTAATTTCACCCACTTTGTCCTCTTCACTAACTTCCACACCACGAACATTCCGGCGAGGATGGGCAGTTGAATGTAGAATGATACGAAATCCACAGGCTTGAACTTTGGAGAGAAGCAAGTCCAGCCTTGCACCAAAACCAAGAATGAGTTTAGCACGACGCTCAAGATTGGTCCGTATGGATATGTCCAATTCTTGAATGGGAGCAGGTGTTCTAGTCCTTGCTTGCGCAATCCAGCTCGGAAGCGGAGGGATGCGAATCCGATGGCGATCCAGGATAATTGGTTGCTCACTCCCACAATGTTCTGGAGCCAGGTCCAGAGCTGTCCGGCGCCAATGTATGAGGCTCCGAAGCAGAGTCCTGAGATGGCCGAGGTCAGAAGGACAGCAACCCAGGGAACCTGGTGTCTGTTTAGGTGGCCCATGAATTGAGGTGCGTGGCGGTTGACTGCAAGCGAGTACATGAGACGTGCGCCGGCGAAAAGTGCGTGGTTCCCAGCTGAGATGACAGAGGTCATGACGACGGCGTTGATGAAAGAGCCTGCGACGTTGCTGCCTGCCATTTGGAAGACGACAGTGAAGGGACTGGTGTGGGCGTCTCTCGTGGCAAGGTCTGGGTAGGTATATGGGACGTTCAAGCCGATGATCAGAACGGAGAGGATGTAGAAGATGAGGATGCCTGTTGAATGTTAGCGCGCCTGTGTTGACTCGGTAAGCAAATTTACTCACGCCAGAAGACATTACGAATAACCCTCGGAAGCGTCTTCGCCGGATTCTTCGTCTCTCCAGCAGTAATAGCAATACTCTCCGTCCCACCATACGCAAACGCCGCCGTCACGAACACCGAAGCAAACCCTCCAATCCCATTCACAAACGGCGCATCTCCTTGCAAGAAATACCTCCCACTAATATACTCCCGATCAGTATTCGCCCCACAATTCACCGCAATCCCTAAAATAATGAACACCACAATCGTCGCCACCTTCAACAAACTCAACCAATACTCCATCTCACCATAAGCCCTCACAGACACAATATTCAACCCGATCAACACAAACAAAAAAATCAAACTCAACGCCCACCCCGGCATCTCCGTCGTCCAATACTTCAACAACAACTGCAAAGCCACAAGATCCGACGCCGTCGAAACCGCATCATTAAACCAATAATTCCACGTCAAACTGAACCCAAACGCCTCATCGACATATCTTCCAGCAAAAGTACAAAAACTCCCCGCGATGGGCGTGTAGGCTGCCATTTCGCCCAAGGAGAGCATTGTGACGAAGACGATGAAGCCTACGATGCTGTAGGAGATTAGCATGCTGCCGGGTCCGCCGCGCGTGAGACTGTTGCCGGTTCCGAGGAAGAGGCCTGTGCCGATTGTGCCTGCTATGGCGATCATTTGGACTTGGCGGGCGGAGAGTTTGCGGGCGAGTTGCGGGGCGAGGGGGGAGGTTGGTGGGAGGGTGGCATTTTCGTGGACGGAGTAGGTGTTGTGGGATTTTGAAGTGGTGGGTTGTTGTTCGTCGTCGGAGACGGTGATGTTATTGGTTGCGAAGCTTTTCTCTAGATTGGAAGATGCCATTTTGCGGGGAGGTCTTGGGTTGGTGGCATGTAGCACACCAGTGCCTGTGGAAGTCGTTCTCTTGTGGTGACTGCGTCCTGGTACTGGTATCGATGTTGATGGCTCTGGAGAGTTGTGGTAAGTGGATCAAAAGTATAGACTGGGGCAGCGTGGAGTGAAGTCTGGAACAGAGCTGAAGAGAAGAGTTAATCTAAAAACTGCATGGATGTGCAACGTAGCAGCAGAAGCACAAAGGGTTACATAAAAGTCGGCCTATGGGAATGGCGTGCTCGCATCCTCTGCGGCGTGAAAAGCAGATCTCTGTAAAGCTTTCGCCAGCGCCGAAGAGTTGCCACCGCTGTTGGCATGGGAGTAAATCTTCCATGTGTCTTCTTTTTCGACAAGATTGGTGAGATGATTGCAAGTGTTGATACTGTTGAGGGTCTTGGAACAGATATCCAAGGATTGCTGTGCAAAAGCTTGCCGAGGCTCAGGAATGCTTGGCGTCGGGGGACAAAGTTTGCCATAGCAGGAGCAGTCCCCAGGTTGCACAAAGAACAACATCAACAACACCACCGTGCCTGCCTGGGCGACTGACCGGAAAATTCTGATGGCGGAAGATGGCGAGCATGTGTCTTGTCTCCGTGATGATAGCGGCGGGCCAAGCACAGCGACCAGATGCTTGTCGCAGCCATGTCAGCAGCCTCGTGGATGATTTGATACGCTTCCTGCTCCAGACATCTTGGCATCAAGTGCCATACTCTTCACATGAAGATGTTGCTCTGATCGAGCCCGAGCTTCTATGCCTAGAAGTCTGAAGACGAAGCGTACATCCTCGAAAGAAGACATAGCTGGAGCAACCAGCGATAAACGTGGACCCACGAAGCATGTTCAGCCAGATCCGGCTTTGTTGAACACGCTGAATGTCAGATCAAATGGCATTTTGAGCACTTGGAGTTGCCCAGTCCAACCGCGGCCTGCCAGTAAATTTCAGAGCGCAAGTATTTTATTTGTCAAGTTAGCTCTGCTCACACTGACCTAGACCATTTATTTACGCCCTATATTCATGTATTATTTCACCGAATGCCATACTCCAGCATGCAGCGTGGCGATCACGAAGTGGATCAGATTCGACTGACCTTTAGCCTGCCTGCCAGTGTTAGTACGCTCTGGAACAGATAAGAACATTCAAACAAGTCATCGACCTCACACTCCCTAAAGCACACGAGCCTCGACCGCGACTTATAGACATCCGATCGATGGCTGGTCGATCCAGCAATACATTGAACATCAACACGTTCTCATTCCCACATCGACAGCGTGGAGACCTGCTTCCAAGCTTGTAAAGTACCCAGTGCAGTAAAGATGGACATTCGGCCACTGATAGGCCGAAACTTCCCCGGGCTACATCGCACTCGTGGGGCACGACTACAGACTTGCCTATCTAGGCGACTCTGCTGCCAACTGCTCCTCATATAGTGGGCCTGCCTCGGCCACCGCAAAGATTCTTCTCGCGCGACCGGCTATTCTCCGACACGCCAGTGGCATTCGTGCTCCGACGAAGACAAAACCGATAGAGATCAATAGAATGGTCTCGCGGGAGACCAGTGGGGCTGAAGCGGGAGGTCTAATGGAGGAAGATGAGATGCCAATCTTTTGGGATACGGTGGCACCCGTATAAGATGTTGCTGTGCTGTGGACTTTCGCGATGGACGGGTCTGACTTGACAGGTGGCTGCTTAGTCTCTTTAACACTTGGCCTGGTCGAGCAGAATGCGGCACTTTCGAACATCTCTGCCTGCAGCTGTCGTGGCTCTGGCCAATACGTCTGGTGCTGGTGCCGCACAGAAAACGACAAGTCTGACAAATGGTATGGCGCATGTCCCACAGCCATTGACGCGATAAGTATTGCTACGGAGAGATAAGGCTGACGAAGAGTACAGCCGCACAAGACTTGTTCGATTGGTCCATGACTGTGAATGACCTTCGCTTCGATCAGTCATACAAATATATCAGGAATCCAGACAAGGGCCCTTGGAGTACGCGCTTCACTGCGTGGTACGTTGCCGGTCTGTTGTACCGTAATAATGGCAGCGACTGCGAAAATGCTAAGGCTGCAATTGAGAACATGTTTGTACAGTGCAAAGAAGCATTCGTAGAGGAAGTTGTCACTAAACCTCATCAGAATCTCCTGCCAATACTCAGATTCGACTTACTACGATACCGCATGGTACGGCACATTCAAGCTGTCGCCAGATCAGCCAGACCCGACACCTGACTCTGATCTCTATCCTCCCAAGATCTATGTACGTTGTCTAAGGTCACACACCCATGTCAAGTCTAACATTGTGATGACTAGGGTACATACGACCCCAACTGGCGGGAGTTCATCGGCTCGCAACTCGTTCAAGTCGTCGAAGAATTCTCCTCAATAATTGGCGACGAACTCGTGAATAAGATCGAAGACTCTCTGGAGATCGCCGCCGTTGGCTCCATGCGCCGGAATGGTTCTTTTCCCGAAGGCGATAACTTGACCCCGGCGTACACTAACCCTGCCATCATGCGCGCGTGGTACGTCGGCTGGATTGGGGCTCGACGGAACAATCAAACGTTCATAGACTACGCCAATGAGCAGGGAACGTTGATCGCTGATCTATTTTTCTACAATGGAAGCAATATCGTGTCCGAATACTTGTCTCCAACATATTACGGCATGGACGTATGGGCTCTGGCCGGGAGCATCAAGTACGGAGCCGAGAACGCGGTCCTTACCACGAGAGCAAGACCGATGTTGAAGGATTTCTTCGACGACCTTGCGGATCATTACAATCCTTATCTGACGAATATGGTCGGGCCATACGATCGAGCATATTCCAGAGACTTGACAACAAATTCTGCAGTGATCAATTACGTCTGGTGGGGCCTCTATGGCTACGGTGTCGGACCACAGTCAAACAAGCAAGAAGCGGATCTGCTTTACGATGTGGCGCAAGGCGCGGCTCTGGCCCTTGTCATGGATACTGCAGCAGAACACATCTCCCCATCTACCTCCGCAAAGCTGACTGCAACTGGTCCTTGGGAAGGCTCTCGCCTCATCACCAAGCAGATTTACGAAGATACCACTGCGAGCGACGAGGTCAGAACCTCCACATCTTGGATTTCCTCTCCTCTCATGATCGGAGGCCAAGTCGTTAACGAGACTGTGAATCGCGGTGAGCAGTATGTCCCTGCACTTGTTCAATGGGCCGGCGACAAGAATTATGCTCCCCATCCTTACATGACCTTTTTCTCCCTATACCCTACGGCTTCGACCATCTCAGCGATCGCCGGGCCGAACACACTGGAAATCTCGTACCCAAATACCACGCAGGAAGGAACCAATATTTTCACCTTCGCGCTGGCGCAGGTGCCACCAAGCTGGACCCTTACAAAACGCAAGACAATTACCGGATTTGCAGATTTGCCGTGTCTGAATGTGACAGTGGACGCGCCAGGATTGGAGCCATTGCCTGTGATCTATGGAGCTACTCTGGAGCGCAACATGTTTTACAATATCTCCTACTTGGTCAAAGACGGCTTTGAGGGCGTTCCGTCGATGAAGTTTGAGTTTACATATACTTGCTAAACAGGATATTTGCGAGCTGTAGCAGATAGATATACATCAATAGATGATCTGTGTGAATTTTGATCCCGAGTACCGTCAACTTCTTGCTTTTATTCCAAGATCTTCTCAGTAGACTCATTGCGTCGGTGGATTCTGATCACCCAAAGCCCATATGGAAAGCAGAATCAAAATTGGTCCCAATTTGGTTGGCAACCAGACAATCATGAATCAAACTTTACGACGTGTCGTCAATTCAGCGCTGGTCGAATTCGGCGACATTCGGGTGGAGCCACACTTCCTTCCTAACGGCATACCACTTCGACAAGTCCAGCATCGAACAAACCCAATCCATCCTCAGGTGGGAATATACGCAACGAGGTGCAAGAAGCAGTGCTACTTACCTGATTCAGCAATTCACCGCTTACAGATTGATCATTGAGGTCATCTCTTGCCGACTTACCATGTCTCAGAATGGAGACGAGAAGTTCCATGTTGCCATAGTAGGTAAGTGTGCTCACTTCTTAGCTACTCGGCATCAAACTAACACGCTTCTCAGGCGCGGGCATCGCCGGCCTGGCACTAGCGATGGCTCTGCACAAGAAGGGCATTTCCTTCACGTTATACGAAGAAGCAAAGGAGTATTCCGTCGTAGGGTAGGCCTCGATTTGCACAAACGGACGATAAAAGCCATTGCAAGACTGCCTGCTGATGGTACTTAAGCGCGGGCATCGGGTTCGGGCCCAATGGTATGCGCACCATGGATCTCATCGAGCCAGGCTTCAGACCACTCTACGAAAAGGTCTGTGTGGGAAACAAGGGCGCAGATGCTCAGCATATCTTCTTCGAAGGCATGCTCATCGAGAATGGTCTTGGTATGCTGCGATTGTCCCTCACACAACTTTAGGTGAAGTTGCTCACTTAGCACTCAGGTCGCGACAAGCCATGGTACGGCAAATCAGGATGGGGCCATCCTGATTATGTTCGGAAGTCTGTCAGTATATCACTCCATTGCATCAGAGACGGCCATGCTGATATGTTCAGGCACATCGCAAAACTTTACTGGACACGATGACAAACTTTATACCGATCGAGAATGTGCAATTCAACAAGCGTCTAGTCAATGCCGAAGACCAGTCGAACGGCGTATTAATGACATTTGCAGACGGAACCACCGCTTTAGCCACAATACTTGCTGCTGCTGATGGCATTCAGAGTGCACTCAGAGAGCATGTGCTACACGATCGACATCCCGATGAAGTAGCGCCGGTGTACGCTGGTTCTTACTGCTATCGAGCCGTGATCCCAATCTCGGAAGCCCGTAAGATCCTTGGTGATCTCACAGATGTGGCTAAATTCTACTTCGGACACAACCGCGGCGTTGTGACATATCGAATCAGCGGCGGTGAGGTAAGTAGCCTCCTATTCTCAAGCACATGGACAGCAGTTTGACGATGAACACCAACAGGAGTTCAATTTCCTCCATTGCGTTGCCGGCTCTGCAAGTTCATGGAAGTCGAAAGACGCCGTTACCGAGAAGACTACACACGAAGACATGATGAGAGATTTCGAGGGTGCAGAGATTGATGATCGTGTTCGTCAACTCTTGAGCAAAGCTAGTCCGATCAAATGGGGCCTCTTCCATCATCGGCAGACTTCAACATACTTCCGCGGTCGTGTCGTTTTGATTGGAGACAGTGCTCACGCAAGCTTACCATTTCAGGCCGCAGGCGCTTCACAGGGCTTGGAAGATGCTCTTGTGCTTTCGAATGTGCTCGCAGAGCTTGCCCAGTCGTCCGAGGGTGGCACAAATCAGACATCGCAGATTCGTGCTGCCTTGAATGCATACGATGTTGTGAGACGTCCTCGAGCACAGAAGCAGCTAGAGCAAGCTGCTGAGGTTGGACGCATGATATTCTTCCAGCACGAAGAAGCAGGATCGGATATGAACAAAATTCTTACCAAGCTGCAAAATGGGTGGTTCGACTGGCTGTGGTTTCACGACGTCAGCGAAGACGTACAAAGAGCGTCGAGTTTGATGCGGGGTGAGTGAAGTCGCCACATAAGTCTCCGAGGATCTCGTTCAAATATTTGCACGCAGCATACTGCTGCTTGCCTCCATCCTTGCAACGATTGATGAGTGACAAGTAGGGTACGCTTGATTTGGTTGAGAGCAAAAGTGCCGATCTTGCCTCCATCCGCACAAATGATCGATGACGTTGCGCGTGGGAGCTGCCCAGCTTGCCAGCTCAGCTCATGGAACGGTCTCCGCCCAAAATCACAATGACAAGGAGAAACACACTGAATTTCACACTTCACTTGTAATCAACAAACACCCAGAAAAGTGATCTTTCACTATCGAGCTTGATCATGGCAGGCCGGAGCAACAGCATCATCGCGAACGAGGAAGCCATAGACGAGAATGGCTTCACAGTCGACACCAGCGACGGAGCTGAGGCATATCTCGCGTACCAGGCAAGGGAGCTTAAACTTGAAGGCGGAATCGACGTTTTAGTTGTCAACAGCCTCATTTTTCACGACAAGAAAATACTCTTAGTCCGCCTTGCTGACACCGTCAAATTCTGGGGTGGTCGGACAGGCACGCCGGTGTTCCGCGTTATACAACCAGGAGACCACGGCCTGGATGTTATATTGAACTCCTCAATCGACAAGCAAATTCCGGAAGCAGATGACATTTCTGTTGCGGAGTTCTCGAGAGTTGCAGCTCGAACTCAAGTTGGTTTGGATCCAAGCGAATTTAGAAACAGTAAAGCTGCGACTGCTTTACTCACGGCAGTGACTCCTGGTGGCCTCAAAGATACGACATGGCTACGAGCAAGTCTGTTTTGGACCGTAGAAGAAGAGACTGCGCCCACTGTTCCGAAGGGCTCAATGGCTACCGAGGCATGGTGGGCTACTCGTGCTGAAGTCGAACAACTCAGCGAGGACGATTTCTTCTTCGGGCTGAAGGACGACATCGTGAAGGCTTTTGATCTGCGAAAGGTGTATTAGAATACGCGTGGATTTGGGGTTCAAAGCTGGCAGCTGCAGGCCACGATGCACCGCACAGGCAGTCTGTGAGCTCGGAGATGGATGTAAAGTTGCATCAAGTGCATCACAGTGGACATTGGAACCCGTCAATACCGATAGGCTTTCGTGGGCGGCCACCTTCAATGTTTGTCCTTCAGAATACCTGTCCGCAGCAGTTCTGGCGATCATCAGAAGGGTCGGTCTCGATATAAAACGCACCGAGCCGCTTTAATAGGTACAGTATGACTTTTGCAATCAAAAATGACCAGCCTTATCCAATTTTCTGACGTAGATTCGACAGTAATGCGGCTTGAAATACACAGCTAGATCACTCCAGGCCTGCTTCGACACGCTTCCGGTGGCTGACTTGCCGCAATCTTTCGGTCTCCTTCTGGGTCATCGACAGATAGAACTCAACCCCAATGATGTGGACTACGATAGAAAGCCAAAGCTGAACCACAGTCAGTCGAACTTTCAGTGACCTGCCGCCGCGATTTACTCACCATGGCTCCGAAGGGCTGGGTATGGCTCGTGCCAAATTGCTCAGGATGTTCGAGCGAGTGGACTGCCTTGACCGCCACATAGAGATCACGATTGATGCTTCCGTCTGGCATAACGCAAGTAGGGTACTCTGAGTTCGGAAAAGGCATGGCCATCTGGCTGTAGAGAAAATCAATCTCATCGCAGGTCCATACTCCGTACCACCCGCCAATCCGAGTAATGATTGGAGAGGCTATGAATTCGGTGATGCGGCTCGTGATGATCGTCCCCATGTAGAACCATGTCCTGAGCATCCAGGCGCGATGTTGATCAACACGCTTCCTCCGGATATTCCACCAGGCCAAAACGACTGAGACTGTAGTGATGATTACCAAAAACGCTTCTGCCGTCTGCGTGCTAATTCTTGCACCGCCTCCTTGTTTGTGCGGTATTACCGCTAGAGTTGCCAGGGAACTGAGAAGACCTAGTAGGATGACGAGATATCCATTGATGCGATGGAAGATGTGAAGCTTCTCTCGGATCTTGGGCACGAACTGCAACACGACGAGGATACCAGCTGGCAGGATAGCTCCGAGGTGAATGATCATTCCGATGCGCTCACGACCACTTTGGAAGTAGTACCACTGCCCTACGACAAGTGCGAAATCGTTCTTAAAAGTGCCATCGTAATCGAAGTGTTGCAGGCGGGAGAGCGAGAACCCGAGCATACCTCCGCCAAAGATGACCCCTGTGTAATCTTATATCAGCACTTCTTCTGCAGAGCGACCAGGACGTGTGACAGGAACACCATACATAGAGGAAAGTTGTACGAGCGGTAAAAGCCGAAGAAGCCATTGTAGACAGCACGATATCTTCTTGTATGGTTGCCCACATGCTCCTCCGTCGATCCCTTCTCGCCAGTCACTGGTGTCGAGGTATTTTGAGGGCCGTCGACACCAGACGAGCTCGATGCCTTCGAGCCAAAATCAAGAATCGCCATGATTAGTTCGGATCTGTTGCCTCTGTTGAAGCGGTGGGAAAGCCAAAAAGCGAAAGGTCTGTCACAATATTTCGGCTTTATAAAAAGCCTGCAGGGCGCCGGACGTCGTCAACTCTGTGCCCGACATGGTTGCAACGCCCCGTGTCAACGTTTACTTCGTCAGAAAGTATGAAAGTACTGCATCACGCTCATCGCAGATGAGGAAACATCGAGCTCTGATGACCGTGGCTCAGGGTGCATGTTAAGTTATGCCAACCTCCCGAGCCAAGCCACGGAACGTTGGCGACCTTACCTAGTTGTCCTTAGCTCCAACGATTCTCAGTGACTCTTTCTCAAACATGAGAAGGGACTGACGATTGCTAAGCCATGTTGAAAGGCAGCGGTCCGCCGCTGAGAGAAGTACCTCTCTTGGTATGGCGGGAACGAAGCTTTGATCTGCAGGCTATGTTGTCACTGTGCACTCGAGAAGAAAGTCAGCTCACGTTGAAGTAATATCACAGTGCAGGGATGTTCTTGAGTATTGCTTGACGCACCTGATACTCTTTTGCTTGATCCCAGAAATTATTGTGTTCTTTCTGTGCCGCCAAAATGTCTCAGACTCACGATCAACATATCCAGGATGAGAAAGACGACAGAGACGAGAAGACTGATGCTCCTTCGACCCGAAGTGACATTGAAGAAGGTCCACGAAGCATCGATGAAGCTGAAGCTGGTCCTCCGACGAAAGATCGTAAAGCTGGCGACGGGAAATTCGAGAGGGACATTCATGGAGTATGGTGGATTCTCGCAATCTTCTCCATCCTTTCATGTGTATTCTGTTTCGCGACAGATGCAACTCTGGTACCATGATTGCATAGTCACTTGGAGAGGCATTCTGACACGTCTTGCAGGTTGCCGACATCCAGCCAGATATCATCAGAGATCTAGGCGAGTTTGCCAAATTCCCGTGGCTCGCAACAGCCTATGCACTTCCCGGTGTCGTTCTGGTGCTGGTACAATCCAAACTCCACTCGCTCTTCAATATCAAATGGCTCTACTTGTGGAACTTCCTCATTTTTGAGCTTGGAAGTGGCATCGCAGGTGGAGCACCGACCATGAATGCTATGATCGTTGGTCGAGCAATTGCCGGCATTGGAGGATGTGGAGTATACATTGGCTCCCTGACCTTTTTCAGTGTCATCACCACTGAGAAGGAGCGACCATTCTATATCTCCCTCATCACTCCAGTTTGGGGCGTTGGTACAGTCTTGGGACCTCTGGTGAGTTTTCCGCGTCCGGATTTGGAGCGTGCTGACGGAACTCGTGTAGATTGGCGGTGGATTCGCAGAAAGTCCAGTGTAAGTCTTCAAAATCAAGAGCGGCCAAACCTCGTGCCTGACATCTATACAGCGGATGGAGATGGGGATTCTATATGAATCTCTTCCTCATCATCATCGTGGTTCCAGTCATCCTTTGGACGCTGCCTTCCATGACAGCAGAGAAGACTCTCACAGCGCGTCAAAAGTGGGCCAAAATCGACTGGCTCGCACTCACTTTGTTCGCCGGATGGTGCACAGCAGGCTTCATGATCATCGTCTTCGGAGGCAGCTTGTATGCCTGGACCTCAACGTCGATGATCATCCTTTACGCCATCTTTGGAGCTTTGACGCCTGCACTGTGGCTGTCGCACAAGTATCATCCTTTTGTCAAAGTGGAAGATAGGATGTACCCATCGCACATGCTTCGAAACTGGAAGCTTGGGATCTTGCAGTATTCCATCTTCTCGGCACCTGCGGCGGTCTACATTGCCATCGTAAGTACACAACAAATGTGCCGCAAAGTAGAAGATCTTAAGAATTGTCGAGACTGACTTGTACAGTTTTACGTGCCGCTGTTCTTCCAGTTCGCCAGAGATGAGTCCCCAGTGGAGGCAGCGACCAAACTCCTTCCGTTTGTGATTATGATCGCATTCATCTCCATGATGAACGGTTTCCTGATGTCAAAACTTGGATATTACATGCCCTGGTTGCTTGCCGGATCTATCCTGGCCACCATTGGAGGCGGTCTGATGTATACCGTGAACTACTTCACCTCCACATCTTACATCTACGGGTACACGATTATTCTGGGCTTGGGCGGCGGTTGCTTTCTCCTGACTGCCTTCGGCTGTGTGTCTGCTGTGGTCCCGGATCCCGATGATGTCTTCAATGCGATCGGTGTTTTGAGCGTCGCTCAATGCATTGGCATCACATTGTTCCCAGCTCTCGCTGGGTGTGTCTTTCAGAACACAGGCATTAACCTGCTGAGATCCATCGTGCCACCGGATGTCCCCGGCGACCTCAACTCGATCCTCGCAGGCTCATACAGCGATGTCTACCAAAGCTTCGACACCGCACTGCAAGGTCAGGTCGCGGGAGCGATTGTCGAAGCTATGAGCAACTTGTATCTGATGACCGTCGTAGCGTGCGGCCCACTTGTTTTGTTGGCTCCGCTCTTAGGTGTAAGTATCGCCTTCTACATTCTTGATTCCGAAGTGCTGACAAGTTTGTAGTTTGGCCGAGTTGCGGCGGAGTAGAGTCCACTCGCACCAAAGGCAGGAAATACAGAGGGTCCGACAACACTCGACCTCTTCTGAAATGAGCAGAGTGTTGATTGGATTATGATGAACCAGCATAATGACTGAAGCGTGTATTGGCTTGACCTGGCCTTAACGCGAATGCTTTAATGATAAGAAATTTGTGTATGAATCTTGACAATCCAAATTCTTACTTTTACGCGTGTCGAGATTGACCACGAACACGAACACGAGATCAAGATGTGCAATCTTGTAGAACAGACTTCCGTGACCCGTGCCTGCATCCACATGCTCGTGGTGAAGGCATGAAAGGCGATGAGCGAACGACGTCGTGCGCAAAACTTGGCCATCTGCTCGATAGCGGTGTCGATTTGCGATGCGGTTGCTTCGGTGATGTCGCAACGATCTTCAATGTAGACTTGCGCGTAACACCGCGAAGATGCAGCGTGTGCTTCGGTGTCTTGGCAGATCCCAAAGAGGCGAGTCCGATACTGTGACATGTTACCGCAAAGTCAACGGGCTGGACAGCTGTGAACGAAATGCATCATCGGTGCCGTGTAGGCATACGATAGTGATGATATTACTGCAAACTTGTCCCAGAACAGCTGTGCTGTCTCGAACAACTCTTCTTTGTTGACATACTTTCCTAAATCTGGACAACATGGTGAACCAACATCCTCTGTCAGCAGCTGCTTTGCTTTCAGTCAAAGGCTGGGTTGTGCTAGGTTAGTGATAATCCATTACCATACTTGAACCCCGCTAACGTGAACAGTGTAAGTGGAGTTGCTATGGCGCATCGATCAACGCAAACTCGTGGTCGACGAAACTGATGGCAACCAGAACTGGAGGGGGGACAGGTATCGGATTGAGTGTGTGATGCCAGATGTCCTCGTAGCAGATGAGATTAGCTAATCGGAAAGCAGTGTTGACACAGGCTTTTGCAACCAATGGCGCCAAAGTCTACATCACTGGTCGGCGTATGGAGGTCCTAGAAACGACCGCAAAAGTCCATGGATCTGCTGAGAAGCTCGGCGAGCAGGGAGGAAGCATCGTTCCTCTCCAGATGGACACCACCGACAAGAAGAGCATTTCAGCTGCGGTCGAGCTCATTACGAAGAATGAGGGTTATCTGAATGTGTACGTAACTTACAATGCACTTTCCCCGCGAGCGCTGCTGCTAATACGGGAACAGATTGGTCAACAATGCTGGTGTATGGACCACAAAGCCAAGTGTGGAGCCAGATGCAGGACCAGAGCAGTTTGGCAAAGCCATGTTCGATGAGAACCCAGACGACTGGCAGCGTGGTATGTTCAGTCAGCTGATTGTACGAAACGTTTTCGCTTACTATCAACACGCAGCATTCCTGACCAACGCCACATCTCTTTATTTTGTAACGGCAGCATTCTTGCCGCTGCTTGCAAAGTCTGCTGATAGTCCCATCAGACGTGGCGGAAGCGTCATTAACAATACTTCCAACAGCGGACTTTTGAGAATGTGAGATCTTATGATCCCGTATTGATGGCCGGCAAGCTAACGGAGACTCCGCTCACAGGTCAGAGGGAGGTCAGTTGGCCTACAACGTAAGATATCAATTCGTCATCTGGATTCTCCCAAAGTACGTTGCTGACGGAAATTCGCAGGTTAGCAAAGCTGCGGCGGTGCATGTCACTCGTCAGATGGCCTATGACCTGAGCCACAAAGCCATTAACGTGCGCGTCAATCAGATTGCTCCTGGTGCGTACTCCTTCGTTGATTGACGAGAAGAAGCTGATCTCGACCATAGGCTGGTTCCCAACCGAAATGACCACCGGTGGCTCCGACGCTGCCAATATGAGCGCTCCACAGGAAGATGAAGAATTCCAGAAAGAGATGGAGACCATCGGAGCCAGAGTCCCTCCAGGACGCATGGGCAATGCACAAGATCTTGCCAGCGTAAGTTGCTTCTCCAAGCGCCCGCGTGAGCTTCCGATCAGCTGACCGCTACACAGGCCGTCTTGACGCTAGCGACGAACGAGTATATGTGGGGTACCATAACTGTGGTCGATGGTGGCATTACCCAGAGTATGCCAGGTAACATGTAATTGCCTTAGGAAATCAGCAGATAGCAACGTATTGATTGTGATTGTCGGCTTGATCGATTTCTCTAAACTCCTTCACGTGGTCCTAACAAATTACTCCGTCGGGATGATCTCACCAAACACTCAGAATTGCTGTTTTAGGTGATTGATGGCGCGATGGAGCAATCGCGATGCCCGCTTCATACGCCACATACGCGCAAGAGTTGGTCCGAAAGCGAGCAATATGGCGGGAGGTTTTGCGGCCTCTTGGCTACTTGGCTTTGGTGCTCCTTGTCTATGCTTCTCAACGTACCGACTGCTGATCTTGTCGGACAACTTTGATCGATGTACGATGATCGACGAGCGCGAGATTGCTGCTTTTCGCGTGCTGCGAGTTGACGCGGGAGAAAGCCTTCGGTTCACCGAGGGATCGTGATCAGCACGCTTCAATCGCGAACGATTCTCGCCTGTCGCCATGCATCGGGCACTTGCCAGCCACGTTTTCATGTGCTATGATCTCAGCGATAGACCATGCTGCCTGTTAAGACGCTCGAGTAGGCCTTGTTCGTGGAGAACGCAGACTGCATCAGGTGGTAGACACAACTCCTTGTCCCACCATCCCTCGTCCTCTATCTTCTCCGTCATCATCACACACTTCCTTCAAAATGCTCGGCTTGCAGATTGATAGCGGCCCAAACCCGCCTAGCGATGATGTTGTCGTTAACGGCGGTGGTAGTGGCTCAGCAGGAGATACTGCAACATCCCATAACAGCAGTTCTAAACAACGACAACATGTCAACGGTGTCGAACCATCCATTCCTGTGGCCATCTGTGGCATGGCTTTGCGTGCACCAGGAGGTGCCGCTTCACCAGAAGAGTTCTGGGACTTCCTGATCAATAAGGGCGATGGAAGAACGAAAGTCCCCAAATCAAGATACAATGTCGACGCATATTACTCGCCAGAGAAGAAGGCTGGCGCCATTGCATCGGAATACGGCTACTTCCTCGGAGAGAACGTGAGCCTGGCAGCCCTAGACACATCTCGCTTCACTTTGAGCCGCACAGAACTGGAGTTCGCAGACCCACAGCAGAGATTGATGCTCGAGGTCGTCCGCGAAGCTTTTGACGATGCAGGAGAAGTCAACTACAAAGGGGCCCGGATAGGCTGCTATCTCGGAAACATGGGCGAGGACTGGGGTGAGCTGATGAACCGGGATCCTTTATCGCACGGAGCAAACAGGATCGACGGTTACAACGACTGGATGCTCGGAAACAGGATCTCTTACGAGTTTGGACTGACAGGCCCCAGTCTCACAATTCGAACAGCCTGTTCCTCGTCGCTCGTCGGCTTGAATGAAGCCTGCGCAGCCATGCAGAGAGGAGCCAGCGAGGGCGCAATAGTGGCGGGCAGCACAATCATCATGGCGCCCGGAACTACGCAGTCCATGAGTGAGAAGGGCATCCTTGGTCCGGATGGTTCGTGCAAAACCTTCTCGGCTGATGCCAATGGATATGCTCGCGGTGAAGCCATTGTAGCACTTTACGTCAAGCCCTTGGAGGCAGCCATCCGGGATGGCAACCCAGTTCGAGCAGTCATTCGCTCAGCATTGTCAAACTCAGATGGCAAGACACAAGGCATTACGAATCCGAATCCAGTGATGCACGAGGCATTGATTCGCAAAGCATACGAGCTCGCCGGGCTGAATCCCAAGGACACTGCTTTCTTCGAATGTCATGGCACTGGTACAGCTGTTGGTGACCCTCTGGAGACGGGTGCTGTGGCGAATGTCTTCGGAGACGATGGCATTCACATTACCAGCATCAAGCCCAACATCGGGCATACCGAAGGTGCTTCCGGCCTGATGTCCTTGATCAAGGCGGTAAAGTCGCTCGAACACAAGACTATCCCACCTAACATCAAGTTCACAACGCCGAACCCCAAGATTCCATTCAAGGAGCGAAAATTGACAGTTCCCGTGGAGCCAACGCCATTCCCAGAAGACCGAGCAGAGCGAGTGAGCGTCAACTCCTTTGGTCTTGGTGGCTCCAATGCTCATGTCATTGTCGACTCCGCCCGAAGCTTCGGCATCACAAACGAGCCTCAACGTGAGCAAGCTCCCTCAGAAATGCAGCTGCTCTTGTTCTCCGCCGGTTCCTCGCCGTCTCTCAAGACAATGATCAGCGACTATGAAGACCTTCTAGTGAAACAGCCAGAGCTGCTCGACAGAGTCGATGACATGGCTTATACACTGGCAAACCGCAGAGAGCATCTTCCATATCGTGCGTTCAAGGTTGTCGGCCAGATCGAGAGCCCAGCATCTGTTGGCAAGAAGACCTCAGCTAAGGCTCCAGAGCTTGTAATGTGCTTCACTGGACAAGGCGCGCAATGGCCTCGCATGGGCCACGATTTGATGCAGCGAGGCGATCTTCCATATCAGAAGACGATCAGAGCTCTTGACGAGTATCTTCAAGCTCTGCCCGAGCCACCAAAGTGGACACTCGAGAAGGAGCTCTCGCGTACTGGCCGTACGTCGAATGTGCAGAAGGCAGAATTCTCACAGCCATTGTGCACTGCCGTACAGATTGCTCTGGTCGATTTGCTCCGCTCCGTCGGTGTGAAACCAGCAGCTGTTGTGGGACACAGCAGCGGTGAGCTCGGTGCTGCCTATGCTGCTGGAGCTCTTACGGCCAAGGAGGCCATCATCGGCGCCTATCAGCGAGGACAAGCAGCGACTCTGCAAGACCGCAAGGGCGCCATGGCCGCAGTTGGACTTGGCTGGGCAGAGGTCGAGAAGTACCTCAGCCCACCACATTGCATCGTCGCCTGCGAGAACTCCCCGAAGAGCGTCACGATCTCTGGCGATGCAGATGCTGTTCAAGAGACCCTTAATCGCATCAAGGAGGACAATCCAGACATCACGGCCCGTCTTCTCAAGGTCGAAAAAGCCTATCATTCTTACCACATGGCCGAGATTGGAGACAAGTATCTCGACAAAATTGCTGACCACGTCGGTGGCAAAGCTCCTGAGCTTCCGTTCTTTTCCAGCGTCACAGGAAGCGGAGAGCCCGAGCAAAGCCCTCTGGATGCTTCGTACTGGGTGCGAAACTTGGCGAGCCCCGTACTATTCAGCCGCGCAGTTGCCGGGCTCTTGAAGCACATCGATAACCCAGTCTTCCTGGAGGTTGGACCACATGGCGCTCTTGCTGGACCTGCAAGGCAGATTTTTGCACAAGAAGGTGCTTCTCCACCATATCTCTCCGCCATGGTTCGCAACGAGAACTGCGTCGAGAAGTACCTGGCCGCCATTGGGTCGCTTTTCGAAAATAACATTTCCGTCGACTTCAAGACAATGTTCCCAGGCGAGAAAGCCATGTCAGGCCTGCCACGATATCCATGGAACCATGAGCAGGAGTATTGGTACGAGTCGAGAATGTCTAAGGAATGGCGCTGGCCAGCTTATCCTAAGCACGAGCTGCTTGGTCGCAGATGTCTGGAGACTACCGACTTCAACCCAAGTTTTCGCAACTTGGTCAGCATTGCGGAAGCCCCGTGGTTGCGTGATCACATGATCGATGGCACTGTCATTTTTCCTGCTGCAGGCTATGCTGCAATGGCAGGAGAGGCAGCCAGGCAGCTGAGCGGCAAGAACGATGCCTATAGCCTTAAACACGTCGTCCTAAACCAGGCTCTTGTGCTTACTGAAGATGCTGAAATCGAAGTTGTCACATCACTCCATCGTCATCGTCTCAGCGACGCAGAGGATAGTGAGTGGTGGGAGTTCACCATCGCATCACACAATGGCACGAACTGGGTCAAGCACTGCAACGGGCAGGTCACTGCCAAGGAGGTAGAGGCGGCTCCAGTTCAAGTCGAAGCAGAATCTCTGCCGCGCAAGATCTCCAAGGCGAAAATGTACGACAGTCTTGCAGGCGCAGGCATGGAGTACGGTCCTGAGTTCCAGCTTCTGGAGAGCATCGAGACAGACACTGTTGCCCGCAAGGCCACTGCCACTCTTGGTGATCATGAAGGAGGCGGTGATGATGCCTACCACTTGCACCCAACGGTCATCGATGCCGCTCTCCAGTCTGGCCTCATTGCATCTGTGCAAGGCAAAGTCAACTCAGGCAACCTCAGTGCAATGCCGACACTTCTGGAGGATGTCACTATCGTCCGAGCAGACACTGATGCCGCTGACGTGAAGGTCGTCGCAGACACAGACGTAATGCCCGGCTCTGGAGAGATCCAAGGTGCCTTCCAAGTCATCGCAGATGGAAAGGCGGTCATGGATGTGCCGAAGGCGCACTTCACCCCTGTGAGCACCAACCAGAAGAAGAGCGAGCATCAGCTTCCAGTGACGGCTCGTGTTGAGTGGCGCCAGCACATCGACTTCCAGAACCTGGAGGACCTTGTCGAACGCCAGGTCGACCGCAATGTCTACACTCCGGCTCTCGACAGCATGGGCAAACTTTGCATCGAGTATATCCAGAGACATATTCAACTACTGGAGCAGAAGTCAGAGGATCCGACAGTGAGCGCTTACACAGCATGGATCGGTCGACAATTCGAGATCATTGGCAAAGACTCGCCTATGCTCAAAGATTCTGGTGCGGATTCTGATGCTCTGCCTCGCATTGAAGCAGCGTACAAGAAGCTAGAGGGCACGCCAGTGGCCGGATGCGCCGCTGCGTTGTACAAGGTCGCATCAAACATCGACAACTTGTTGACCAGCAAAGTTACCGGGTACGAGCTTTTGGGCGCCGATGACACTCTGATGAGCATGTTCCAACAAGGAAGCACAATCGATACAAGCAAGCTCGTTCAAAGCATTGCCCATGCTCAGCCAAACTTGCGGGTTTTGGAGGTTGGGGCCATCAGCGGCGATTCCACTGCAGCACTTCTCGCCCTTCTGCAACTGCCGATCGCCAAGCCCATGTACTCCAAGTACACTGTGACCAGCCACTCGTCTTCCTCGTTCGGCGACCTCAAGAAGCGCTTTGCTGACAAGCCAAACATGGAATACCGGGTTCTCGATGTTGAGCAGGAGCTCGACGGCCAAGGTTTTGCTAATGATCAGTACGATCTGATCGTTGCAACAAATACCCTCCATGGCGGCAAGAGCCTCCAGCAAGGTCTTGCCAACTGCAAAAAGCTTCTTGCTCCCAGTGGCAGGCTGGTCATTTCGGAGATCACCTCCGATTCGAAGTGGGTCAACGTTGCTTGTGGCCTTTTCGAGGACTGGTGGAACGGCCAGTCTGACGAACGAGAGCAAGAGCCTTATGCTACGCCAGAACGGTGGCAGTCCGAGCTCGAGAAAGCGAACCTCAAGCTGCAGTTCACGACCCTCGACGGCGATGAACCAAACCAGCTCAGTGCTTTATACGTGGCGCAACCAAATGTTGCAACTGAGCGAAGCAAGGCAGTCACCGTCCTTGAATATGGCTCGACAGAGCGTGGCGATGCGTTGGCTGGACTACTTGCTAAGAATGGTTGGAAGGTTGATAGGAGCAACCTTGGTACTGCGCTCCCAGCATCGCAGGACATCATTGCGTTGCTTGAAGAGGAAGAGCCATTCCTGGAAAGCCCATCGGAGGAGCATTTCAAGGCATTCCAGGCAATGCTTGCTGACCTTGGAGACTCTGGACTCTTCTGGGTGACTAAGCTCAGTCAGATCAATTGTACCAACCCGAGGTTTGCGCAAATCATTGGTGCCTCGCGCTCCATTCGCAATGAAGAGTTGCTCTCGTTCGCAACGTGCGAAGTTGATGACCTTAGTACCTCAATGAACAAGGTTGTGCAGGCTTTCGTCAGGTTCCAAGCAAGATCAGAGGGCGACGACCTCCGACCAGATCTGGAGTACGCCATCACAGATGGTGGCATTTACGTGCCTAGAGTCTATCCATTCGAGCTCGCCGACGAGCCAATTCCTGATGGCGAAGCAGATGCTCGCATGTCTCTGGCGGTCGACTCTCCTGGCCGACTCGGATCGCTGCACTGGGATACCGGCATTCGACAGGAGCTCGACAGCAATGCCGTCGAGGTAAAGGTCATGGTAGCCGGCCTGAGCTCTGCGGTAAGTAAATTTGATCCAATGATAAGTGAGCTTTGCTAACATCGACATTCCTGCTAGGATGTTGCACAAATCATGGGCCACGCTCCATACCCAGCCGGAGGACTGGGCACTGATGCAAGTGGGATAATTTCACGAATCGGCCCAGCCGTCAAGGACTTCGCAGTTGGAGATCGCGTCATGTGCCTCGGTGCTGGCACCATCGGATCGTATGTGGTCACATCAAGCACACTCTGTGAGAAGCTGCCAAGCCATATGACTTGGGAGCAGGCAGCTGGTCTGCCCTCGGCATACTGTACAGCAGCCGCAGCGCTAGATGGACTGAAGCCTGGACAAAGTGTGCTGATTCACAATGCTTCGCATGGCGTTGCACAAGCAGCTGCATTCCTGGCCATTGCTCTGGGAGCGGAAGTCTACGCGACAACAACCAACGCCGATCACCTCGCCACGGCAGTCCGCATCCCTCGCGAGCGCATCTTCAACAGCGAAGACTCTAGCTTTGTGCAGGATGTCATGCGCGAGACGAACGATAAGGGCGTCGATCTCGTATTGAATTCATTGACGGGTGCTCTGCTGCATGACTCTTGGAAATGTGTTGCAGAATTTGGCAAGATGGTGGAGCTTGGCAGTCAGGACATCCTCGCCTCTGCTCAATTGGACATGAGCTCGTTCCTCGGCGGGAGAAGTTTCACTGGAGTATTCCTTGATGCGATGATCGCCACAAAGCCGGAGGAAGTAAACAGGTAGGCGAGCTCTCTGTCTTACAACGAGCGTGACTTTACTGACAGGCAACCAGGCTCCTGCAAACAATTGCTCAGTTACTTGAAAAAGAACGCATCGCACCACTGATGCCATGCAACGCACACGAGATGTCCGATGTGCACAAAGCCGTCAAAGCGGTTCAAGATGAGAAGCACGTCGGACAGACTGTGCTGAAGATCCGTGATCCAAAGGGCAACCTCCAGGTCGACTCTGCCCCAGTTCGTGCCGCAGACGAGCGAGTTCTCAAGCTAGATTCTTCAGCTTCCTACTTGCTTGCTGGTGGACTTGGTGGCATTGGCAGCGTCATTGCTCGTCACCTGGTAGAGCACGGAGCTCGACGCATTGTCTCGCTGTCGAGAAATCCTGGTTCCAGGGAAGAAGAAAAGGCCGTCATCCACGAGCTCGAAAGCATGGGCTGCGAGGTCAAACTCGTGGCAGGCAATATGATCAAACAAGAGGACATCGTTCGTGCCGTGAGAGAATCTTCGAACTTGAAAGGTGTGGTGCACTCCCCTATGCTTGTCGCCGACGAGGGCTTCAAGAACATGTCCTTGGAACAGTGGCACCGAGCTTCGGACCCCAAGGTCAAGGGTGCATGGTATCTCCACGAGGCGGTGACCGAGGCAGGCTTTGACCTCGACTTTTTCCTCTTCCTGTCCTCGATGTCTGGTTTGAATGGACAACCCGGACAGGCCAACTACTCCGGCGCCAATACTTTCTTGGACGCTTTCGTCCAATATCGCAACGACCTCGGCCTTGCTGCATCTTCGATAGACATTGGTGCAGTGGCAGACATGGGTTTTGCCGCGCGCGACGATGCTCTGCTCAAGAGGCTGTTGACTAACGGCTACTCTGGGTGCACCGAAGCAGAAATCCTTGACGCTGTCACTGCAGCAATCCAGCTGCCACCAGCCAGCAAAGCGGCCAATACCAGCGCGGGAGGAAGTGGCTATGCCTTTAACAACACATTTGCCACTGGCTTCGCATCCAAGGTGTCGCTGTCTAGCCCAGAGTCCCGATCTTGGTGGAAGACAGATCTCCGCATGGCTGTGTGGCACAACATTAGTGCTGGTGACGAGAAGAGCGATGATGGAAACAACCTGAAGGCGTTCATCGCCAAAGCGAAAGCAGAGCCAGAGCTTCTCAAGGCACCCGACACTGCTGGCTATCTGGCCATGGAGATCGGTCGTCAACTCATGGCGTTGCTGTTGCAAGAAGAGGACGAGATCGACATCTCATTGCCAGTGGACCAGCTTGGTCTGGACAGTCTGGTTGGTATCGAATTGCGAAACTGGTGGAAGCAAACCTTTGGCTTCGATATCTCAGTGCTCCAACTCTTGGGCATGGGAACCTTGGAGTCGCTTGGCAAAGCAGCTGCAGAGGGTATGGAGAAGGCTTTGAACGGGTAAGCAATGAGTGCAGTAGTCGTTTGGGCTGGCGTCTGGTCCTGGGTCGCAGTTTGGCGTTTTGATAATGTAATTGCCGTTTGGCGTTGTAGGCGGTGAATTTAACCATTGTACTTCTCGAGCATATTCATCTCTTACTGCCTCTGCTGTTCGCGTCGCCATGAATGCGTGCGCAAGCCCGTCGCCGCGCCCGGAGTTGCTGCACTACCCACGCGTTTTCCGGCGGAGCGTTTTTCGAACGTCGGTCGTAAAGATGGCTGCCCTTGACATGAGGTAGCGGAGGAGAATGTCACGCTGCGAGACCTCTGCTTGACAATGTTGTCGTAGACGCCGGTCCGGTCATGGGAAGGCACAACTAAGATGGTGCGAGCCTTACAGTTACGCGTTCAACGAGACGCGTCCACGTCGGGGAAGTGACGACTGTGTACATTCGCGCGATACTCGGAGATAAAGATTGCCCGGACGCCGAGACATACAGCAGTGGCCGTGTGTGGTGGTCATGGACACGACACGAACTGTACTCTCTTCTGACCTCACTTCATTGCACTCTAACCCTACACTGACCTCGTATTCACCGTCATCTACAAGTACTGGCTCCAGTCTTCGCTCTCAAAGAATCGCTCCAGCGGAGTCGTCTTGATTCCCAGCTCTTGAGGTGTCTTCACCTTGGGATTTCCGCCCGTGTATCCATACTCTGGGACAAAGTGGAACCATTCAAACACCTCGTCTTCAAAACCCTCCGGCAGCAAAGGCTTGAGCTCTTCCTCCGTCAGCGCTTTAGCCGAGGCCTTAACTCCGAGCTGTGGACATGTTAGCGATGAGCAGCAGAATACGCGCCTCTGGATCCAGAGACATCTGCAGCCTTCGCTACAAGGTCCAAGGATGACCGCCGTGAGCGCTTCGCAAGGGCGGGATGGAGGTTGTCAGGCGAATCCTGATCGTACTCACCACACGACCCCATTTCTCGGCATACTCATCTTTGGTCAAGATCTCACTGAAGAACATCATCAGCTCCACTTGTCCAGAGACGCAATGCGATGCGCACGAACCTCGCGCCGAGCACATCAGTGCCAGGAGGATGATGACGAACCAAGGCTTCTACAAATACTCCGGAGTCTCGGGTAGACCAAAGCTCAGGCACCGTCTTGTGTTGGCCAGAAGATTTCAGCTTCACGAAATAATAGCCACTGCCGTCGGCCTCCTTATAAGGTGCGAAAATTGGCTGGTCTCGGACATTCTCCTGGTACGCTCCCATATTCACAGTGCTCATGCGCTTGTTCAGCTCTGGAACATTCTCTCGGATGTGGTCCTCAATAGCCGCCTTGGAGTCGAATTGGCAAGCATTGGTGTACTTTCCGCCGCTGATTTTCTTGATAGCTGTCAGTGTCGACCAGACAAAGTGCTCTAGGACCGAGAGGACAGCTGGATCTGATGCTGCTGATACCAAATTCAGCCCTTGCTTGGTTTCCAGCTCGCGAGCATATTCGTTTATCGTGAGGCCCTGCTCCGCAGCCTTCTTCTTTAAATTTTCGCTTTCGGAAACTCGGGTCCAAACAGAGGTGTAATCAGTAACTGCAAAGATTGCATGAGCACCTTCGAAAGCTTTACGTAGCGATTGTGTATCATCATAGTCGCCTTGCGCAAGCTCTACGCCTTGTTCGGCCAACTGCTTCGCCTTGGGCGAATCTGGATTGCGGGTTATGCCACGAATTCGCCAGTCTTTATGTGGTAGGAAGTGTCTGGCCACTGAACCTCCCTGTCACTCGGTGACTGAAATTAGCACCACACGACAGGAACGTCAAAGGAGCCCACCGTACTTGCGTTCCCGTGACGCCCGCAATCACTATCAGCTTCTGAGACATCTTGTTTCTGAGCAATTTCGATACTGTTGAGGACATGAAAACCAACTTCGAAGTACAGAAAGATTAATTCTGGGTGGAGTCTGAAAGATTGTACAGCTGAGCTTAACCAAGTCGCTGACGTTACGCTTCCCCAGAGCAGCTACAGAATGGCACGCGCAACTCGAGACGCGCATCTGTCGAATGACGTCGATTCCAGCACTCCTACAACAATTGACTCCAAAAGGATGGCGTACTCTAACGCAGTATAAGATTTCGGTATCTTGGCGGGACTTGGCTGTTGCAAGCCGAGTGAGTGGTGATGATCCCGCAAATCTTGTCCAGCCTACGTGGAGTTGCCGAAGGATCAACAGAACTTCACATGCATGCTTCTCAACCCGAATCGACCACAATTACGACGGGTTGTCTGCGATCAATAGCAAGCGGGTTCATCTATCGTTTGCCATCGTCGTCTTGGCTGAGTCTGGATTCGGAAATAGCCACTGTCCCTCGCTGCACGTTGGTCTTAGGGCTCAGCGATCTGAGTTCTGCGTAACGTGGACGAGCTTGGACTGGTGCATTGGCTCCTGTCTCCCCACGTGCTAGTAAGCTCGCTGTCTGCAAGACGATGAAAGCTGATCAACGAAAACCGACAAGGGACGCTGCAGGTACTAGAGCAGCCACACTCGCTTGCAATAACTTTTTCGTTGGGCAAGATGTGCTCATGGCGCTGGCTACCGCCGATTCCAACATCTGCAGAGTTGCGAGGCTGCGCGCCGAACGCTAGCAATGTTGACTCTGATGAGACTCCAAGACGAACAAATCGATTACATCGACGATGGCTACTTTTTCGTGTTACCTACTTGTATAAACATGCAAGTCGATTAGAATGTGCCGTAGGTTTATCACAGCCGTCAACTCTCTGAAGACCTCTCGACACTCTCTACGCCCCCACGACATTTGACGTGTTCGTACCCTCCACGAATTCTGCAGAGCTGGGAACTCAACTCTCTACGCTACCACTCATCCGCCCCTTTTGCTCAACTTTGCAGTCTGTCATCCAATGCCGCTACCTTCAGGTGAACGGGAGCGCGACAGCTGCTCATCATGTGCAGCCTCAAAGGTCCGCTGCCCTCGACAGAGGCCTGCATGCTCCAGATGTACCGAGCGGGGCATGTCCTGCGTATATCTGAAAACCCGCAAAACCGGACGCAAGAATCGTGTCCAGAGCCAGGACGAAACTGCTAAAGGCACATCAACACCGACCCTTCTCAATGACTTGTCCATACCCACAACTGGAGTTAGCACTGGTGACCCTCGGGTCCCGAGTTACACCAGTCAGGCTGAGCTGAACGTCAACAACCCGGCATTTTGGAATTCTGCGGCGGGATCGGGCCTAAATGACCAGCACTATCCGAACTCTTTCGACATGGTCACGATGGATCTCGATGAATTCCTGGCAGCATCACCGGTCACCACATTTTTGAATGGGTCGCCTCTGCCTGAAAGTGCCACAGGACAGGACTTTTTCTCATATTCTTCACGCTTGAATCAACCATTTGGGCAAAACTCCATGTCGAATCAACATCTAGGCTCATATTCATCGGTGGCATCCAGCGCAGGAGAGCCATTGTCAAGACAGGACTCTCATGTGGCACCAAAAACATTCTCGGCAAGTGGACCTCGATCGAATGAGTCGGACAGCCTGCAAACCGCACTGCAGCTCATGGCCGATCTGTCCCTACGAGACAAAGCCGCTCGTGCTTCGACACTGTCAACATCTGCGATCCCAGACATGCTGAAATGCAATCAAGAGGCGATTAATACCATATCGCAAATAGTTTGCTCATTGTCTGGCAATGATGGATACGTCGTTGTGCTTCTCAGTCTCAGCATATCGAAGATCCTCAACAGCTACGTAGCCGCGGCGCGCAGCATTTGCACAAATGAAAACGGCAGCACAAGTCCTCATCTGTTGAACGAGAACAGCAGAAGCAGCAGTAACGATTCCAACGTCAACAAGGCTGAGCAATACCCTTCACCGGCCGCAACCTGGTCTAGCCCTCCGACACGTCATGCATCAATAAGCGATGTGATCAAAGTCAAGGAAGCCAACGCCATGCTGGCTCAACAAATACTGTGCGAGTTGTATCAAGTACAGGCCTTGATCACTCAGCTCGGCGACCGAGGACTGAGCACCTCGGAATCAGAAAACGAAGAGATGCTCGCGCAGATCGATCCGGAGTCTGGTTGTGCGAACGATCCGTTCTCACAGGCTGTGATGCTCCGCGTCGACAAGGAACTACGGCAGCGCTTGGCGGCACTGTCACTGAACCTGACCGAGGGCATCAAGCAGTACTGGAGTATGTCCATGTGAAGCTGAGGAGGGTCTCGCATTCGCGTTCATGTAGCCAAGTACAGGGAGTCTACCACAAATCAAGCTAATCGACCGGTGCGCAGTTCGCTCCGAACCTTCTGCACGGAGCTGACGCCCTCGGTCTGTTGCTCCTTCAAGCCACAATATTCCAAACACCTCATCAATTCCGCAGCAGCTAGCCATTTCGGCCACGTGTAGACTGTATGGAGCTCAACGTATCTCTCAGCTCTGGCGGCTTACGCCATGCAATTGTGGAACCCGCGGAACGTTCATGTGCGCCAGGCTGTGCTAATATGTTCCCTTCTATTGTGCTGCACTTGCCTATCGTGGTTGTCAGCTGCTTTGCGCTCAGCCAGCAAGGAGCTGAAGTAGCTTTCAAGACTACAAAGCAGCACACACTTCTCTGGGTTGGTGTCACATGCAAATTGGCTTCGGACCTTCACGGTTCCTTTCCACCAATTGCTCATGCATGCGCCATCTGGCTCGAGCCGCAAGCTCGTTCGTGTGCAGAGACATAACTCGTGTGGCCATGAGAGCACCATCTTAGCGTGCTACTCAATGCCACTTCCGGCTACGAGAAGCGAGAATTGCTAATGCGCCAAGGAGCGGGCTCCTAGGCACTGCAGTCTACAAAAGTCTATTGTCCAGAGTTCATCACCTTGACCCCGTTGGTGCCCACGTCGCCATTCGAAACGCCCTCGCTATCCTCCTTCAGAAGATCGTGTGCAAGCTGTGCAGCCGCTGGCAAGCGGTTCTTGTTGCCACTCGCCTCGATCTCCATCATCTCCTCCGCCCAAGCACAGATGGAATCCACGAGCTTCTGAACTTCCTCCTTCGTATTGTGCGCATGCAAGAAGATCCGGACACGGTCCTCGCCGCGAGCCACGACGGGGAACACAATGGGCGTTCCGTTAATTCCGTCTCGCACCAGATGGAACGACAAGTAGTGTGCATGCTTGGGCTTGCACCAGATGGGAACGATGTGCGTGATCGGTGCACCATCTTTCCATTCTTCGTCTTCATGGACGGGCATACGAAGCAGACCCTTTTTGTGGGCCTTCTTGTACGTGGGATGAGACGTGAGAGTGTCCAAATAGAACACAGTCAGGTCGTGCAAATACTCGCGGGACTGCAGTGCCACCGTTAGCTCAAGAAAGCTTTCTCTTCATCAGATCGCAAGCCATCCCGGAGGATTTGCGAAGGACGTCCCGCGGGTGCACATACCTTCTGGGCCTCGGGAGTACGAAGGACGCGGAATCCTGCTCGGCCGGCTGCAAGAAGCGGGAAAGACGGCGCCACCGAGCAAATCATCACCTTGGCTTGGTTGATGAGAAGAGCGCGGACGGTGTTGTTGGAAAGGATGCAAGCTAGTGGACTGTCGTCAGACCACCGAGAATGCGAATGCGCAGGAGCAGGATGGAATGCCTATTTTCGGACTTACCACCGGATGCAGCCAATGCTTTGCCTAGTGTGATCATACGAATGGCCACCTCATCCTCCAGACCTTGCTCCTTGACAAAACCAAGGCCGCCTGCGAAAGTGAAAGGGTCAGATGGTCAGCCGATGTCTCTAGACCGGTGAGGATGTTTCAAAAAGTGCTCACCATCTGGACCCATGCAGCCAAAGCTATGTGCCTCGTCGACGACAAATTGCGCGTTGCCATTTGGAAAGATGTCTAGAAAGCAACCAAGCAGTCAGCATGGTCGGTGGCACGGATCAGCAGTTCAAAATCACCTTTGGCAGCATCAATCATCTCTCTCAAGGGACAGATGTCACCGTCCATGGAGTAGTAGCTCTCCACACCAATAACGACACATCGCTTGCCCTGCTTGACAAGAGGGACATTCTCTTTGATATCCTCCAAGATCTCGATGAAATGATCAAGGTCATTGTGGCGGAAGGGACGTTGATCGAGCGCCATGGCGACTTTCATACCAGCGAGAGCAGTAGCATGCATCAATTCGTCATAGACGATGACATCTCCTGAGCGTGGAACGGTGGACCAGATGGCTTGGTTCGCAGTCCAACCTGAGTGAACGACGAGAGCTGACTCAACACCGATCATCTCTGCGATCTCCTTCTCAAACTTGTCTTGGTAATTGGAGGTACCATCGCAAAGGCGAGAGCCACCAGCGGTGATGTGGAAATTTGGATGAGCTTCGAGCTCTTTCAGAAATTCCTTTCTGAGGATACCATTGTGTCCGAGTCCCAGCACATCGCAAGTCGAGAAATCGATGGTGTGGCTGGGCAAATGAAGTGGAAGTCCTCCTAGAGTCTTGCGCGAAAGGTCAAGTTCTTCCTCCATGTTCTTGTAGAATATTGACTTGGTTGATGGGCCCTTCAGCTTCTGGGCCGCTGCCCACTCGGCTCTCCAGGTGGCGCCATGGTCCTCAGCCTTGTCATCAATGATTGTTCCTGGCATTCTGAATGAGTATTGTTATTGAGATCGAGAGGTATTGTTTGAAGAAGTCTTGTCCGAGTGTGGCTAACGAAGTATGTTCCAGGTGTGCTAATATTTCAAAGTTGTCGACCTTCAGTCATGTCCGCCACCACCGACTGTTCCTTCTGCACCATTTGCCATCTATCCTGATGTCATGATCTTCCGTCGGGTCGTTCTGAAGCCCATCTCTGTTATCTCATCAATGTCGTCGTCGGACACATTTTGCAAATGCCAAGATATCAATAACGGTCCCTTGGCCATATGCATGGTCGGAGTCTTGGCTCGGGACGGCCTCAATGCCATAACATGCTCAGAGCAGACCCGAGCACTAGGATATATGTCTTGATCGGGACTGCTTTTTGTGATCGACCTGCTTGAATCATCGCACCACGCGGGAGGAGCGAGGTCGCCATGTGGGTGAAGTATGCGCTGCACGATGTAGTCACAACGTGGTTGACAGGCGGGACAGAAGCTTATGGATTATGCACCGTCTGCGCTGATCAAACTGTATCGTGCAGACGTTGAGCGAAGGACTTAGTCAACGCTAGAGTCGTTTACCTAATTGATGCTTTGTCGAACGAAGATGTCGATCTGGCATGAAATTATTGCAGTCGCCTTAGGCTTGACGTCAGCCGTCTTAACAACACGGAGAACTCCATGGACTGATCCGTAGGCAATATACTGTGGATGGGAGTTGAGGGTTGATGTGTTGTTTTTGCGAACGGTGACGCACTCTATGCGATACCTCCTTCTAGTCTATTTTTCCAATCTGGCCACGAACAACAAGCAAACCCAGGGGCAATGCGAGACTCTGACGCTCGTCTAAGGTAGGTCAGGCCTGGTGATACGGTGCCTTGATACAATGATGACTACTGTACCTGCGGACGCGCAGGGCGAGTCGTCAGATTGAGGTTGCTTTTGGTCCATCAGTGGATAGATGCTTCGCTCGCCACTCATGTTCGAGCATGCCGAATTGCACATCATCCCAGAAGCGCCCATTATACCACATGGCTTCTCTGCCTCTGCCTTCGAGCTGGAAGCCAAGTCTCCCATATAACCGCACGGCACCTTCATTCCATTCAAATGCAGAGATCGCGACTCGATGCACTCCTGCAATCTGAAACGCCCATTCTAGAACCCAATTGATAGCCTCACTACCGTAGCCCTTGCCCTGGTAATCCGGCAGAATGTCGATACCAATAGTCGTATTTCGATGATGGGCCAGGTATGATGGAATCGGGCTTAGATGAATATCTCCAATGGGAATTGGCTTCGACTCGGGTGTTGGAGCGGGTAGACATATTACCACCCCAAGAAGTGCTTTGCTTGCAAGGTGTTCCATATATCGTTTCACATCTTCGCGGGATTGTGGTGATGCTAGTCTTGCATTCGAGTTGCGATAGCCAATCGGATCTTGCTGAATTTTGAGGAAGAAGTCTTCGTCTTCATTGGGCTCCACTGCACGGTAAATCAGGCGTGCAGACTGGAATGGGTCGACCGTGGCCATCGTTTAGAGATCTAGAATAGCGAGAGTGAGGCAGAGATCGCAAGAATACTCATATCACTGAGTTGACTTGAGAAATTTTTGGAGGAGATACGGTGAGCGCCTGCCAATCCTGGTCACCGGCAGGATCTCTAAGTTTCGTTCAGCTGAAAGCGCATTGACTACTGAGTCATGGTGTATACGCGCGTTCACAATGAGCTTGCGCCGACAACACCGAACACGCCCAAAGTTCCAGCTTGGGATAGAGAAAAAATGATATCCGCGAGCATTGATGGTAGTTGAAAAACGGTTGTGCCTCAGGCGCCAGAATTTTTAGAGTTTGCTTAGTCACGCTAGCTCGATATGAGACAATCCAAATCCTTACTTCTGAACCGAACAACATTAGCGACGTGCTCAAGTGCTGAGCACGCGCTGCACCATTGCGGACACAGGCGGTATTCCGGCTCGCTGCCGAGATCAAGACTGATACTGCGCCGTTGTGCAGGCCACCCGCGCTCACAAGAAAATTCCGAACCCAGCACCGCACTGAATTTGCCCATCGATTCACCAGCACGTACAAGTTTTCTGGCCAGCCATCATGTTCCGCGGCGGCCGCGGCGGTGGTCGCGCTGGTGGAGCTGGTCGCATTGGTGCCAAAGACTTCGAGATCGAGGCGGATCTTGAAGATGAAATTACCGCCTACCAGAACGAAATTGGCGATGGCGACGATGAGTGGACCAAGACGCTGTACCCGGTGCGTACACGCATCTGCAGCAGGCGAACTTGCGCCCAGGAAGCCAACAATCGACTGACGTGAGGCAGGAAATGAAAGTCTACCTTGCACCGCCACCCACTGATCGCGAGAAGAAGCTGGTCGGCTACTTTCGTCAGCACCGCAATGCCATGCGCAATGGGCCTTTCTTTATGGACGGACCGACGAGTGGCAAGCGAAATGCCGCCGAGTTCAACGCTTTCGAGGACGTGCCGTCGTATGCAAATAAGCGCATCAGAAGAACTGGCGGAATGCCGAACCTGAAGAAACTGCCAATCGGTGCGTCACCGCGCTTGACGACTTCGATGTTCCTACTATACTGACTTGCACCTACAGTGAAGGAGCTTCTACCTCGAGAGTTGTGGGATGTCATCAGTGATGGAGAGGAGAAAGAAGATGGCGAGGCGCCCAAGAAGAACCTGAACTTCCTCAAGAAGAAGCGACTCGACAAGCTTGCCCAGTTCGACGACGATGTCGATGAGACAGCCGACAAAGACGATGACGACGAGCTGAACGAAAACGAGGATGGCGGCGAAGACGATGTTGAGGAGCTGCGTGACGACGATTTCTCGGAAGACGATGACGATCTAGGAAACGACTACAACGCTGAGCAATACTTCGACAACGGCGACGATATCGACGACGAGGGAGATGGTGACGGCGGTGGAGAAGATGCATGGTAATACCTCGCGCGGTTTCTTCCCATTTCTGGATCCGATCTGGCATTTCTCTTCTTTCTGTTTCTGCACTACCATCTTACACCCCATACCACGAAAATTGCGGAAAAGATCATAGTGTGCTCGGGAGGATGCACACAACCGGGGTTCGACTCCGCATGACAAGACTCTGCTAAGCCGGACGTCACGAACGTGCTTTCGAGATTCAGTGGTGCAGAGCACATATGAGCCATGCAACTTACTACACGCAGCGAATGGCCAACTCAAATCATCAACGAGATATCTGGTTTCCACGTCCTCCTCTAGCTCCCTATGAATATGTCTCGATCTACGTCTTTGTGAAGAATATGTTACCGCAAAGGTGCCATGGACTGGACTAATACGAGATCAGTGCTCCACCTCACGCAGTGACCGGAAGCGTGTCTGTGGAAGAGCCAGAAGGCGAAGCCGACGAAGAGCCAGGAGCGCCTATCGACGAGGACGAACTCCCTCCTTTCAACGAGGCAGAGCTCGATGGAGAATTCACTCCTATCGACGACAGCGAAACTACCGAGCTCATTACCAGCCTCAGATGGAATAACCGCTATCGAGATCCATTCTCAGCTAGACTCCGTGCTGCTGACGCTGCCGACTATCTCCTTCGGAGACGGCAGGAGCTCGAAGGCAAGCACACGATGAAGCCAATGGGTGGTTCAACGCCTGGGGATGGCAATAAGAAACGACACTACGTGAGAAGATTCGAAAAGCGGGAGCGGATTATTGACGCCGAACTGAGCCACAAAGCAATGTTCAGTGCGAAGGGGCGAGGCCGGAGGGTGTTGCAGGGGCCTTCGCAGAAGCGCAGAAACTGAGTTGTGCAAGGCATACTGATCTTGTTTACAAGATCACGGACGAGCGTGGCGGGAAAGGGTATGAAGAAATCCCCTCAATGACAGAAATAATGTACGCAAAAAAGAGGCGATGTGGCTAAACAGATGATTCGATACGGCATGAAGGAGACGCACCGATGGATAGATATCATGTCGGCGGGTTGTAGTGCTCGAAACGAGTAGACAGGGATCAGACTTCACGCGCCTACGGCAGTTCGCCGATTTAGAAGCAAGTTGCAATGCGCGTTTACACTGATTCGATAGACCTTGCATCGGAATACACGAAGTCAAATAAACCGTGACCTCAAATTTCGCAGCGTCCCAGCCTGATCACTGTCCAAGCACAAGATGGAACTGGCAGCATGACTGGCACAAAAATTGAGCCACACATCATTTCTCTCTCTCTGCAAAACTACGCATCATAACTAGACCTTAAACGCTCGAACCAAGAAGTTCGGTCTCTCCCCCGCCGCATACTTCGCCCTTATCTCTTCCATATTCTTCGCATCATTCGCCGCAATAATCTCCTCACCCGTGACAGGATAATCCATCTTCGATTCCTCATGGGGAAAGAAGTAATTGAAGCCATAGTAGAATACGCCTGCTGCGAAGAAAGAGTAGACATAGCCGATTGCGAAGCTGTAAATCGTGTCGTCAGCAAGAGAGCTCAAAGAGTCAGAGTATAGGGAAATGGACATACAGATGTTGCCCGCCAATCGAAACGCCAGTCGTTCCACCTCCTGCTCGCTGGATGTTATCGGCGAATCCTGGAAGTGGAGGAATGCAGCCGATGAAGAAGGCTGCGACGGCGCGCCAGTTGGTGGCAAATTTGGGCGAGTAGCGGTATATGCCGTGGAAGTTGTACATGTCTGGGACTGAGACGTTTCGGTTGCGGACGAGGTAGTAGCTAAAGCGAATTCAGTCTCCTGGAAATCGGACTGTGAAGGGGCTGGACTGTTGGGCATACTCAGCAATCAAAATCGATGTCATGGGCCCCAAGAAGATGGTATAGCCACTGAGGAAAGCAAGGAATTTGGCGGCAGACGCCAGAATTTTCCACTGCGGTACTGTCAGTAAAGCTCGTAACAATCATGGCAAAGCTTGAACGTACAGGAACAAAAGCCCAGCTACCAAGAATCGCAGCAAGGATTTGCCCACGTCGAATGTTGATATACTTTGGCGCGAAAGCCATAAGATCATTCGCGGCGCTGATCGAGTTGGCTGAGATGTTGATTCCGAGAGTGACGATGATAAGACCGATGGCTGCGAACGCGGCAGCAGCGCGTCCACCTGAGGAGCCAGAAGCCATCCACAGATCGAGGATCTCGACAGGGTTCCAGATGACTCGGCCTACAGAACGGGAGAATGATCAGTGATAGGCCTGAGATGGAGTATAGGCAGTCATCGATACTTACCATAGGCTGTTTCAGCAGCGGCAGCAGTGAAGATACCCAGCAGACCCACAATGGTGAATATCACAGGAACGATGATGACCTGAACATTCTGCGCGCTTGGCTTATTTGCATAACGCGAAAAGTCGGCAATGTTCAGGCCCAAGGTAGCATAGTTGCCGAGGACGCCATTGAGATCTGCAAGAATGGTCAGTTGTGGGAAGTGGATAAACTTGGTTCGAAAAGTCACTTACTTGAAAAGAATGCCCACGCCAAAGCAGAACCACCAACAGTGTTGCCTCTCGTAACGACCTCGGAGTTATAGATTGTGCCACCGGCTCTTCGCAACGTGTCACCAAAGACAGCGAAGAAGACAATCGGAGCAATGATACTCTTGAAGCCGAAGAAGTATTGGATCTGACGAGTTCTGGTTCAGCCATCGGTTGCCGCCTCGAAGAGAATGGACTCACCTTCGTGTACGGAATGCATAAAAATGGCAGCTGAATCAAGAAATAGATGAAGAACGCGATCATTCCAGATGTCGAAATGCCTTGATCTTCAGGTATCGTGTTCTCAATGTTCGCGAAGCTGGGCCAGATTGCGGTCAGTAGGACTGCCGTACACTGTCCACCGACTGTAGTTTGCACACTGTGAAGGCATCAGTATCGACTTGGTCGTTGATTATGCTTGCTAGGCATACCCAAGCCAAACGATGGCCAGAACACAACGTGACAGCACGACGAAGTAGCTGAAGTAGTAGCCGAAGGGCATCCGCGCCAGCACTGGAAATGGCGTGTGGAGCTGCGCATGTCAGTGTCGTCCCAGGCTTGAGGTGAGTTGGGGATTTTGTACAGTTGCACCAATCCTGCCATTGATAGTGATCACGATACCCATAATTGCGTTTCCCAGCACACAAGCGCCGATGGCTAACTTCCAGCTGAGTCCTACTGCGATCATAGAAGATGCTGCGCATCCAATATTAGTACCTTCACATCCTGATCCGTATGTTATCAGAAGAGTCAAATGCCTTACCAACTTGCCAGTTCGACACGGCCCATGCATCAGCCATCCAGTACGCAACGTACGCAGCCCATGTCCACGTGCGCTTGGAAGGAGGAATGGGGTCGAAGTCGGCATTGGAAGCGCTTTTCGTGGTCGCAAAACTGCTCTCTTCTTGACGAACTTCAAGACTGAAACCAGGAAGTCTATGGCGAAGTGTTCCTACATGGCCGGCCTCGGGTTCATTCGCAGAATGAGGTGGTGAGCTCGCCTTGACCTCATAGAAGGGTCCCTTCTCTCCAGAATCCATGTTGGGCGATATGAAAGTGCTTGTCTGGATATCGGAACCAGGTATCAGATTTTACTGCGATATATGTGCTACGACACGCGACTACGTCCAAAGCTAGAGGTGATAAGTCCATGCAGGGCCGTGGCAAAGGCGTTCGAGAAGATCGCTGGCAAGGCTGATTTTCGGAGCAGAGATTGGTTGACGAAGGTCTTCAATCAGCTGGATAAGAGCTGGACTGTTGGAAGACATAGATAACGACCTCGTGGCCAATCCTTGCCAAGTGAGCACACGAGCACACTAGCAGTATGCGGGCAGCCATTTTCCACGAGGACGCAGCAGAACATCGTGGGGTCGCTGTGGAGTGTGTGATGTGCGATCGCCCGTGGAGGGTGGCAGCATGCTCCGCGGTACAACAGGACGCAGGAAGCACCAGCAGTGGATTGACGGCGTGGACAGTCATGGTGCAGCTGTGTGTCGCACAAAGGTGGGGACTTGTTGTTACTCGATGGGAACTGCCAATCTCAGAAGCCACGAGGCGCGCGATAAGGCCTGCGGCGATATAGCTATAACTCACCAATCGGCGAGGCCTGAGAACCGGCTACAGAATGGAAGAGCCGCGTGCATTTTGAGTTTCTTGATCCCGAAAACCTCGTGGCTGGCCATCGTCAAAGTTCGCCAGCTTCAGCTGGTCTTTCTGGGGTTTGTCTAGGATTATGTTTTGCAGCACGAGATGATGACGCCGTGATATGGCAAAAGGCACTCGAGATGTCGAATCTTGACGCTACTGGCTCGTCAAGGAGTCAACAAATAACCTCATCAACCTGTCACGGGCAGGTTCTCGTTCATCTGGATCCGTATGAGGACTTTCACCTTTTGACCAGCCTGAAGGAACACACTGAAGTAACACACTGAAGTCCTGGAGTCAGTCCTGGCCATACCACGCCGTAGCCAACTCAGTCAAATACAGCCAACCGCACTGCAATGCTGAGCTTGAGCTGGTCGTCCTCGCTGGAGGCCAAGTACAGTTTTCTGCGGTGACAAGTCTGCAACCTGACAGTCGACGGCCATGTCGTGTGATGCCTGGACTTCCACATAAGCAATGACAGCATTAAGAAAGGAAAGCCCGCTGCCTTTTCTTCCTCGTCGCTTCCTGCTTTCGCGCACGCAACTTCGCTTTTGGAATCTACAGTCCGACAAGCGCTACGAGAGAAATGACGCTCTGACAGCTGCGGCGGACACCTTACTCGAAAGCACTTACTCGTGGCCCTTGGTGAGCTAAAAGTCACTAGAAGCGCGCAGCGGATCTGAGGCACTTCCGGCGCTTGATGGAGCGGTGCTTCAGTGCATGTTGCGAGTGTACCACTGCACATCGCGTGGAATAATGATACTATGGCGATCGAACCACGAATCTCCATCACCTGCGAATGGTAGAGCAATTGATTCACATGGTGGGAACCGCCTGCGAATATTGACTACCAATGAGCTTACTGTTGATCAGGCTCTGGATCGAGTACAATCAGCAACAGCTTTGCATCGAGCAAGAAGGCTTACGAAACAAGCATAATGGTTGCTCATATGTGCTTGCTGCGCATACAAATAAACATAAGCATAAGGCCCGCCGTTCTTCACAGGATTCGAAGCCTGTTCACGGAAAGAGGCGGACATGCAACTCAGGCTTCGCTGTGCGGTGATACGTGCATTCTCTGCCAGCATGTATCGTATGACAACCATGGCCATGGTTCTAGAATGCAGCAGACTATGCTGCGGTGTTTTCGTAGTTTCTATTCTTTCCCAATGAGAGCGGATGTCTTTCGGCCGCCGTTTGCCGCCGAGTTCGTACGTAGGCGTGATGACATACTGTTCTCAAACACACTACAGAGTTGAAATCTAAGTTCAGTTGATCCATATTGGGGTCTTGCAAGCCTGGAACAGGCACGCGGTGCGTGTAGTCTCGTGTAGCACATGTTGATGCTGTTCATGATGCTTGGAAACCGCGGCAGTGGGACTTTGGCACGATCGGGATTTTGGTGATCCGAGAAGGCTGGCCGCGAGATCCGCGTCTCACGACAGCACTAACTAAACCACTCCCGGCCAAGGCAGCGCGCTACTCCGCGATTCTTGACGAGGTCTTGTGCGGGTTGGCGATGGTGCTGTGCAAGTCTTAGCAGTGGGACGCCCTTCCTACTTCTGCCTTTGTCATCGCTCCTCTGCCACGCGGCCACTCGCCATGTTCATGTTCTTTGTTGTATCATGACGACGAGACCCGTTGAGCGCTCGTCGCACAAAACCAGGCACCGCCACGCGCTCCTCTGACGCCGTACCTGTCACAGGTTGGCGCTGGCGACACCACCCGCTCCAGGATGCACTTCGCACTGTGGCAGGCATTGCTGCTGCTTTCCGCCGCTTCCGCCCAGACGCTGACACCGCTCGACACTGCCCAGAACTCCACCTTCCATCGTGACGGCATCCTCTTGGGCATCTGGAACCAGCAGCAATCCGGCCAGTCGGCGCCTCCTGCCGCCGTCTTCCCAGTCAATCCGCTGACACAAGCGGCAGCAGAGAGCATTGCAGTACGTGTTCACTCATCCTCATCCCCACTAGTTCTTGGATTCGCGCGGCGCGTGAGGCATTGCTGATCAAGGATCATTCCTGCGCTTATAGTCTACCGCCCTCTCTGGTGATATCATCCTCGCGAACAATCAGAACTCTCTTACCATCAGGACTGACTCGATCGCTCTCATATCCTGCGATCCATCGACCAGCAACCTCGGGCCGGAAGAAGTATTCAATGCTGCGAGAGCCCAGAATGCCACTGCCGTAGTCTTATACTCCACCTCTGCTCAGACTTGCAACGGCAGCGACTTTGGCACCTACCAAAATATCTTCACACTTGAGAGCTCGGATAACTCGAAAGAGATGTTGTCGGTCGCTGGGGACACACAGGCCAGGGCCGTCTTGGGCACAAGACAGGCCCTCAACAATGGCACGTCGGGCGGGTCGAATTCGAATAGCAACTCCACTTCCTCGACTTCACTGGGACCATCACCGAGTACTGCTGTGGCCATGATCATTTTGTACTCCATCACTGGTGTCATCACTGCATTATTCTTGTGCATCATCATTACCGGAGCCATTCGAGCCCATCGACATCCGGAACGATACGGACCACGCAATGTTATCGGACGTACGCGACAGACTCGTGCACGAGGTCTTGCGAGAGCAATGCTCGACTCCCTGCCTATCGTCAAAGTCGGCGACCGAACAGGTGGTGATCAAACTGTCGCGAAGCCTACAGATATCGAACTCGAGAACGGGCAGCAGCACGGCCCAGTGGAATACGTAGGCGACCAGACAACGACTGCTCGAGGCACAACGGATGGCACAGGCGACGGGACCGGAAATAGCACAACACCGGAGACCAATGGACAGACTTCGAGCACCGGTGCCGCTGCGGGTGGCATCGCGCCTGCCGACAACACAACAGAACGCAGCGCTTCTGCGACACCTGACGAAAGCTCGAACCAAGGTTGCAGTATCTGTACCGAAGACTTTGAAGTGGGAGAAGACCAGCGAGTATTGCCATGCGACCATCGCTTCCATCCTGCTTGCATCGACCCTTGGCTATTGAACGTTAGTGGTACATGTCCACTGTGTCGAATTGACTTACGACCTCCAGAGGCCGCGGAAGACGCCGAAGTGGACGAACACGGGAATCCAATCGCTCAAGATGCCAACCGAGAAGGACTTGCACCGCCTTTGGAGAGTGGCGAGGGTAGCCGCGGAGCGAGGGTTCGCAGGAGCATCATGTTGGGTATCCTCGGTGTGGCGAGACCGGAGCGCATGTCACGCGAGGAACGTGTCGCAGCTCTGCGCAGGTACCGAGAGAATGCTGCCGCGACAGCTGAAGCACAGCGACAAGCTTCTGTCACGAGTGGAACGCAAGCCGAGGAGGAGACCAGCAGACGACGAAGATATCGTGATCTCTTCAGGATTCGAACACGGCGCACCGGAGAGCCGGAAACCGTGACGGAAGAACCTGCACGAGAAAATGCTGCGAATGCTTCAACGTCGAATGAGGCACGAAGTACTTGATTTGATTTGAGCGTGGCGTTCGGGCGATTCATGGCTGCTTTGCCAAAGACTGTGCATATGGGTGGCGTGCGAAATTTTCAAGAAGCGAAGCTATGTGTATGATGTGACGGACGATATTTATTGCATATGTGCATAGGATGGAAGCAAACGAACGAACATAAAAGGCAGAGTGTGGCTTTATAGCCCACTCAAACGCAAAACTCAATTGCAGACGAAGCCCGCGTACTTTCACGCAGAATTGGCGCATGAGTATGTTTCATGCACTAAAGAAGTACTGACTACATCACAGACTCTTCTCGCGCTTACAAACCTCCCACATCTCCCACATCTTCCTCCCTCCAACTTCTCTATTACTCTTCAATCTCCACCTCAACCAACTCCGCCACAACCCTCTTCCCATCGAAATTATTCACAAACGTCGTAACTAAACTCGTCTTTTTGGTACTCTTCCCAGAAGCCAACTCCTTCGACGTGAAAACCGTCTTATGAACCACCGCACCTCCAATTCCATCAGGTGCGATCCAATGCAGTAACTCTTCATTACTGTTCAAGGTAGTAGAAAAGCTTGATCGAACCCATTGAACGCCGCCTTTGAGGCCGTTGATGTCGTGGGTCGTGTGGTTGATTCTGGGAGAGATGTGAGAATCTAGATCTGAAAGAGAGGAGAGAGAGGGTAAGTTTTTGGTGAGAAGTGGTGGTGGAGGCTTACTTTACGGTGAAATCCGGATCGACGGTTTCGGAGAGAGTTTGTGAAGAGAGGTCATCGTCGGGTTGGAAAAAGACGAGTTGGTTCCACTTTTCGACCCATTGGACGAGCTGGAGGGTGGAGGATAGGGAGGTGGACATTTTTGGTTGAGAGAGTGAATGATAGATTGGGAGATGGTGGGAATGTTTACTAGTGAGCTGATGAGAGAGATATAGATGGACAAACACTCTGATCTCAGCACTCTTATACGGCTTCAACATGATACTCTGGAGGTGCATGTAAACCTGGGCTGAGAGATTATGCTGGAGTGGCTGGGGCGGAGTTCCGCTCCGCCAGCTTGTTCATTTGCGGAGTTCCGCACTCTTTTGTTCCTCAAAGGCTTACTGTTCCCGCAGAGATACTCTCCGATAAGATTGAAGTACGCGCCGGTTTAACCGATGTCTTAGACAGAAATGAGGTATGCCGTAAGCAAGTCCCTCCGCCGCAGAAGAGCAGAACATGTCACGAATGTTACTCTGACCAAATGCGAATCTACAGTTCCTGAAATGGCATTTGGTAGATGATGTTTAATGCTCTGCTAGGCGACTTATGTTAAATCTTCCACAAGTCTGAGCAGAGTAACCTTCGGACTGTCGGTATTGACTGCCTCACAGCATGAGAAGGTAATCTCCACAGTTTGAGAGATGTGTCCTCCACGAAATAGTTGTCTTCACGACCCGATAGTACCTCTTTGTTCTTCGACGAGCACTACTAGAGGCTGGAAGACACCTCCTCAGCCACTGACTTTTCCAAGATCAATCAGGCATATATGCAACCATTGCATGCTGCCCATTCCTTCTGTCTGCTGCATCTTCAGTACACTCTTTTGATTCCATCTATACGCATCACAGAGACATTCTATATGCATATCCGAACTCAGTTCAAGCTCATTTCTACACAGGAGCTGGAAACGTCCGTCGTCCAGTGCTCACAATCAATCGGATACTTTTCCTTGCAAGGAAAATTTCGACTCTAGCAATATGCGAGATCCAGATCTCAGCTACCCAATCCACCCACTGTTCCAGACAATGACGGGGACGAACGGAGTCTATCGTGCTAGCCTTTCATGGCATGTCGACTGGCATCCACATTGTTGAGGATGAAGGCTCTGCCACTCTTCCATTCCATTCTCGTTGTTGGAGACTCCTGACAAAGTCGAACGCAAAAACAACAGCGTTGTGTGACAAAGACTGATGTCTTTATTCGCTAGATGCACAATGGTCTTGTACTCTTTGTCTGGCCCAACAATGCCTCAAGGAGAGAAGGACATTGTGTGATATATATTGCATGCACATGCTCTGTGTGGTTTCGAGACATCAACACACACTCAACCATTCTCACGAGACAACTGGAACATTAAATCTTGCTGGTCGAGATCAATAAGAAACTCATTCAACGTTCCGAACATACAACACCATTATACAACAATGTCTCCACGAGCCCAGCACAACATCAAGCATGGCAACAAGCCAGGTGAGCTGAAGCAAGCATGGTTGCAGCAAGTAGCTCAACGCGTGAACCTGACTAGTGAGCAGATCCTGAGCGGCGAATCGAAGAACATAGCCTGGGGCAACCTGCTCCAGCTTCTGGAGAAATTCGACCTCAATGAGATTCTGGAGAAAGCAAACCGCAATCGCGATGCTGACGATGAGCTCACGGAACGGTTGCTTCGTAACCGATGCTGCGTGGCAATTGAAGGCTGGTCCAAAATTACCGGAGACCAGACGGCAATTCGACTCGAGTTCCTTTTGAACGACCGCCGTCAGAGGAACGGACTCAAGCCGCTCGGAACATCGTGGTTCCCCGCACAGAGAGAATCGCTTACAATGAAGCTGAGGGAGCACTTGGTGGATAAGAGAGCGAAGGATCCTAGTCTTGTGAATCCCGACCTGTGGGCGCCGTGGAACCCGGTCGACGAGAACAAGCCAAAGTTCGAGTTTACCAGACGGTGGGTCGACCTTTCCATTTATGACAGATCGCACCTGGAGATAAGCGCACTGCGAGAGTCGAGAAAGCGACAAAAGTGCGACCCGTCGACGACCCAGCCGCAGCAACGAGCCTCGACCCGATCGGAGAGCCCACTGCCGGGCAACGGTCGTGCACGAATGATGCCTTCGAGGACCGCCCCTGCTGCTCGAGCCGGTGCGTCCAAGGTAGAGACAGAGCCACCACTTACGCCTTTCATGGCAACGTTGGCTGGAATCTCGAAGAAGCAGTCAGGGTCGACAAAGCGCAAGCACGAAGAGCTTGAGGAGGGAGAAATCCGAGAGTAAGGAGATTCCTCGGCCATAGTGTTTCTCAGCTCGAGATCACAGAGCTATTCTGCCACTTAGTCGGATAATCTTGCATTGCATTGAACGCAATTCCTGTCACTCTTCTCAACTGTACTGTGTAACTTTTAGCCACTGTTAATATTTCTTGTTCTCACCGATTGAAGCCTGCGCATTGCTGCAGTGCATTATGATGAAAGAAAGTCTTGCTGTTGTCGTGAAGTTATGAGTGCCTAGAGATATGGCGATTAGTCCATGCGCAGAAAGAACGCGCGATCTCACTTTGTGCTGGATGCAAAGGCATGGGCAGTTTACGGCTCGATAGCGCGTACTGCGCACTGTGTTGTCACAGCTCAATGCAAAGGGCAAGTACTGCCACGCAGTCTATGTGCAGAGGTCTCGCCGCCCCAACGCGTGCGGACCACTTGTGCCATATTATGGAGGTCGCTCCAGATCTGGCCTCGTCGATGAATGTGTCTAAATTGAGATCTTGCACGGGGAGCGGTGATGTGGCGGTCGGCGTAGATCAATTTGCCGCTCTTTCGCCAGACGTGAAGTTTGACTTGCGAACAGGGGCTCCCAACAAGCCAACAAGAGCGATTCGTATGCTGCCAAGAGCGCCCGATGTGTCAAGTATGCAGGTCCCGCGGCATTTGGGGTGAAGCGTGGAGCGCCACCAGAGCACTTCGCGACGGCCTGCAGCGATGCGCGACGCAGGAGCGGCGTGACAGCGTGCTTTGCTGCGGTGTTGATGGGCGATGAAAGTGCTTTGTGTTGGCCAGATACGAAGTTCGAATCTTTTTTGGCACGCGGGCCGCTCGGGGGCGACAGGGATGTTTCGCTTGGCCGCGCTAGGAGGCCGACACGCCGACTCCAGACGAGGAATGCGCCTTCCTCGCCCCAACCGCGCACCGATCATGAAACAGCGTTGTGCACGCACGCAAAAGTGCAGGCGCGAAGGTGCACGTCGCACCAGCGATCGTCGGCGTTCGGCGGGCATGGCGTGCCCTTCTTCTGTACATGTACAATCTCACTTCTACGTTCTTGCCCCTTCTCTGACCCACCATCTTCACCCTTCTCACATTCACAGTCTGTCCATACCTACGAGTATGAATTCCTGTGCAGTCCTCTGGAAGTAACTCCGCAGATCACAGTAATCACGACATCTCGCGACTGTCGCTCGCGCCTCATCAGCAGCACTTTCCATCCACATCCGATCATCCGACCAACATCATGGCCACAGACAACACCACTGCCGCTGTCGACATGGCTGCAAAGACAGAACCGACTGTGAACGTCGAGAAGGGCGCCTCGAAGGAGGGTAGTATTCCGACTTCCTCCCATGGCTCCTCCACTGCCCATCAAGTCGAGGAGGGTTTCGTGCCACAGCCCATGTACCACGTACCCACCTATCACTCGGTCGACATTGAGGACTATTTCAGAGGGCCGCGCGATATCAACCGACACTCGAAATGGCCGCAGTTCATGCGCTTGCATGGCTCAATTGCGCCAAAGATGATTCTGCCTCTCACCTTTCTGGCAGCGTGGGCAAGTCTGATTACATGCATTCACCAGCTGGTTCATACTCTCGCCGTCGACTCCGTTCTTCTGACCGTCCTGGGTTTTGTGGTCGGTTTGGCGCTTTCGTTCCGCTCTACCACTGCGTACGAGAGATTCATCGAGGGTCGCAAGTACTGGGCGCAGCTCATGCTCAACGGTCGTAGCTTGGCGCGATTGATCTGGGTGCACACGTCTGAGTATGTGTTCTGTGGCGCTAAGCTGCCGCAAGCGCTAACAATGTTACAGACGACACGCACAATCCGAAGAGCTCGGGAAATATGATCTCCTCGCCAAGGTCTCCGCCCTTCAGCTCATCAACGCCTTTGCCGTTGCTCTGAAGCATCGTTTGCGCTTCGAACCCTCCATCGACTACCCCGATCTCGGGCCTCTTGTGGGCAGTCTTCATGTGCTTGCCGCAGACGCCGATCAGACCATGCTGCATCAGCGCCGTATGTCGAAGCTGAAGTCAGCTGGCCAGTTCCTAGGTGTTCCCATGGCCGAGTCAAATCCACGAAAGCTTATCAAGCGCTCCAAGGACAATCTGGGCAACACACCTCTGGAGATCCTCACCTATTTGTCTGCATACGTCGAGAGTACTATTCACAACGGCACACTCACCATCGGAGGTCTCCAGTCGCAAGCGATAACACAGCTGTTCAACCTTAGTGACGTCCTGGCTGGCTGCGAGCGCGTTGTCAACACGCCGCTCCCAGTAGCATACAGCATTTCCATTGCACAGATCACATGGGCGTATGTCCTCATGTTGCCATTCCAGCTCGCGAACAAGCTCGAGTGGGTCGCGATTCCAGCAACTATCATCGCCGGCTACATCATTCTCGGACTTGCACAAATTGGTCGCGAGCTGGAAAATCCTTTTGGCATGGATGTGAACGATTTGCCTCTGGACTCCTTCTGCCACGAGCTGGCCAACGATATCGATGCTTTGACTGCTCTACCGCCACCAAACGACACCACACAATGGATGCAGAGCGCACAATCGAGACCTCTCTGGCCAATGAGCAACATGGAGTTCAAGGCACTGGAGAGCCGAAGCGTGGAAGACATTCGCGCTGCGCTCCGAGCCAAGGCTGCGAGTCGCGATGTGAAGAAAGATCGAATGGCGACGTTCTATCAAAGTGACGCGTTGACAAACGAGGGCTAACGAGCGAGGAAACGACTGTAACAAATCAAATTTTCATAAAAGTCTAGCGTTCTGGCATGGCGATGGTTGGACATGCAAAGTCCTGGGCAATACAGCTTTTACCAGGCACAAAATCTCAGTACCTTTCAAGCTTACACTGATTCCCTCATTGCAGTGATATTGACAGACCACCATCCACCGTGACCTGCGCTCCACTAACAAACTTACTCAAATCACTAGCCAGAAACACCGCCGTCCCCGCCATATCTTCCGGCTCTGCGACTCTACCCAACGGCGTTCGATTTTCAAGATACTTCAATTTCTCCGCATTCGCGAGATCGTCCGCAGCTAATTGCGTCCTCGTCGTCCCTGGAAGAAGCGCATTACATCGTATACCGAATTTCCCCAACGCACACGCTTGCGATTGCATCATACTCAACACAGCGGCTTTCGTGGGTGTATAATGTACTTGCTGAGCTCCACCGAGATGAGCAGAAATTGAGGAGATTCCGATTATACTTCCGCCTGTGTTTTGTTGCACCATTTGATTTGCGGCGGCTTGGGTGGAGAGGAATGTGCCGCGGATGTTGGTGTGGAGGTGGGATGAGAGGGTTTCTCCATCGAGACTGAGAGAGAGAGAGTCAGCGGGAAGGACGAGGATGAGGTTCGTATGTCGTTGATGGACTGATTGATTAACTTACGTTAGGAAGTCTCGGAATTGACTGACTCCGGCGTTTGCGACGAAGATGTTTAGTTGGCCAAATCTCGAAACTGTGGCGTTTACGAGGGTGTTGCCGGTCTCTTTGAGGCCTATATCACCGGATATGCCTAGGAGCTTCGATTTATCTGGAACTTCTCGCTGCATGGTTTTGAAGTGCTGATGGGAGGATGCATCGCCGAGATGGTTTACTGTGACGGAAGCACCTTGTCTGAGAAATTCGATTGCGATTGCTCGGCCGATTCCTGTGACGCCTCCGGTGATTGCTGCGACTTTGCCTGCGAGGAGTTGGGACATGGTGAAATTGGGTACTTGGAGGTGTGGATAGAACAACCAGGAAGGATATGGAGTGACGGACGGACAGAAATGGCAAGCCGGAGCTACCTATCTACCCCAGCCATATCGGGTCGGCGATTGATCTGGAGACGTGTGGGTATCGTGGGGCTAATGGAGACTGCTGCTGCTGCTACCGCTCCAGAGCTGCATGCTGTGCTGTTCAACAATGAAGCTGGATGCAGCACCTCCTCACGCAATGCAAGTGATGAGCTGTCCGAGGTCGTCGAGGTCTGCCTCATGCCTCCTCGCGGTATCTCATAGTTGTCCCGTCTTATCCCAAGACGACTATTGACGTTCGACAATGCTCACTCGTTGCAGACCCTTTGCTCCCGCCATCAATAGGCGACCGCCAGGCATCTGGCACTTTTCACAATCTTCTCGCTATCACGTCAAAACATTCAAGCTCAACACTGGCGCAGAAATCCCATGTATCGGTCTAGGCACATTTCAAGATCCCGAACAGCAGGAAGACGCTGTGGCAAGTGCTCTAAAACTAGGCTATCGCCATATCGACACAGCCAGAGTGTACTACCCTCTTCCCTCCACTCGCAAGTACAAATTCCACTAACAAACACCCAGCTACGAGACCGAAAAGCAAGTCGGCGCCGGAATTCGCAAAAGTGGCATCAAACGTGACGGATTATTTATAACGACGAAACTTTGGTCCAACTCGCATCATCCCGAAGATGTAGAGCCAGCTCTGGATGAGTCTTTGGAAGATCTGCGAACGGAATATGTAGATTTGTTCCTCATGCATTATCCCGCGACATTCCGACGTGGCAAAGCCCGATTTCCGCGTGAAGATGCTTCGGGGGATATGCTCATGGGTAAAACGAGTTACATTGATGCTTGGTTGGCGATGGAGAAGCTTCTGAAGACAGGAAAGGTCAAAGCGATTGGCATGTCGAATTTCAGTCGAGGTGAGATGGAGAATGTGCTGGAGAAAGGCAGTGTCGTAAAATTGTCCATGAGAGATTACACTCTCAGAGTTCCTTGCTGACACAGAACGAAGGTCCCAGCTGTTCATCAAATGGAACTCCATCCCTATCTCGCCCAACACGATTTCACCGCTTGGCACAAACAGCATGATATCCAGCTCATTCAATTCAGTCCTTTCGCGAATCAGAATACTTTCTATAAGCACGGACAGAATATGCCGAAGTTGTTGCAAGATCCGATCTTACACGATATTGGCAAGAGGTATGGAAAGTCTGCCGCGCAGGTCGCTCTGAATTGGGGAATCTCCAAAGGACGTTGTGTGATTCCAAAGAGTACCATTGTGAGCGAACAAGAGGAGAATTTGCGAAGTGGGGACTTTGAGCTGAGTGGAGAGGACATTCAGAGGATTGATGCGATAGATCGGAAACTGAGGTTCAATTATAAGGGATTGAATTATGGATGGAAGTTGTACAGTGATCTTGAAGGCGTGGATTGAGCGATGTGCTTCTGTTCTCTTGGTGGAGAGTTGCTTGCTCGCGTGTGGGCTGAAGCTAGTGATAGCTCCATCCTGATGCGGATACCGTAGGGCGTCTCTGAGAATACATGTCAACAGATTGTGCCTAGCTCCACCGACTGTGGATGAGTATAAGAGCTGTCACCGCATATCATGCGCCCGTTCATAGAACGCTCCTCAGAACACACAAAGTCCACACTTCACGATCATGACAAACCTCACCCTCCACCAAACCACCCGTTCCGGGAACTGCTACAAGATTCCTCTCACAGCAGCTCTAGTTGGCACGAAAATCGACAAGGTCATCAACTACAACACACTCAAAGGCGAAACGCGAACAGAACATTACCTGTCAGAAATCAATAGCAATGGCAAAGTCCCAGTCCTGCAAATCGGCTCTGATACTTTCATGCCCGAAAGCAACGCAGCAATGTACTACATCGCGGACAAAAGCCCTCTGATCCCCACAGACCGTCTACTACATGCCCAAATGCTGCAATGGATGTTCTTCGAGCAGTATTCGCACGAGCCGGCCATTGCAGTTCTGCGGTTTTGGGTCGCCATGAAAGGGTTGGAGAACTGTACGGAGGAGGAGAAGAATGCTATTCCTGCGAAAAAGAAAGCTGGTGAGGCGGCGTTGGATGTTATGGAGAAGCATTTGGCCGCAGAAGGAGGAAGGAAGTGGTTTGTTGGGGAGGGGGTTACTTTGGCGGACGTGGCGTTATTTGCTTATACGCATGTTGCGCACGAGTCGACATTTTTTGATTTGAGGGATTGGCCGAATGTGCGGGATTGGTGTGAGAGGGTTAAGGGTTTGGATGGGTTCGTGAGTATGTAGACAAAGAGGGAGAAGGCATGTTGGAGGAGTTCTCGTGTTAAGTTCGTGTCGCAGCCGGGCCGATTCAGCCGGACCGACATGACTAAGCAGATTGTCCGCCTTCCGTGACTGAGGTGCTCCGCTACTCCGCCGATGCATAGAGCACGTCTCTCTTTAGAGATCACAATCATCTTGTGTCTAGTTGTTGTCGAAGGACACAAATTCCGACTGCCTGACCCTGTCGCGGTCGCTGGAAAGCAGAAACGCCTCAACGCTGAACTGGACTCCATCTGGTCGTCTCCTGCGAGGCTCACCAATCTTTCGTCCTCGGCCATCCGAAAATTTGGTCACGGCATAGCCATGGCTGTCAGCGAAGCAGCGCAACGAGTCGGACAGATCGCCGAAGTGGTGGCCTGCCTTGTCGAACATCTCGACACGATTGACTTGGCCAGAGCACAGCGAGTGTCTCGAACGTGGCAATACGAGATCAATAGATCGCCAATATGCCAACAGAAATTGTTCAAGTCTCCCATCCCACGACATGAAGCGATAGCTTATATGGGCTGCCCTGATCCGTTCGGCTTGGTGGTATTCCTCCAGGAGGTGGAACATGGCCTGTACAAGTACTGTAACGACAATTATTTCCTCTTGAACGACACAGTCGCATCTTTCCATCCCATTTTAGAGGGACACCGGCAGCCCGGCGATTACATGAGTGGGAAAGTCAATTTCGAAAGGCTTTCTGCGCCGTTGGCTGGGGCTTCAGGGGAGATGTTGCTCACCCAACCTCCACGGACGCTTGCTACACTGAGAGTAGAATATTGTTTCGATGAAGGGCCTTATTTGGGCGCTCCCGTTACCGTTGAGTATGACACTCGCATCCAACGACAAGACTACGTTCGACTCCGCGATCTGAAGCGCGAATTGGATGAGAACTTCCGAAACTCCCAGGAAGGAGACTTCTGGGAATGGCTACCATGGCGGTACGATGAACTATTTGCTGACAAGGCTGGGCCTCCGATCAATCTCGACGATTACATCACAAGTTATGGATGGCCTCGACGAGAGAGTGCGAAAGTCCTCTTCCAAAACTGCGTAGAGGAGGGGAACAATCTCGTTGTGCAGCTTCGCAAACAGCCTCGACGTCCTGACCCCAGATATGGCGAGACTGGTAGCAAAGTGCTAATCCGTTACCTCACAACTGCAGAGCAACTTGCGTTATGTTGATATCTTATAAGAGGACGCCTCTCTATTTCATTGGCTCGAGAGCGCCCTCACGAAGCATCTGGATCTCTGGCACCTCTTTAACGAGCGGCTGGTAACCACCGAGATCCTTTGCGCTGACCCAGTTACCGTGCACCTGTAACATCGTCAGCTATTTGTCAACAGAGTCACTCAAGAGAAACAAACCTGAGCCTTCATATGCATAGGCAGCTGTACGAGGGCGACCTCCTCCTCAAAGGCCCTGGTGTCCAGCACGACTATGTCGCAGCGGTTTGCCTTCACCCGCTCGATCAACGCCACAACCCAGCCATCTGCCTCCTCAGCGGTATCATGCCGTGGAATGAAGATCGGTTCCTGGATATTCGAATCATCACCTGCATAATACCACTTCGTCTCTCCAGCCTTGTTATGCACCATAGCGAGACCGTTCAGTCCATGGTAGATATTATCGGCCCCACTGGAGTTCCTCGGTATAAATACATTCAACATCACATAATTATACTCACGGCCCATCAAGCGCTCGTCGATTCGCGGAAACTCTGCCGGGCAATCCAATACGACTTTCGGATCCTCCGTCTTTGACCCCGCTGGAGCCTTCGCATCGATATGCCAGCGGACAAATTGTGCCTTGGCATCTGGCGCGGGCAGTGTACCGTCGTCTGCCGGAAAGAATGGGAAAGCATTATCGTGGACAAGCGATGACTCGGCCCAGATCTTGGAAGGATCGTTGGGGTCTTCCCATGCACCAGCTGTGTGGATGGCCATAGCATTGCGCCACTCATAGTGTCGTACTTCATCAGGAGCCCAACCAGCGGGAGGCGAGGTGTGATTGCGAGGTACGACGATAATCGTGCATGGTCGCGAATAATCCCAGGCATAGTGGTGACCACCACGCTTCATGCGCTCTACATTGGCCTCAAATGGCCAGATGAAGAGCAGCAGCCAGGATTTTGTGATCGCGCAGTCGTGGATGATGCCGGGTGTCTGCCAAGGCTGGTGGAACCAGAAGACGTTCTTGATCTGTCCCGAACGGTCGATTGTGTAGGACACGATATCTGTTGTGGCAAGGCCCTTTGCCTCATAGCCGTACACGACTAGTTCGTCGGTGTTGGGATCGTATTTGGGATGTGCGGAGAAAGTCTTTGCGTTGATTTGACCAAAGGGATCGTATCCTATCGTCTCCATCGTCTGTGGATCGACATGGTATGGCAGAGCACTCTCCTTTAGAGCTAATAGCTTGCCAGCCCACAGGACTAGATTCGTGTTCGCTGTCGAATCAACAGCTGCTTGCACACAAGGATGGTGGCTGTAAGGATTCCTGTAAAGGCCGAAAAGCGCCTTGCCAGCCCTCCTCTCCAGCATAAATCTCTGTGTCTTCACATATTTCGTCTTCATGTCGACTTTCCCATCATGGAACCGGAAAGCGGACATATTCCCATCGCCGTCCAGCGGCACATTGCCTTCGACCGGAGGCACGAAGGGATCAACCATGACTCTGTAGAACGTGCCATCGATTTCTTTGGGTATCTCGCCGTGCACTACGAGATCCGCGACCTCGCCCTCGACTCGAAAGGGGACATTGGAGCCATAGAGATCGACCGCTATCGGCCATTTGCTTTTGAGTTCTCTCTTGTGCGTGCTCGAGGCATTGTTCGAATGAGATTTCAGGTCGAGCGGCTCATCGATTTTGTGGTCATTGGGCGAGTCGGCCCGGGTCGTCGCTACAGCTGCTGCCATTTCAGAAATCGGAGAACGAGTGCGCAACGACTGGAAATTCTGTAGAGGTATCTATGTGCAGAAGTCGATCATGATGACGAGCTTAGATTCTATTTGAGCGTCCTCTTGCACCTGACACTGACAGGCTTCCCCTCGAGAACAGGCACATGGCATACCGGCAGTCGCATTTCAGCATCTTCGGCTGTTCCGATTAATATTCCTGTATCCTCATTCCTGTCACTCTGACTGTTTTCCGGGGCTCCGCAGACCGCCAGGCCGCATCGTCTCGTACAAGCACACAAACGTCTTGCCTGCCATTGGCCCGGTTTGTATCGGACAACATGTAGCCCTTGACACGGCAGTATCACATGTTTCCGGCAGTTGTCCTAGAGATGCAGGCACGATAATGTTTGCGTGGAGGAGTAAGCGTGTGTCCAGGGTATGCCGGTCTACTCCACAGACAAAAAATCTCTCGTCACCGGACTTCACTTCTTGTTCTGCTTCGCCTCCACCTTCACACCTTTGTGCGCAGCTCGAAGGAGACGTCGCCCATCTTTGCGCAAAAGAGACATTGGAAGTCGCATTTGTCATGTAGATCGAAATACTTCGTAGAACACGCAGATCGGCGAACAGCTGGAAGAAAGGAGCAATCATCAGAGCCTGCACGATCCAGAAGCCTAACAGGTCTTTGCCAAGAAGCAGGCATGGAGCCGCCTTATCTCCGACCCCATGGAGAAGAATCAGATCTTCGGAGTTGGGCTGCTGTAGCACCAAGCATCCATCTCCTGCCCATCACCATATCGATATGTGGCGGTGCCAAAGTGTGCCCAGCCATGTCGCTCATATAGCCTCGCAGCTGCTATATCCTTAGCCAACGCGAAGAGGACCAGTCGCGTACCCTCTTGTGCACCCCATGCCACGGCAGCTTGAACCAGCTTCGCGGCAACTCCTGATCCGCTACTGTCAGGATCAACAAATAGTCGTTCTAGAACTGCTATTGCATCATCCTGATGTGTTTTGCGCCAAAGTGGAACAGAAAGTTCACTAATCTTGGGTTCCCTATAGCAACATGGCCGACTATCTTGTTATCAACAACTGCGACCCACGCTGAGGTAATGCCCTCATTGCTGAGGAAGGATTCTGCTTGGGCGGTGCCTTGGACGGGGATACCCATCTTGGTCATAGACTCGTTCCAGAACTTTCACGCAGGCAGGAAGATCTTTGTGTTCGCGACGCCAGATCTTCACTCGCGGTTGGTGGTTGTTGGCCCCGCTGGCTTGGCACATTTTGCCGCAACCAGAAGCCCAGACCGAGTGGCGGGAGCACGGTCCGGGGCGGAGAAGCAGAAATTCGTTGTTTCAAGAGTCAGGATGAAACGCTGCGTGAACTCTATTGCGGACGTGGCCGGATGGAAACCTTCCAAAAAGAGCACGCGGCATGCGAGCTCGTCGTGGCTGTCGAGACTTTGTGGCCACACCTCCCAAGTGCCGAGAATAATGATGCAAACAATGCAGGTTGGCCGACAGCTTTCTGGTGCTGATCCCCCGCGCCTGCATCCGACTTCGACCCTTTTGATGCCAGAGTCAAGTCTAACCGCTTGTGCTGCTTACGTACATGCACGACCGCTGATCCAATGTATTGGGTTACGATTGCGAGAGTCGGTTGTCCAGACCCCAGCAATTCCAGTTCGCTGTTGGGGCCTGTCGTGCACTGCACACTTCGGCAATCTCTCGGCCATATAAATGTTATGTCGTCGTCATGTTGTTTCGAGAGCCAGTGTCATCGGAATGGCTACTCACGATCATGCTATTCATTTCGTTTCTCTAGGAATGGTAATCCTAGATGACATACATTTTTCAAATGGACGTGCTGAGAGTAATGTGCTTGGAGGCTCATGTGCTTTCAGCACACTTGGAGCATGCATGGTAGCTGAAGATACCCAACAGGTTGGGTGTTTTGTCTTGGGCGGTGACGACTTTCCTGATGATGCCGAAGCCCAATTGCAGAACTGGAATGTCAGCCTGAAGATTGACAAAGTACCTAAGCGCAAGTCAATGAGGGGCAAGTTACAATACCACGATGACAGTTTTCACAGTAAGTTGCGCTTTGTCATTGCTTGTCGTGTCTGCTGCTGAATACATCTGTAGGCAAAACGTTCGGATATACGACTCCAGTGCTGCAGCCGACTCCTGGCGACTTGCCTCAACCATTGCTCCATTCTATGGCATTTCACTTCCTATCCAGTCCTGAGAGACTCAAACAGCACATCACCGAACTGCTCGGCCTCAGAAAAGCGCAAGGCATTACGGCAAGACCACTGCTTATTTGGGAACCCTTGCCCACGCTCTGCAGGCCTAACGAACTGGCTGCTCACGTGGAAGCAAGCAAGCTGGTCGACATATTCTCGCCAAATCATCTGGAGCTGGCAGCATTATGCGGTCGATTGCAATCCGAGGTGGATCAAGCGAAGCCCGAGGCCGGTCGACAGCACATCCAGAGCTGTGTTGCCGCCTACATGAGCGACGAGGCTGCCGACGCACACCTCGAGCAGCTGTGCATCGTGCGGGCTGGTGAATATGGCGCCTTGATTGCCACTCGGTCACTCAATGCAGCGGGTGCTGTCCAGATCGATATGACTTGGGTGGATGCATTTTATGCTGCGGCTGACCGGAAGCGCGTGGTGGATCCGACAGGGGCTGGGAATGCATTCCTCGGCGCTTTAGCGATGGAGCTGCTGCAGAACGACGGAGATGCGGTCGAGGCGGCTGCGAAAGCGAGCGTGGCGAGCAGCTTCGTGGTTGAGCAGGTGGGCTTGCCGGTGCTCAGCCGAGACGCCACATCTGGTGCTCTGCTGTGGAATAATGTGTCCTTGAAGGAGCGGCTGAATGAGTATGGGAGGAAGACGTGTTCGGGTTGATGTGTTTGCGTGCAGATATATGCAACACTGCGTAATGCAACAGATAGCAGCTGTGGACCGGAATGACAGCAAGCGGCGGTTAATGCTTAATATAATTCCAGAAACCAGCCTTTTCGTCCAACGTTTGCATGGGAATGGTCGAGCACTGCAGCTGTAGCGCTGTTCAGTAACTTCCTGATTCAGCAAAGATTAGCAATATATGCCGGAGTCAACGACTTCACTGCTCTGCATCATATGTACGTGAGCACGAAACGATTTAATTTCGCTCGATACACGAGCGATTGTCGGTGGTTGTGCAAGATGCTGTAGCTTAAGCTCCCGTGCGCGATCAGGATGGCCAGCTGAGATCCACTGGTATGTGGGATGCATTGTGCGGCTGAATAGACTAGGATCTGTATTACTACGGGAGAGAAGTGTTCGAGAGAGGCCGTCAGCGCAAACACAGCCGCGCTGACTTCAGGATGCGCTGCAATATTCTCACCAACGAGTATGGATCAACTCTGCTCCCCTCATCTGTGCTGCTCATCTCAAATGATCAGGCATGCCGTTTTTCAGCAGGCTGTGCGAGGCTGCGAGCAGCAGACAACACGACGTCGACTTTCTTGAGGCGGTCGGAGGATTTGAGGCTGTTGTCACGTTCTTGAGGTGGATTCATGGAACCTCTAGAGAAGGAGAAGGAGGTCTGAGAAGAGATCGCGGAGAAGCAGTCCTCCAAAGGCGCCAGAACTCCTTCCAAGAGTTTCAAGCATCGAAGCATTCCGAAGCAGTGGCTTCAGCCCAGGCAGCGGCGGCAAGTGCAGCCAATGCCGCGAGCAGCAGTGTATCGAGCGCCATTACTGCTGGCGGTACGCATTCCAGATCATTCTCGGAGCAGTGCAAGCTGACCCTCCGTTCAGTGAGTGTCACTGCGACGATGATGAGCGCGACAACTAGCATAGCACCAGATGTGGCCACGGCAGGAATCGCAGTTTCTCCAATCGACACGGCTACTGCCACCACATCGTCGTCAGCTCATAGTCAAACTGCAAGCGCCGACGAGCTTTCCGCTTCCTCCGATGATTCCGAAGGGCTCAGTGAAGCCAGCAAAATTGGCCTCGGAGTCGGACTTGGGGTCGGGATACCGCTGCTCTTCGCTGCAGTCGTTTTGCCGTACTTCATACGGCGCAGAAGAAGAGGCAACAAGCAGATGGCTGCCAAGTATTCCCGTCAGGCGCAGTCGGACCTCTCGATGGTCGAACAATCGCAATCAGTACAACCCAAGCCTGTTCGTGCTCTCGATGCTCCACTGGCGGGAGGCATGCCGCGTTCAGGGCGGCGAGAGACTGCTGATTACAGCGGCGAATACGATGAAGCCCCGCCAGCACCATCAGCTCCATCGAATGTCGTCAATACACCGTCTGGCCAGATTCCAACAGAAGCTATCGAGCCTGCATCTCGGAGCCGAGACCAAGCTGCCGCACCGCTAACACTTCTGATTCCGGGGCAGGAGAGAAGATCTGATGTCTCGCGTGAAGCCTTGCCTTCGCGCTCGCATTCGCCCGCGTCTCCAGTGTCGCCAATCTCAGTCGTGTCGCAAGTAAGCTCTCGCCCATCGTCTCTAAAGGCTTTGTAGATTTCGTGGTAGAAAGTAGTTAGCTAAACCGAAGGACCTTGACAATAGCAAATCGGTATAGCCTCTATGTGATCGTCTTCCGGTATGCCAAAAAGAGCAGGGTATCTTCGCATATGCTCAAAAATTGAATGCCCACTCGTACTCGTACACTCGCACACTTGTGCACTGCAACCGCTGCAGCCTTGTATTCATGCTTCCATGTTCTTACAACCATCGCCCAACAATAGGAATCATCCTGTACATCTCATTATACTCTCTTGCAACCCAACCCGCTGCCTCGCCTCCACGGGCCACCACGCCGAAGCTGCCAGCCATCCATAGTCCAGTGACGGCAGCAGCAACAGCATTGATGATATACCACCTCCGCTTCTTCCTCAACTCCCTCTTTGCTCCCGTATCTGTGACTTGGTCCGGCGTCCAGCCAAAGTATTTCGCATATCCCCAGGTCATATGGAAACAACCCACACTCAACAGCGCCGCAAAGCCAGCAAAAGACACAATAGGATGCTTCGCGAACGCGTGGCTCACGTAGGCGAGATCCACGTTGCCGCCTCCAGACTTGTATGCTCGTGGTATTGCTCGATTGAGCACAATGTGACCAAAAGCCAGAGGCACAAAGATGTATCCCAGTTTACTGGTGCCCGAGACCTTTGGCCAGAACTTCGTGAAGAAGCTGGCTTTGTTCTCTTGGCTGTATGCGTCTCCGTATCTTTTCGCATTCTGATTCCTTCTGATGACCCGAATCGCTACGCCAGACAGAATGTGTCCCCACAGTGGTAACGCGACCATCAAGGGCTCAACTCCGGGCGATTGGTAGTACGGCCTCGTGAGGAGGAGGTACGGCTCTGAGGCTGGAACGCTCTGAGTGAGAAGCGGTATTATTGACGTGTTGGTGATGTGCATCGTTGCGAAGGCCGTAAATACGTAGGATGAGTATTTTTGAACTCGTTGCAGGTACCATGTTGCCGAGTGTTGTGACAGGCCTAGCCCGGTTGTGCTGCTTCGTGGAAGACGTGATTTCTCGTCGGTGGAGGCATCGTCGAGTGAGATCGTATCTGTTGGTATCGGCTCGAGTTCATGTAGCCCGGATTCGAGCTTCTCCAGATCGCTGAGATCGTCCATTGCGGTAGATGGACGAGTGTTGGCGATGGTGCTGCTCTTCACATGCAAGACCACGCCAATAGAATTGAGACAAGGTGTAAGCGGCCGGAGCTGGGCCCGCTCCTTGGGTCGAGTCTGCCCAGCGCATACATCCTGTTCCACTTTCCATATCATCGCGTCCAAGAGTCAAGCAAGACTTGTTTTTGTGGATATCAGTTGGATCAAACTGAATTTAGATACCTCACGAGGTCTATCGCGCAACTGCGACCAACATGGCGCCAGTAGGAAACTCGCAAAGAACAACCCAAGACACATCACTAACAATCGTCCCAGCGCGGCCATACTCTGCCCGAGGCGGCAACAGAATCAGCACGAGAAGCACGCAAAGCATTCTTCTGCGAACTATGCCAGAAAGGCTACGCGCGAATGCCCGAATTTGAAGCCCATGAGAATTCCTACGACCATCAGCACCGCAAGCGACTCAAAGAAATGCGAAACCTTACCAAAGCTCCATCTGCTGCTGCTCGCCAACGCGCCGCAGAGGAGAAGGCCAACGCAGAATCTGGACTGAAATCAATCTCACTCGCTGGTGCTGGAGCTTCGACAGCTTCCAGTGGCAAGAAGAAGCCAGTCTTCAAGTCGACATTGCAGTCGAAAGATGCTCCTGCCGCGCCTGTGAAACTGGTTGATGATGTCGTCGACGAGGCCACAGATCCCAGTGCTGCCGTACGGAACGGCTGGGCTGATCGAGCTTACAAGCCAGGCCAGTTTCCTCAAGGCACGCCGCGACTTTCGCTGGAAGAAGTAGAAAAGAAAGCGCAAGATTTGCTGGAAGAAATCAGGCAAGGCGGTCAGCAGAGACAGTGGCTGTCCGAGCGACCCGACGAGTATGAAAGGCACTGGCAAGAGAGCATGGTCGGCACACAGCAACCCTCTTGAACTACTTAGGCACTCTCTTTGGCAACTCGTTCCTGGCCATTTCTGCGCTAATGGTACTTGACTACTCTAACTGTATCCATGGCCACTTGGGCGCCGATACCAGCAAAGAGCCTTGTTTGCCAGACCAGTCGATTGGATCCAGTCGAAAGAATTACCTGAATGACCACACTCTACATCAGCTTTTGATTGCTTCCAACCGGCCATCTTGATCGTCAGCCGATCGATGCCCGGTGCTCATACTGTGGCAAGAGAAATCCTCGAGGGGATTGCCATGAGCTGAATGCAAGGAGTTGCAGCTCCTTCAGGTGGACGCAACTTGAACATCTGGCACTGATGCCTATGGCCGAATTCAGCTGCCCAAACAATAAACCGCCTCTGGCACCCATCAGTCATCAGCACAGCTGAAACGTCCAATAGAGTCGCAATATCGCTCGACTCTACTGTCGACCTCGCAAGCCACGCCTTGGCAACCTCGTATAAGCACACTTCGTGTCACCACACCTGTCAAGCTTCTCCTCAAGCTTGACCAGATCAGTGCCCTTTCACTGCAGATGGCGCAGGTCATGAGTTAAGTCTATAGCTCCAGACCAGCCAGCCACGAAGGCGTTCAGAGCACAATAGCAAATGGGCGTTGATGCCACCACGTCCAAGCGAGGCATGAGATGGGCGAGATCAGAGGAGCGCATGAAGAGGCGCAGTCGCCTAGGTACCAATGGACCTCTATAGACTTAACACATACAGGTATAAAAGTGAAGACATGCAGCGCTCCAAAGAAAAAGCCATCTTCATCTTCACACTGCGCTAGCCTAATCAACAGGCACCCCATACCTCCACAAGACCTTAAAATGAAGACTTCCATCCTCTTCCTCACCAGCGCCCTGCTCGCGACTATATCCTTCGCACTTCCGCCATCGGAAAATGTCAGTCCAAAATGCAGCCCGAACACAACAAATCCGACATTATCAACCTACTCACATCTCTTCTTTCCTCCCAGGCACTAGACAAACGCTCCTGCGTTCCCTGTCCAGCATATTGCTGCACCAACAGATGTAAAGCACCTTTCAATCGGAGCTGTGCGGGTTCGACCGTAAGTTCTCACCCTTTGGGTCAGACCAGCATTGTGCGGACATACGCAACGGAGCGGATCCAGGCGTCAAAACTCTGACACACCCATCTGTGACTGTAGTGTATTACCAACGCGGCGGGCTACTCTTCCTGCAAGTGCGTTTGTCGAGAATGAAGTACCGGTAATAAGTGTGTGGAAGCAACGAGATCACCTCGAGCAGAATCAGCAGAGAACGATCAAGTACAAACGGCAAAAGAAACAAAATATAGCAACGCCAGAAGACAAGAGACGGAGTGTGATGTTTCAGAGTCGCATAGTGTTGCATTTCATTCGTTCTACATCGTTGTTGTCGACGCAGTGCGTAGTTTGCAGTAGCAGTACTTTCAGCAGTACAGGTTCTCGCCCAAGTATCTAACACCCAGACCTGACCTGACCGCCAGCCAACCAGCCCGTAGGCATCGGCGGCAGAGAGAAAACAATCGCGATGAAAAACAATGCCATTGATGCAGTTCCAGTCCATGCCACAGAAATCCCGCCAATTCAGTGAAGGCAATGCCCAAAGGCTGAGCTGCCAAACGCACAAAGCGCCTGAATATCAATCACTCTTTCTGATCCCTTTCTCCATCCTGAAACACCTGTGAAGCGCCATCGCTGAAACCCATCCATTCTAGTAGTCTCTGACACGATCAAAGCCAGTCCAGTAAGAGCAGCCAAGTGCGGTGTGAGAATTTCAGAAGTGAAAAGTCGTGCAAAAATGCAAAAGCGCCATCCATGGGTATCCCTTTGTTGTGTGAAAGAATTTTGCGCCGTCTGTAACCGTGTTGTGATGCAAGGTATTAATGGATCGAACAGCTTGTAGTCGATCATTGTGGCCGTCAGAATTGCATGCGACGAAGCTGGTCGGCTACCTAGGCCCGACTCGGGTTCGCACGCGTGCTGCTGCGAGGGCACTTGACTTTTCCGTCGCCGGCAGCGTCAGCGACAGCACCACGCTTCGTGCCAGCCTTAGTGCGCTGCCAGCTGTCGAATGGGCTACGCTTGCTGCGACGGTCGCTGCTGGCGGCAGTGGGTGAGGTGTTACCAGCTGAGACTGGCTCCTCACTACCCTCGACAATCGGAGTGAGCTGAGGCTCGTTGCGCGTGCTGCGGGCGCGGCCTGGTGCTGATGGCGTGGCAGTGTCGGAAGGATGGTCTTCGAAAACCGGGAAGTCATTGATGGTGACCTTCTTCTTGCGTGAGCTGCGCTGTGGAGTAGGCAAGATAGGCTCAGCTGGTGCTTCGTCATCGGCCTCGAGCGTTTCCTCGAAGCTTGGCACGTCGTCAAAGCGTGCCTGTCTTGTGGTGCGAGCGGTAGTCGGGGGGCTAATCATTGGCTTGCGCTTCGACTTGCTCTGCTTGACCGGAGTGGCATGCACGGCTGGGCCGGCGAAAGACACACCAGAGTCATGCTCTTGAGACTCGGTCGTCTTGGTGCGCTGGTCTGGCATGTCGACGTCTGTTTCTGCTTCTTCGTCGGTGTAGCTTGTCTGGCTTCCCTGTGGCCACAGCAGACGAGGTTCGATGTTGCTGCGAGTCAAGCCACGATTAGCAGAGTGGCCAATTGCACGCTTGAGCTGCTGCTGTTCGCGAGAGGAGGCACCAGCATCCTCGACGTCCTCAACATCTGCGAATTTGCGGAAGCATTTCTTTCCACGGCTGCAAACGAGTCAGTATTAGTCACAGAAGGTCGGATGCAGCACTTACTACATGAAAAACATGCCCTCTCCGCGGTTGACAGCTGCCTGCATGCGCGCTTCCTCGACCAATTCATCGACGGTCTTGCGCGGGCGCTGGCGTGGCGGACTTGGGGAATCCCAATCACCAACACCACGGTTACGGTAGACTGGCTCTGAGACGGTAGTAGTGCGACCACGTGGGACATCGCGAAAGACGTTGTCGTCCGACGAGTCATCCTCTGGAACTCGGGCCTGGACTTCGGTGTAGATCTGGATATCGGACCTGTCGCTCTTCTTCGGACGGCCAATGTCGAGACCGTCATCGTCGTCCAGGCGGATGTACTTGTTCCTGCGAGCAGTGCGCGGAGGCGGCATACTGTCGTTTGGATTCTCTGGGAGAAAGTGCAAGGCACGTGGCGAGTATTGCATACTTGAGGTACGAGCACGCTTGTGGGCTGGAGTCAAAGAGGGAGTCTTAGACGGAGATGGTAACATGTCGGAAGGAGTGGCATCTGAGAAAAGAAGTTAGTATTGTGGGTGAACACCGTATTGTTCTATTGTCGAGGAAAAGTTACCGTTGTCGCCGGATCGTGCCGACTTGCTTCCGCCGTGCATCTGCGGGCGAGCAGGTGGTGCAGGTGATGCAGGCGGGGATGCAGGTTTGTATGGGTGCAGGCCGTTGTAGGCGTCGCCGTGCAGTGGCGTTGGTGGGGTGCGTGGGCGGATGAACCGCTGTGGCGGGGTGGAAGGAGCGTCCATCTTTGCGCAGCTGGTGAACGGGCGCTGTCGAGCAGCCAGCGGCGGTGGGTGGAGGGGCGCGAGGCGCAGGCGGTGAGCTGTGCAAACGGTCAGGTCCAATGCTCACGTTGCGACGGCGGACACAGCGACGTAGTCTTGAGCCAGATGGCAGAGAGACTTACGGCAAACGCACTCTCACGTGGCAGCGTAGGAGTGGTTTCCAGTGTATGGTAAAGGAAGAGAAAGCTCGCAAGCTGGAAACGAAGATTATTCCAATGGCTCCACGGCCCACTCCCGGCTGCTCCCTATAGGTGTGCGATGTGCTGACTGTTGCGATCGGGGCCCTAGATTGTACGTACGCCGGCTTGCCGAGTCCTGCTGCACTTGGAGGAAGTGAAGCTGCGCCGTTGAGGATGGCGGTCGGTCGTGCAGAATGCGCCGGCGAGGATATCTCGGTCGCGAATCGTTCCGGTGTGGTCGGGATAGCGGGATCGTAGTATCGTTCTTGAGATCTATGCGATGCGATGCTCGTGAGCGGCGTTGGCGTTGGAATAGTGTCGGATGTAGTGGCGCGCCTGGTGTAGAATCTCACGTCGTGAAGCTGGAGTTGAAGTCGAAGTCGCTTCCAGCCACCAAAGGCAGGTGCGACCCACACCCCAGGATGCGCGAGGCAGCTGCAGGGATTTTAGCGCGCCAAACACGCGACTGAGGATGAAACCAAAACACGTCAACCCGCAGCCACCAGTAAACAATTCAGGCCGCAAGGACGAGGCCAGGGCGTCAGGAGGCCAAACGACACGAAATACTTTTATTTCAACCGCCCAAGGTGTACCACTGCCTGCCCAGCATGTCCCGACGGCCTGGCACTTCGGACACGCCCAATTTCGCCAAATTGTCACTGGACGATGCCGATGAGGACCTGTTCGCAAGTCCGGAAAGCGGTGCAACAACGCAGAAGCATACTCCTGGCTCGGCGACATCCTCTGCACAGCGCGCGCAGGCCACGCGACCCCAAACGAAGCAGGAGATTGAAGATGCGCGAAATGCGCAGCTCCGAGCCGAGCTGGAAAAAGTCCGCGAAGTCAATCGTGTGATCGAAGGAGTGACAGCGAGCTTGACCAAGGCCAAGGACAACATGGAGAATGTGCACAAGACTGTGAGCAATGCGTCAACATTACTGGCGACCTGGACGAGGATTTTGAGCCAAACAGAGCACAACCAACGAGTGATCTTGAATCCCAACTTTCAAGGCGCTTCGCAGGATCTCGAAGATATCGAGAATGATGAAGTGCGGCGGCAGCAGGAGATCGAGAGACGCGCTTTTGAGCAGCAGAGGAGGCAAGAGGAAGCGCAACGGAAGGCGGAGGAGGAAGAGCGAAGAAAAGCTGCCGCGGAGGCCACGCGAACGAGAGCGGGATTGAATAGAACGAGGAGTACCAGAGGAACAACAAGCTCCACGAGAGGACAGGCTGCTGGGCGAGGTAGAGGCTTGACTGCTGCGACCCGGGGCACTTCGAGCTATGGTAGGGTGTCTAGCGCAACCAGAGGAGGAGGTCGAGGACTGGGCTGAGAGAGCAACTGGACATGGATGATAAGAAAGCTGTCAGAAGATGACGACCACCCGAATAGGCGACGATTAGTCTCACGAAGATACTACAACCTTCCGTGCTTCATAGCATTGGCGGCAAAGTTCAAGACCTCGCGTACCTGAACGGCTATGCCACAGAGACGAGGTGGCCGTGTCCGAAGACTCTCCGCCGCTATACGTACGGCATTGTGCCAATCGACGATCCGGGCACAGACATATCGGTGTACAGCAACTGCACAGCTGGACAAAGTCAAGCTCCGGCGGAGTACAAGACATACACATGTCACAAAACAGTGGAGACGGATACATGTCAAGAAGAGCCTCACCAGAGACCTTGTGCATTCATGTTCATCATTTACACTTTCCATTCGAGAGGCTTTGCGCTTAGCCTCAAACGCCAATCGACTCATGCCCTCATGTCGTGTCTAGTCTCGTTCCTGCACCGCGACCGTCCTTCTCCCGCAGACGATCTAGCTGTGTTTCGTCTTCTCCTCCGCAGCCTTATCCAAAGGACCACCTGGGTTCGATCCCAAGTTCTTCAGTTGATCCTTGCTCTGCTCGGCAGCTTGCTGACCAGGTTGGTTCTGCCCCTGGTTGTTGACATCTCCAGCTGGGACATCCTTCTGCTGTGCGCCCGACTGACGCTCTGGCTCTGGCGATTGACGGCCTTGGTTTGGTGCAGACATGATTGATGTGGATTTGTGGTGCGTTTCGTCTGGAAGAAATGTTAGGAACGATAGGTTGAATGGTTGAGGGAGATCGATGGGACGAACTTGTGTTGAGTTGAGGTTTGGCCTGGGAAGAGGATGTTAGTTCGACGACCACTTGAAATTATGGTTGCAGACTCACGAGATCGATTGATATTTTATCGAGCTTGGGAAATTGTTGTTGTGAAAGTTTAAAAAGTGTTGTTGCGAAGGAGGGGCAATGATGTGAGAGCAGGAAGCGTCAGTTGCATGTGCGTCGATGCCCCACTGTTTCTGATCACAGCAATGACGAAAAATGACGAACGGAAGGAGCACCTGTGCACATTCGACATCATGTCGACGCTGAGTGATGGCTGACACTGGCGATTTCACCTATCTTCATCGCTCATTCGTTGAAAATACAAATTCCGAACGTCGTTCTTTCATTACAAGTTCGGGTGAATGTTCCTGCCCTGCACATTCGACAGCTCTCCCTTCAGTGCGCTCAGTGATGGCGAGAAGAAGTACTCTCCACCCCTGGGAACCACAAATCTGTTGATTCCAGGTAAGTTCAATTCACGGCTCGCGTCTTGTGGAAATAGGCCTTTCATGGGCACATTCGGCTTGTCATTTGTCTGGCCCATCACGGCGTCGACACCAGCTCCACCGAAGCGAAATCTGTCATTGTTCGCCCACAGTCGTTGAATGAATTCGAAACCTTGACCAAGATTGCTTTGGTAGCATGCAAAGAGCAGACCACGTTCAGCATTGGGATTCTCGCTGATCTCTGGGCCGTAAGGAATGCCGCGACGTAGAATACGATGCGGATTGACGCTTTCACGTCCGTTTCCAGGTTGATCTCCTCTTGGATTCGTCTTCCGAATGTGAGCGCCCAGTGGGCAGACCATCCTGTCACCAGACTGAATCGTGAACTGACTCTGCGCATTGAGACCTGGAGGATCGAACTCAAACAGATTGTTGCGCATAACATCTTTGCCGATATTGGTATCGTCAAAGTCAGCTTGCAGGTTGACAGGACAACCACTCTTCCAGCGACCGATGAGGCGTGCTCCAAGCTGGTCAGCGAACGTGCCCAATTGGTTAGAAGACTGTACGAGGAAACGATCCCAGTCCTGCACATTTTGCTTCAGCTTCCTGAAACAGAGGAAACTGCCATCGAGCATCCAGGCAGGGCGAGCGCTGGCATTAGTATCTCCAGGGCGTCCACACAAGATGACACCTTGAGGAATAATGTCCTGTCCAGGAGGCACGAATTTCTCCTCATCAGCCAGATTTGGAAGGTTGCCCACAACAGGTTGGGATATGCCATCCATGTATCCAAAGTGCTCACGGCCGTGCTGAGCTCCTGGTCTGACCTTACCATCAATCTTGAACGCGAGGCGCACGGAGTTGCCGAACAGAGCAGTGATGCGGTCGAGCTTCTCTTTTACAAGCCCAGTGCTGTTGCCAGCAACGAGCAAGACACCATCAACTTGCTTGTTGAGCCAATCGGCTTCCCAGTCTGGAGTTTGTCCGTTTGCACCTTGCTTGATCGGATCTTGTAGACCCGACACAGCTGCCGATTTCATGCCAGTCTCGAAAATGAAGTCGCCTGTATTGGTTTGCAAGCCTGTGACACTGGCAATCTACATCATGTGAGCGACTGGCTACTTCTACAGAGTAAGGACACGAACTTTCTTTAGTCCTGTAAAGCTGAACGAGATGTTTGCACCAATGGTAGGCACTCTTCCGGAAGGCGAGTTGCCCTCCCTGGTCTTGAAGTCCTTGATGTTGCGGCGAGTGTCAAGGACATTTTGCGTGTGAGAGATCTCTTCGGTGGCCACTTGGCGGAGCTTTTGACAGAAGGATCGCGTGTCTGCAATAGTGAAGAACCAAAAGGTCTCTACCTCTTTGTTCAATCCATTCAGGAGGATGTCTCCCTGGACATTGCTCAGATCTGTGAGGTTCGAGGCCATTCTGTGATTTTGGAGGACAGATGGGCTATGGTTTAGATCGTCAATCTCAGGAACATCCTCATGTACTTATATCTGCCTCAGATCCGCTGATACCCTGCCACTCCATTGCTTACTCCAAGGTAGCATGTTCGCATTCAGCTCGCGTACGACCTACATTGCTCCAGAATCTGGTCCACAATACGAATTCACAAGCATATTGTTTGCAAGCTGAGGCCTCGTTTCGGTAAGTTGTCTGACAATCCTTCGCCATAGGCAGCCAAGAAGCTCTCCTGACCTCTTTCTAGGCGCTCATAGGCCAGTTCGACGCCTCTTGTGCTTCAGCCCTCTCGCGTGTCAGACCGGTCGCAGATCCAGGAGCATGCATATCGATAATATGTGCTGCAGGTGCAGCTGTGGTCAGACTCTTGAGAGCCATGCGATTCGCCTGCAGCAGCTGAAGAGGCCTCGATTTCACCGCCATCCGCAGCTGTCGAAGCCATTCTCAAGCCCACTCACATCTTTGACCGGTCCCGGGCAGGTCAGACTATCATCTGTGCATGTGCTCTTGCAATGTCGACTGGCTGCTGCCTCGCGGGACGTGGTTGCTTCCAGAGAGTTCTCAGTGCGACTGGGGTCCAGGAAGTCGGCCTTCACTATCAGACATGTGCCCCAATCACTGACGGACCAATTAGGAGATCTGCTGTACAACAGTGTGCAGTGCAGGCACGGCTCCCGATCTCTATCCATCGAACAATACTTCTCGGAGCAATTTTCCAGCAGTGCTGACATAACGTAAGCATCGTGCAGGAGAGACGGGAGGCCTGCACAGCGCTTCTCATGAGTGTCCAAGATCCATGGCACGCATCCTCAGGATCGCACACGGCTTTTCTCTCCTTGCTGTTGACTATAGTGCAGTCGCGTGTCCTTCCAGACGAAAGAGGATGTCACAGAGCGAATTGCGCCAATGCTCCGCTTCCGAGATTTGCAGCTTGGCTGAGGTCAACAAGCAAAAGAAGCATTGCCGCTTGGCTACGTCAAGTGTTTTCTCCCGGCCTGGGCTCGATGTTCCTTCGCGCCGCGTGTCATGGCATCTTCGACATTCACGACGAATTGAACAGAACTCGCACGATGAACAGTACGCTCGAGCAAGGTGTCGTTGGGACGCGACGGAGACCCGGCAGACTTTCCCTCCGACTTCGTCAAGGATCGCCCTTTCTCTGTGCACAAGTACGGGGAAAGCTCCACCTCCATGTGATACCCTATACCCCTCTCCGCAGTTTCGAATGGCGATCTCCTCCAGTAAGGTTCGTGCGATGCAATCCGACAGCCAGCCGCAGTCGTCGTGGTTCAACGTACAGCCTGAACGGCAATGTCCATGCGCTACAGGATTTCATACATGTTTCTTTCTTTCTTGCGGTCTATTTCTTCTTGTTGAGCCTCATCCCTCCATTAATGTGCGGCAGCTGATGAAACAGACAAGATGAAGTTCATGAGTGGCGATAAAGAGAAGAAAGGCCACCAGGCGGCCGACTTTGAGAAGCAAGTCGAGATCTTACAGCAGCAACAAGCAGATGGAACATTCGTCCCACCGACTCCAGAAGAAGAACAGAAAGTCATCAGAAAACTAGACTGGAGGTTACTGCCTTTGGTATTCGTGCTCTATTCGCTCGCAGGTACGTTCAGCACACGGTGGCCGTGGCATCTTAGTCTAACTCGCCGCTCCAGTACTCGACCGGTCAAACCTTGGCAACGCCCGACTCGCAGGAATGGAAGAAGACATCGACATTTCCGGCAATCGATATCAGCTCCTTGGAACAATATTTTACATCGCATACATTCTTTCGCAATGGACACTGATCGGCTGGAAACAATTCAAGCCCAGCCAATTCTGCGCCTTCACGGTTATGTTCTGGGGCTTCGTAGCGACGATCCAAGCTGCGGCGTTCAATTGGGGAGGTCTTATGGCGTGTCGTTTCTTCTTGGGTGTATCCGAAGCAATGTTTGGACCAGGAGTTCCTCTCTATCTGACATACTTCTATCCTCGAGAAATGGTCGGCTTCCGACACGGAGTATTCATCAGCGGAGCAGCGATGGCAAACGCATATGGTGGTGCTCTCGCATATGGAATCAGTCAGATTCGTGGATCTATCGCGCCTTGGAGAATCCTATTCTTGATCGAGGGCTTGCCTACATTGGCCGTCGCAGTCGTCGCGTGGTTCTGCCTCCCAGACAGTATCAGCACTGCTCCATTCCTGAACGACAGAGAAAAACAAGTCGCTCTTCACTTCGTAGCTCGGAACCAGAAACTTGACGTCGGAAAGGAAAGAGGTGTTCGGTTCAAGGAGATGTTCGAAGCATTCAAAGACCCCAAGTCGCTTCTTCCAGGACTGATGTATTTCGGATGGTAAGTTATATCCATTCGCAAACATCGCCTTCACAACTTCCACTAACATCGTCAATCACAGCAACGTCTCCTTCGCCTCCCTCCCGCTTTTCCTGCCAACAATCATCAGCGAAATGGGCAGCTTCTCTCGCATCCAGTCAAACGGACTCAGTGCCCCACCTTACATCTTCTGCTTCTTCGTCATCATCCTTTTCTGCTTCCTCTCCGACCGCTTCAAAGTCCGAGGACCCTTCGTCTGCCTTGCAGCGACCATCGCCGCAATTGGCTTCATCATCAACGCAGCCACAACATCCACCGGTCCTCGCTATTTCTCCACATTCTTGTCTGTTTGCATATTCGCCTCCGTAGCGCTATTACTGGCTTGGACAGCGAATATTCATACGACAGAATCGAAGCGTGGTGGAGGATATGTCATTTTGGCGACAATTGGACAGTGCGGACCTTTACTCGGCACGAATATCTTTCCGGAGTCGGATAAGCCATTGTACAGAACGGGCTTGTGGACGAGTGCGGCGATGTGCTTGATGGTCGCGGTACTGTCTGTCATTCTGTCGCTCTGGATCATTTACGAAAACAGGAAGATGGCGCGAGAAGGTGTGCCGGAGAACCAGGAATTCGAAGAGACAAGTTTGGGTGTGCAGGGCGAGGGACAGCAGCAACAAAGACAGAGGATCGTGTGGTAGAGCTATACGACAATAAACCGTTCTGTGGTACGAAAACATGTAATGAAAGAATTCATGATTGATGAAGTGATTGTGTATGTTCAATTGGGTATCAATCTCATATCGTAAAGCCATATTGCCAACTTCTGCATCTTCCGATTCTCATCCCCTCCGATAATGATTGATCCAAACATCCAACCGAAGTACGAGGCCTTTTCAGACTTGATCGACCATAGCCGTTTGATATTCTGGGTTGTCCTTCATCGTCGAGTAGTGGTAGAATGGTATCGACCGGAACGCCGAGGTGATGCAGTGTCGTTCATGTTGTCATAATATTGGATAATCTAGCAAGAGCAAGAGCCTGCTGCGCACTGTGAAACAGAGTTAGTATACTCGCAAACTTGCTCATAGCACTCGTGCTGGACTCACCTTGCAGTCGGCACCGCAAGAGCAAGAGGAGTTTCCGCAGCCACCCATGTTGATTGTTGTGATTTGGTAGATTGGTGAAGTGTGGTGTTCGTAGTTGTATTTGCTTCTGATCTTGTCGTGGTTTGTATCTTCTCAAGGTGAGTAGGATGCGGGGCCTATATACCCATGGCAGTCAGGGTCCTCACGTGAATGCGAGACTTTCGCGGTGGGAGCATCGCTTCTCGGAACACGATGAGCCAGTCGCACAAAGACCTCACCCGCCGGCGTCGACCCACACCTTCTGCCAGCGCACCAATCATCTGACCCTCGATCCTGCAACATATGCCGGCCACGGCACGCTGCGTGGGTACACATCGTTGGCAAGAGCGCGGCATGCGCCAGGGAACATCGTCCTTCGTCAGTGGCAGACTGATCGATAGGCGGTGGTAGCCTCGGTCATGCCAATCATCCGTCATACCTTTGGACGTCCGGATCTGTACCACGAGTGGGAGGCTCGACTGGGCATCGCGGCTATACGTGGACAGTCACGGGATGTCCAAGATCATTCGGAGTGCCTTCGAGCCTCCGATGTGCGCATTCTGCTGGGATCAAAGCTCTGCAGCTTGGCCCCGTATAAGCTGCTGCCTTTCCTCGATTGGACAAGTGACCGAATCGTGGGTACGCACAAGTCGCTCAACGGAAATGGTCGGGCCTTGGAGCTGAAGCTGAGCGGGTATGAGAGAGATGAGGTGTCGGTGGAGGAAGACGTGTAAAGTGGAGGAGCAGAGTGTCTTCAAGTATTGTTTAGGCATGGTCATCAAGGTCGCCCGTACAGCGATTGACCGATGTCTCCTGCTCAACTCGCGGTGATCGTCAGCTCACGCGGTTCTGGTACCACTACAGAGTCTTTCTAATCGGGATTCCCAAGAACTGGCCCTGGCCGCTAGGTACAAGGGACGACACTACAATCGCAGATGCACAATGCCGGCAGTGGGCATCCCAGACGCGCAGGCTGCGCGACCGAAGCCCCTCAAGCCATTCGCGTGGCATATGGACCGTTGTGGTATGGTGGCTCGTGAACGGTGTAGGGCTTCGCTCTCGATCTTTAGTCAAGTCTTGTCCTTCAATGTGGCAACGTGGGATAGTGCTGTCTCTTCCTTTGCCACTGGCGATCTCCGTGAGGCTAAATCGTATGTAATGTGCGGCTGACCATGGTGCTAGCAGACAGTGTGTAATACGATGCAGCCTCAGCAGCAAGAGATTTACGTCGCAGATGCAGGCACATCGTAGCGGCAGGTCCAGTGGCCAGAAGTGCTCTTTCCTTGGAGGACTACCCACGTGGCACATTAGGAAGCTGCCCAACTACATGAAAGCGGAAGTGCATTCGGGAGAATTAGCACATCCGAAACGAGAAAGTAGTCATTCGACGCGTATAGCATTACTCCATACAATCATCTATCGTAAATCTGGCGGACCCTCCGCAGACTTCCTCGCCATCTTTACGCCCTTCACAGCAACCTTCACGCTCGTCTTCGCGACCCACCAGCTGCCTTTGATTCCCAGCCCCACGAGACCAAACACTGCCCTCGTAAAACCTGGAAACTCTTCTTTCTCCTCCTTGATCGGCGGCTGCACAGCAACCATCTCCTTGATCTCCTTCTTCTCTTTCCGTCGCGCTAGGAAGTTGGTCTTGCTCGACGCTGTCGAGCTCACTGACGAGTGACGAGAGGGTTTCGTCGCGTTCGAAGACTTCTTCTTGTCTTTGCTGGCGCCGGCGATGGGATGCTGGACAGGAGGTGCAGCGAAGGTTATTTGCTCCCGTACCAAAGCTTCGTTCTCAATGACGGCTACTGCCAGGAGAGCAGAGATGACGGTGTCAACTACAAATCTGGAGTCAAGCGCCAAGAGGCCAGGAAGATCTAGCACGCAAGCATCGTGCGAGAAGTCGAGGAACGCCAGGTTCAAAGTGTCGGCGCTGACTGCGGCTGGGGTAGCGGAAGGATGATGGAAGGAGATCTTTGCAGCTGCGCCTCCAGTGCTTCGATGAGACTTGGTGACAGTGATGGCACAGACGCCAAGCTGGGGATGCTTGAGATCATAATGCGCTTCGACAGTACTTGACAGTGCGTCTCGTGTTCGTGATTTGTTGATGAGGTCGCAAGCATACTCTTGATGCGCTTCGGCCACTGCGTCTTGGGCCAATCTTGCTGCTTCGGCCGATTGAGCGCTTGGGTCAAAGGTCGCGATATTTCGTGCTCGTGGCGAGTCTGCGACTGCTTCGATCGCGGCCATTGCCGCGGTCTGCGGGAAGATGGTTGTGACCTCAAGGTCCTTGGCTCTGGGATCCTCGCTCTTTTCCGGAAGCACAAGCTCTGACACTGGTGAAGAACAGGGAGCCGTCGGGCAATGCTTGCGAAGAGCGTAGCGTTTGGGAGACGTCCCAGATGTGCTTTGACGCATCATTGAGTACATCAGGTCTTCGTGAGATGTGCCGACTGCGAGTTTGATCGATGGGTCAGATGTCGCCTGATAGAGATTATATTGGACTTTACGTCCGTCACATGGGTACGACTCGATAGAGGCCTTCCACAGTGCTTCCAGATCGACATGGCCGGCTGCAGGAATGTGCTCGTAGCCATCTACCAAGCCCACAGCCGAGTCGTAGCGCTTCAGCTCCTGACGCTGTATGGGACTTCCGATGCTGCTCGCCACAGGACTGTGATAGGCTGGCGGCGATTGTGCTCGAGCTGTGGGATAGTATGACTGATGGTCTAGAGGTCGACTGGGGTCATACTGTGGGAATATGGAACGCATTGCTGGAGCGAAGCCAGGGCTTCGCGCCGGACTATCGGTCCTGGCAGGTGCATTATAGTCCTGTTTCGGGGATGTGGATCGGAAGCGAGTCTTCTCTGGTAAAGGAGATATAGCATCTTTCTCGTCGACAGGTGTAATCAATTCGTGTGCAGCACGAGTCGCGACTTGTGTAGAGACCTTGGCAGGCTGAAGCCTCTGTCGTTGCGAGGCGGAAGACAGGCTTCTTCGCGGTGGTGTGTTGGAGCCGAAGTGTGTGTTGCGTGGTAGTTCTGAAAGTTTGTCTTCCTGGGCGATATGCTCACCGACGAAGTCAGGTCCTTCTATGATGGGACTCGACCTGCGCCGTGTACGGCTCGTTCGTCGTATTGGTCCCAGATGCGTAGTGGAGGGAGAAGTCGCGGACGACATGGGCGACGGGATGCTTTTGGGCGAGGCAACTGACGGATCGCAAAACAGCGAGTGCTGGAAGGTTTCTGAGGCAGCTTGAATCTTGGGAGTCGTAGACTTCGCACCAACGACTTGAAATGCAACGCCCTTGAGGTTCAGTTCGCCGTCCGCATTTGGTGTCTTGTTATTCTTCTTCATAGAACTTTTTCGTGGCAGACCAGCTGCTGAAGATGGAAACAGTGTCAAATGAGTGGGTGCCATTGTACCAGACCTGAGCAGGAAATTAAAGCAACGAACAATAGGAAATGACCTGAGAGACTGCGGGTCCGCGACAGAGAAAGACCAGGACAAGATAACAGACTATGCGAAGTAGTGACACCGACTTACCATATATCACCCAGCTCGTAACGCCGGCCCAGCATTGTCACATTGGTTCTGGGGTCGAGCATCGCGAAGACTGCACAGAATCAATAGCGGCTCCAGAGAAGAATTAAGTGCTTTCGCGCCGAGCTTGCCACCAGGTGAAGTCGCGGTCAAGGGCTAGTCTGCGCCGAGATCTCACAAAGGAGCCTATGGTATGCTGTGCCGCACGAATGCAGCACATTGCCAAGGTGCAGGTATGGCAAGGCGAGGTGAAGTGTAAGCGCCGGCCAGTTACGCGCCCAAGACCACCTGTGATATGAAGTACGCGCCTGGGTTTCATTGGTTCCCACCTCCGAATTGTACTGTCGCATGATTCAATCTGAGACGCTTTGTCCAGGGCCTGGTCGCCGCTCTATCGTGTCGTCCTCGAACGCTGCTCTTTCGGATGCTTGGTCGCCGTTATGGTGGTCTCGTGGCTTGCTCGCGGGATCGCCACGTGCGCTTGCGTATGTTTTGGGACATGTCGGTGAACTCTGATGATGAATTGGCATTCCAATGGCGCCTGGATGCACGTGCGGATGTTTGTCGAAGCCAATTGTGCACAAAGTGAGCAATGTCTGGGAGTTTGCTGGAGTGAGCTGCGCACAGGCACGCGAAGCTGTGAAGCTCCAGTCGATGTCGATCTTGTGACCTCATGCGATGACACGCTTTCGCACCACCACGTTACGCACAGCTAATTGGTAATGCCGAAAACCACCATGGTCCGGTAGCGACGCAGCCGACATATCATGGTCTCCTTCTGGCCGTTCAAAGGCGGCTCCAGCGACGCCGCCGCCTTCGAGAAGGAGCTCAGCCAGCTGTCCACCAAGATCAACAAGGCCACCGCACAAAACGAGCAATTTCAGCAGAGACGCCGGCGCTATAAAGTGCTGTGGACACTTTACACCTCCTTCACTTATATCTTGATCACTGCTATCCTGACATTAGTCACTGGTTGGGAGAAATGGGGCGCTGTCGAATACTCCGCCATAGCTGGCAGTCCACTGCTCATCTACGCCATTCGAACGGGCCTTGACGCCTTCTACAACTACCGCATTGCGAACTCGCAGAAATATGTGAATGATTTGAATAAGCAAAGAGATGAAGCAATAAAGAGACTGAAGGCAGCGACGAAATATGATAGCACACAACAGCTTCTGGAAAAGTACGGCGGGTCACCGCCTGCAAAGAAGCAAGTAGTCCCCGAAGTGAAGGGCAAAAGGCAGTCAGAAGGCGGGCCAGGTAATCGGACACATACACCGCAGGCCAGGACCGGCTTTGCACCACCGCCGACTGCGAACATTCCAAGCCGACAGCCACCTCCAGGCGTTCAGCCCCCAGCACCGCAAAACGCACCATGCCCTGCGCCGCATCCACCAAATCGACCGCCTACACAACCTGCACCTGAGCAAAGTGGGCCTGGTGAAGAATTTGCACCAAACGCATTTAGCCCGAACAACTTCAGCCGACCGCCTGCACTCCGTCAGCCCCCACAGTATATCACAGAGGGACCGAAATGGTATGATCGAATCATGGATGTCGTGCTAGGAGAAGACGAAACGCAAGCAAAGAACAGAATAGCATTGATCTGCCAAAATTGCAGGTTAGTCAACGGTCAAGCACCGCCAGGAGCAAGGACGTTGGAAGACATTGGGAAGTGGAGGTGCAGCTCATGCCACACCCTGAATGGCGTCGAGAGCGAAGAGAAGAAGATCCTCAAGCAGATCACGGGCGAGCCGTCTTCACCCGCGAGCCCTGGTCCGGTACCTGGACCGAAAGCGGACGAAGTCGGGGAGGAGTTCGCTGAGAACGCGGAGTCTGAAGACGATGAAGCCGACGAGGTTGACGATGCAACGCCTGCGGCGTCAACGCGCAGCAAGGCGCGACAGAGGAAGAAGGCTTGATACGTGCAGCCATGAATGGTTTGGCGCCTGGACAAAAGGACCTAGTATCGTACAAAATCATCATCGTTATCACATCATCTCGCTTCGATGCACACAGCTACAGCTTACTGCCTCCCCGCCTTCTGTTCCATGCTAACAGTGCGTCCACTCCTGCCTGTGCGACTTCCGTATCTTGAGCTGGTGTACCCGTGCTCACTCCAATGGCGCCGACAACTTGTCCATCGATCTCGATAGGCAGACCTCCCCCGATCAATGTAAACCTCCCGCCGTTGGAATTATGGATTCCGTAGCCAGGACCTCCGGGCAAGAAGTTCTTCGTGGTTGTTGTGTAGGTTGAGGTCGGGACACGATGCCCTGCAGCGGTGAATGCTTTGTTGATGGAGATGTCGACGGACGTGAGTTTGGCATTGGGCATGCGGGTGAAGTGGAGGAGGTAGAGTGAGTTGTCGACGAGCGCGATGTTGAAGTCTTCAGTCCACACGTTAGGTCATACTCAAGTCGGATCGGTTGCTAGGGGCGTAGTGTACCTATTCCCATTGACTTTGCCTTTTCCTGGGCTGCTTGTGAGGCTACGAGAGCTGCCTCGAGCGAGAGCTGAGGAACTGAGCGTGTTGCCATTGTGTTCTACTTGTCTTGCTATTCTTTCTGGGAGCTTCTTAGGCAGATGGGTGAATATCTAGCAGTCTTATGTGCATCAAAGGTTGAGACTGCTTGCATGAACTGAGAGCACCTACCTTCGCCTAAACACGGCCGGTATCATTGACTGGACGTGTAATCCTTGAGGAAGCTCGACGCTGACGTCGTTCGAGCCTCGGCGCATGGGGAAGCTGCACGGGTATTGCGGAGGGGCGGAGGGCACCCCGGACAGGAGACGCACCCCATTCTTTTGGAAAATACACAACCTATGGAAGTACAGAAGAAGCATGCAAGTAACATGGCACAATGGAAGCTGTGGCCTGAGATGACGCGCGAACAAAGCTGGTCTTGTGCACTTCGAGGTCGAAATGAGCACATTCATCTTTCTACAGACGAGCAACAACTATCGACGCCAGCACAGCCATTACCACTCCGGCACGCGTCTGCGCTGAAGTTGCTGCCGCAAACGTTCTTGGTTCTCCTCCCTCCTTTGATACGATATATGGATAACCCGTGACAGAGTACATATCCGACTCGATTCCGGCCCCAGCACTTGAATTCGTATTGTGCAAGAGAGCCTCGAACGCGAAATCCTTCCCTTCAGAAAGCACAATTTGTGTGCTCTGCAAAGCTTCCGATACGTTTGCAGGCCGCCAAGTAAAGCTGCCGTCGGCGATTGAGGTGTTGTCCGCGAGGTTGTACGTGAAGCCATCGGTCACGCCTTTGAACCGGATGTCGACTTCATTGTATGGTTGGTCGCCTCTGTCCCAGCGGATTTCGATGCTGGGTGCGGAGAGATTGAGAGGTGCTGAAGTATCTGGTGCTGTGAAGGTGAAGCCCTCGATTCCAGCAATGAGGAGAAGCGTAGCGAGCTTGGTGGTCGATTTCATTTTCGTTGATGTGGTTTTGATCTTGATGACTTTCGTTTCTTGGTGTTGGTATTGTTGGAATTTCCTTTCTTGAATTTGACTTGGAGCAGGCGTTTACTTATCAGGATCGGAGGCATCAAACCAGTATAGAGAAAACCAGCAACAGACGTCACGGGTTGGCTGAAGGATTCGTAGCGCAACTCTAACGGTATAGTCGCAAGCCGCACAACCGTGTTCATACCACAGCCACTCTTTCTTGGCGAAGGAACGGCGCTGAGAGCCAGTGAGAGGGCGGCTGTGTCGTCTTTGACAATGGATCAGGCCCTATTGATCAACTCTTGTTCCAAGCGTTCGGCCGAAGTCGACTGCGCCTTCGCCATTCTACCCGTCGATATGCTTGCCTGCATGGAGCACGGCCTCAAATCATGTTCAGTTGCAGCTCTACGCAGGTAAATCCACTCGCTCCAATTCGCCGCTCTCTTTCGTCCACATGGCAAGAAGCTTCGAGTCGGACCCTTCAGCAAAATCAAACATGTCGCCATAAGCACAAAATATTTGCAACTCATGCAACCCCTTGAGGTGCAACCAGAAGCTCGACCTTTCAATCACATGTATCAACATCGCAGCGCACAAGCTGCAGACGTTAATCCGGATCCGAAGAAACTCGAGTTGAGACATTCGTGCTAGCCACAACCTAACCCATTGCTCGTGTCCTGTGAGGTCGAAGGGGAGTTCTTTCACCCCAAGCTGCAATGTGACCGTAGTGGCATGCAGACATTCGGGAACTTGAATGGGATCATCGAAGACAAAGACATGAGTGTCGGTTAACCTCAGCTCTGGGAGCTCTACAACACGATCCACCGCCTCGTTGTAGAACTGACGAGAGATGGCTGTGTTTCGAGGCACCATGGCGTAAGTCGATGCACGGAAACCGGTCTTGGTGTCGAACTCTGTGGTTCGCCTCTCTTTTATTTCGTCGTAGATCATGTCTCGTAGCTCTCGTGGTAGGGCGAAGAACGAGAATATGTCCTTATCGCTCTCATCGAGAGCGGCTTTCGTGGTTGAGGGGTTCTCATCGGTTGAGATCTTTGCACAATGCTTCTTGCTTGATCGTCCAGATTCGATTTCGTCCCCTTCGTCCGCACTTGACTGAAGGTTGGCGATATCGCGCTTCTTTCCAGTGGACATAGTCAGTGCCGAATTCTGCTCTTGGAAAGTGCTCGGTGCCCAAGGTCTTGTAACGAAGGCCCAGAACTTGAAGGTAAAGCTGCAAAGACAGTGCAGAAAGTGAATATTAGGAGGTCACATTCAAGCCGAGAACAAAGACACAGTCTTCACTTGTCTCGCCTACCTCGTTCATTAGGGTAAAGGAAGACCTGAAGTCAGACGTGTCTTCCGATTCTGATTCCATATTGATCTGTCCATATTCTGACGCACTCTGGTCTAGAGCAAAGGCGCGCATGTGTCTGACACACAGATCCTCTCACAAGAACAGAGAAGACCTCCAGCACTTTCCCATCGATTCCGTCCAATTTCCTGTCTCATTCGTCGTAAACAGCCGTGAAAGTCTTTCAAATCAAAATGAGCACAAACGCCAGTCTGCAGAAGCCGTAGGAAGGAGAGAAAACGAGAAATAATTTCCACGAAAGTGATCGTTTTATGGCCATCTATGTATTTCTGCGCGCGGCGAAGAGGGTATCCTGGTTTCCCATCCGTAATTTTCAAAGCCGTTTATCCTCGTCATGCAGAAGTCTGAAGAAGAGAAATAGAAGAAACTAGAGGAGCGGAGCTGAAGAGCGCTTCCATCGAGCAGAGCTTCTACTCGACCCCTTCTATCTCGTCCGCGAAAGTTCCGGGAGATCCAGCGCGCTGCCTGCTATATTCAAAGGTGCGCCGGAGGTGCCACCTCTTGACAACCGGCTCTGGCGATGCTCCGCAGCAGACAATCGTGTGCAGCCTCTTTCGCCGCCGCCCTTAGATATATCGCAGGTCCGATGTTTGAGTAGCTGTGAGCCAGGGCGTTTTGCCCAGGAACTTCACGAGCGCCTAGCTGAGTATGTTCCGTTGTGGGCTGGTGAGGTCGCCGCATGCCATCATATCCAGGAATTCGCTGAGAATGAGCAAATCTCGCAATCCCATCGTCATTCAAATCTTGTCAAAAATCGTACAGAAGGACGATCACGGTGGTGGCGCAGTCACAAGTCTTCGTCTATGTTGTCATCGTCTTTCGGCGCGTTGAGTTTGACCTCTGGAGTTGATGCTGCTTTCGAATGCTCTGCATCTGAAGGTGCGCTGAGAGAAGTGGAGGGCAAGAATCCAGCTTCGCTCGTGAACATGCCATTGTTTAAACCCGGCATACTGGCTCGTTGTCGCTTGAAGGGGCTGGCAACAGCATCGGATCCGTCATTTGCAGGAGGAGCAAGGCCATTCGGAGGTGTGCCAGCGTTGACAGCGACGGAGTTGATTGATTGTGGTGTTCCAGCATCTGTCGATTCTTCACTCTTGACATGTGGTGACTTGCGCAACGCGCTCGGGTCACCGACTGGGTCTGCAGAATGCTGCCGCTTGAGCTGTATCGTATATGTCAGCATCCTACCTACTGGTCCAGATCGACAGCAGACTTACTTTGATCTTCTGCACACCCTCAGCAACTTCGTTAGTGCGCTTGGCGTCCTCTGGCGAAAGGTGTGTGTTGCCATTCTCCTGCTTGCCGTCAACGTCATCGTTGCCGTCTGGCAATCGCTCGTCCTCCTCGTCATCTGCATCGCTGTCCATTGCGTCGACATCTTTTTCCTTGCCTTTACGCTTGGCTGTGGTGGAGTCTCGGTACCCTGAGAAACCCTTTGTGCCCTGCGATTTGAGAGGGCCCAGCTTGGAGAAATCCGTGACCGAGGACTTCCTACGTCCACTCGATTGCGGAGTTCGCTCTGAGGCTGGCGTTGACAAGATACCCATCTTTCTAAGCTGTTTCTCGCCACGATAGAAGAACGTGAACACCGCATAGGGTGACTCTGGGGGATCGAGCCCGGTCACAGTCTGAGTGCTGATGGTCTTTGGGTCCAGTGTCTTTGGCTTTGCGAAGCTCGTTGTGTGATCCACGTCTTCGCCCCCTCCAGCATCCCCGCTGGCTTCCATGTCGTCGTCGTGAGCATCGAATTGCGGAGAGTATTCGCCTCGCTTGATCTCGCCACTCGCGAGCACTCGGAATAGGGCGACTTTGATTTGGCCTGCTGCTTCGGGCTCTGGAGGGTCGTCTTCTGAGTCAGAATTTGAGGAGAAGAGGCCATCATCGTCTTGCATGTCTTCGACCGAGCCGTCCTCGCCGCCATATCGTAGAACGCCATTGCGTCTCATGATGTTGGGTTTCACGTCCTCGTCATCGCTACCCTTCTCCTCTTTCCTCTTCTGTCGCTTCTTCTCCAATCTCTTCTGCCGACGCTCTATTCGCTCTTTCTTTGCCTGGTCGGTGCCCTCCAGATCCAACCCATTGAGCCACCGCTCTAATCCAACTTCTCTGAACAGGAACTCGCGCTCGGCAAGGCCGCCTCCCTCTGATTCTGGTACGCTCACCCAGCGACTGTTAACCCACGTCTCTTCCCCTCGCCTCAGCAGCGTTGCTACTTCCTCCTTAGCGCGCCCATCGAAGTAGATATACGCGGCTATGGTCTCGTTGGGATTGTCTGTTCGCGGGACATAGGGAGGCACACTCGCCTGGTATTTGCCTCTCTCGCTCCCCTCGCCTGGTAGGTTCCCCACTATGCGTGGCCGCGGGTAGGGATCTTCGATCGTGGGCTTCGGAGTCGAGTACGGCACATTGAGCCCGGGTGTGAGGAGAGTGATGCTGATCGCGAAGGTGGACTGCTCCGGCTTGCCTGATGTCGAGCCAGAGGGGACTTTGGCGGGGGGTACGGGGATGTATGTGGTAATGCGCGATTGACGAGTCTGCTTCTGAATCGAGTGCTCGGCAATGGGGCCTTCAGCAGTGTGTATGCTGACCGCAAGGCCTTTGAAGCAAGGCATCTTGCGGTCGGTGGTGGAGCTCGAGGCTCAGGCGGACGTGTAGCAGAGGGCGGTGGTGGTGGGAGGTCTGGTTCTCCTCCGCCGCTCCTTTGAGCCGCTGCGGTCTGGCGACGAGATGTGTCTGCTGGAGGACTGTCGCTCTGCACCGACGTTGCTGGTCAGTCCAAGTCGTGTCTCGTCAACACGTGCCCGCGTGCGAGTGTTGTTCGTGGCCGACGGGCGAGTGTGTGTCGCGTCCAATCACCGCGCCAAAAAGAAGCTTTCCAGTTCGACGTCTCCGCAGGCGAAAGCGGTCAAGATGGCTCGGTCCTCTGCGCGGGGCCGCTCGCACGCCGTCAGTGGACAAAGAAAAGAGACAGCAGACACGAACTTCCAACGCGCACTGCCAGGCTGCAGGTGCTCTACAAGGTTGGAGTTATGCGAGACGGACACGCGGAGTCACTGTCGCGCAGTGAAGTGGGATTCGGAGCCAGACGCGACGTCACTGGGAACATGCCTGATCACTGATGCTTCACTTTGCGCTGAAAGTAGTGCCGGTTTCAACACGCGCCTCGAGGCGTGATGTAGTGGTACACGACTACCGATGTTCTCGCTGGGACCTATTGCGACAGCAGCTTCTCGAGAATGTGCTGGTCGCCACAAGATTGCTCACTCCTCCGTCCTGCCATCGCCTATTACTACATTCAACTCATCAATCTTCGATTCTGCTGCGTATTGCAACGCCTGCGTGTTCCGCTTTGGGCGCAGCAATGTCCTCTGCACGATCGGGTAGAAGTAAGCGCCCTTTTGTAACCGCCAGTTGTGCACATCGCCATCAATGTCGTGTAACGCAAGAGCCACAGAGTTGTTGTATGTGTTGTGTCTGTCACCAGCCTGTTCCTTCGTCTCGTACGTTCGTATCCTCTTGTATTTGAAGCACTTCACACCCTCACCATTGTCGTCTGTGTAAAGGGTGTCCTCATCCTTTTCAGGATCGTTGACATCCAGCCTTCTCTTGATTCCACGAATGGCTTCTACCTCTGCAGGGAGGTAGTAGTCGTAGTCGTACTCGCGGATTGGCTCGGGTTTTGAAGAATTTGACTCTTGCCATTCTCGTAGCTTCTCCTGGTACTGCTCTTCTGCGCTCTCGTCGGCGACGGGTCGCATGAGGGCAGTATCGAGACGCTCGTCGTATTTGTCGCGGATTTCTGAGGGGTTTGCGTTGTACTTCATGATCATGTAGAATCCTACTGAAGGAATTGCGTCCGGATCTGGCAGGATCGGATACGAATCGAGAAGCTTAAGGTCGGGATTGCTGGGGTGCTTGGGATTTGACCATGCCTTGAGCTCAGCATCGGCGACCTGCGCACCACGCAGATTCTCAGTGCTGTCTTCTCCCTTGTACGCATCTTTTGGATATGCAATGTCGAAGCCCTTCACAATGTGTCGCATGATGTTGATCGGATCATCTTTGTTTGCGGACGGTTTCCGCCTCTTGTTGTCGTTGCGCAGCTTAACCAGATCTTTCGATGTGGAAGATGTGAAATGTTGTGCTTGTTGCGACGAGCTGTATTCGGTTCTTCGCAAGAAAGAGACAGCTCCCTGTGATGCATTTGCTTTGCCGAGCTGGTTTAGTGGTTTGAGCAGCGCTCGATCTGCAGGATGTATTTGTTCTCGAGCATTGGGCCGCGCTGAGATGGCTACGCGACATTAGCGAAAGTTATCCCTCGCCCCGGAATGCGCATCGTACCTTCTTCCTTTCCTTCAAAGATCCCGGGTATACCAATCAGGTCTATCGGCATTCCCAGCTCTGCGTCTGCCTCGATATTCAGTGGCTGATCTCGCGCCAGCCGCGACGAGTAGCCAGCGCTCGTGTATTGCCCGCTCGACAGTCCTGTTCCAGGTATGTCAAGCAGTTTAGGCGGGTTCGGAGGCGGAGGCAGCGCATTGCTGTAACGTATTCGCGCGATATAGTCCTGGTGCACCACCTTCTCGCCGGGTCTTCCAGAAGACATGGTGCGTGGGAATTGGCGAAGTCGGTAGAGTGTGCGCGTCCAGCGATGGGTGATTGTTCGAAGGTGGATGCGGAGGAAGACGCGCGCTGGAAAGAGCGACGGGGGAACGTAATTCCGACTGTCAATGAAGCGAACGCCGCACGTGCAGGCACGAGCACACCGCACGTCACAAGCATCTTCTCAGTCCAGTCCAGGTTCACCTCACTAACGCCGCGTTAGCTTCCGACTGAATCGTGTCCACCACAGCAGCAATTCCACGGCCACAGCTACCAGCAGACGTCCAGAGCCAGCCGTAAGCTCTCGACTACCCCACGAAACACCATGTTGACGCGGAGTGCGTGATTCGCCGTTGAACGTGCTGAGCCACAGCGCTCTTCCTGGTGAGGCGTCTCGAGCTCACCAAAGCACATACCTGGCCCACGTGTCGCCGGCCATGGATGGGAGCGCAGCGTTTTCCTCGGCGTCTGCTGCCACACAACAGCTCGCTGCCAAAGCCAGCGCCTTTGCTCCCGACAGCAGCGTCGTTGTTAACTCCCCGGCCGGCACTCCCGAGTCTGCTCGGTCCATCTTGAGTATGCTTGGGGGCTTACTTTTGGGCATTTTCACTGTCGTGCCGAGCATCCTCTACTGGACTATCTCATTCGTGACTTACACGCTACCAACATGGCTCTTCTCGTTCTTGTCGACCAGTCTGACCTTTACGATGAACATGACGACGCTCCTGCTGCTCTTGGTCGCCGTTGCCTCAACGCTGAGCTGGTTCGTGCGGTACAGGTTCATGAACATGTACTCTCGCCTGCCGCCCGAACCACAACGCAAAGAGCCGCAAATCGAGATCTTCCCAGATTCGCAAGAGACAGACTCAAAGCCGGGCCTAGCAAATTACTTCGATGAATTCTTGAGTGCCATCAAAGTCTTCGGCTATCTGGAGAGGCCTGTCTTCCATGAGCTCACCAGAACCATGCAGACCAGAAAACTCATCGCTGGCGAGACCCTTCTGCTCGAGGAAGAAAAGGGCTTCTGCTTGGTGGTTGATGGTCTCGTCCAAATTTTTGTCAAGTCCAATCGCGGGCAAGACAGCGAGTCTGCAAGTGAGCTTGGCATGGCAGATGAAGATCAAGTCGAAGATCGAGCTGGGGAACATGGCAACTACCAATTACTCACTGAAGTCAAGAACGGGGCGCCCATGTCTTCTCTGTTTTCAATTCTTGCCTTGTTTACAGAGAATGTGAAGCTGAGGTTCGACGAAGACGACGCACTGAATACCAGCGACTCGAGTGGCAACCTCAAAAGTCAGCTTCGCATGAATCAGCAGAATGATCGCGGGACGCCCGACTCAGGTACGGACAATGGCACGCAATGGACGGCAGGTGGCTCGTCACGACCTGTTTCGAGGCAAAGGGCTTCCTCTACTGTCCAGCTTAGTGGTTACCCCTATTCATCAAGAGATCCACCACCACTTACCTTGGACGGCAGTGGCAGCACAGATGATGGTCCCCAACAACGATCCAGTCGCAGACCAAGTTATATTCACACCGAACATCCTCGAGCCAGAAAAAGGAGAAAGGCTTCTGCTCATCCAGATATTGTTGCTCGGGCTACAGTTGATACCACAATCGCAATCATTCCCGCCAGTGCTTTCCACCGGATCACGAGGATTTACCCCAAAGCCACAGCACACATCGTGCAAGTCATCTTGACCAGGTTGCAACGTGTCACCTTAGCAACTGCAAGCTCGTATCTGGGGCTGACAAGCGAAGTGCTTCGAACCGAACGCCTGATGGATCGCTACACAAACTACGACTTGCCGGATTTCCTAAGAGGTGAAGCGTTGTCAAGACTGAAAGACAAATTTCGGAGGGATTTGGAGCGTGTAGAACCAGAGGATCTCACGAAAGGCATTGCGTTGCACAACCCGCGAATGACTCAGCGAAGGCGCGCGAGCAGCTCCTTGCACAGAGATGTAGCGATGCGAGCACGAATGAGTGCTCAGAACGGTACTCTGAACTCGGCAGAAGTTGGCGGCGAGCGTGGTGGCATGAGTGCCGGCGATCTACTCACCAACATTCACACACAGCGATCGCCTGGTCGTGCTCGAGGTGAGCGGGGCAGCTTCTCTCAACCTTATTCGACCCCACGAACAAACGGAGATCTGGAACCTTCAGTCAAAGGTCAGGCGAGAGAGCATTTCTCTCCACGTCTGAACCCACGCGCTACACTACATCGACAAGAGTCAATAGACGAAGATGCGATATTCCGCGAGTCAATCATGGACTGTATGGCAAAAGCCATTGGTCTTACCAACTCAAAAGACGGCATCAAGAGATCAGAGTCTGTGGCTCAATCGCCACGGATGATGTCTTTCGACAGGAGAAGCCAGAGTGCGGTTTTCAACAACAATGCTTTCGGATTCATGGACCCTCACGACGGCTCCCAAGATGATGGTGAGTCAATTGCTTCCGCATCTGCTTTTAGCATCGGCGGCTCTGCAAACATCATGGAAGATCTGAGGAATGAGGTTGAGATTGTGTACTTTCCTCAAGGCTCAGTGTTGGTGGAGGAAGGCGAACGCAACCCTGGAATATACTATGTCATTGACGGCTTTTTGGACGTCAGCGCTTCTGTGGAAGAAGAGGGACATTCGAATGTTCTTGGTACTCTCGCTCAGCCGGGTGGCCCTGAACTGCCGAAGCTACAGGGAACAAAATCATCACAATCCAACAAGAGATCGTCTTCGGTCGGTGTCTCTGAGCATCATAGACGCCGAAAGTCCGGGAGAGTGCACAAGAGCCTCCATCTGATCAAGCCCGGTGGCCTCGCTGGCTACTTGGGCACAGTGTCGTCTTATCGATCGTTGATCAATGTCACTGCTAAAACGGACGTCTATGTCGGGTTTCTGCCACGAATGGCCATTGAGAGGATCGTAGAGCGGCATCCGATCGTGCTGCTGACAATGGCGAAACGGATGACCAGCCTGCTACCACGTCTTATCCAGCACATCGACTTTGCACTAGAGTGGGTGCAGGTAAATGCTGGACAGTCGATCTACAATCAAGGCGAGGAAAGTGACGCAATTTACATCGTGCTGAATGGCCGCCTTCGTGCGATCCAGGAAATCGACGACAACAAGATGAAGGTCATCGGTGAATACGGCCAAGGCGATAGTGTCGGAGAGCTGGAAGTGTTGACCGAGTCGACCAGACCAGGCACACTGCACGCAATTCGAGATACTGAGCTTGCAAAATTCCCCAAGACACTCTTCAACAGCTTGGCCCAAGAACATCCCGGCATCACGATCAAAGTGTCAAAGATCATAGCGTCCCGAATGCGGGCGTTGATCGAGAATCCGATGAACGAGCACGAGAGCTACAACAAACTTGCTGTCGAGAGACCGAATTTGACAACCACGTCCAATCTTCGCACTGTAGCCGTGATACCATGCACGGCCGGCGTACCTGTGGTGGAGTTCAGCAACAAGCTGCAGGCTGCCTTGAATCAGATCGGCACGCCCAATGGCGTTTCTGTATTGAATCAGGGCTCCATCTTAAATCACCTCGGGCGGCATGCGTTTAGCAAGATGGGCAAGTTGAAGCTGACTCAATATCTAGCCGATCTGGAGGAGAAATATGGCATAGTCATCTATGTCGCGGATACCAGCGTCAAGTCGCCATGGACACAGACTTGCATCAGCCAGGCTGATTGCATCTATCTTGTTGGTCTTGCCGAAGGGTCGCCAGCCATTGGCGAATATGAGCGATTCTTGCTCACCACCAAGACCACGGCACGCAAAGAGCTTATCCTGCTCCACAGCGAGCGCTATTGTCCTTCCGGCACAACCAGAGCTTGGCTCCGAAACAGATCGTGGATCAACGGGTCCCACCACCACGTGCAGATGGCTTACCGGGCTGCGCCCGAACCAGTTCATCCTCACACTGCTGGCAAGCGTTTGGGCAATGCCATCAAGCAACGCGTGCAAGTGATCCAAGCTGAGATCCACAAATACACGTCGCGAAAAGTCAGACAGACCCCGTTGTTCTCCGCAGAGACGCCATTCAAGGGCGATTTCCACCGCCTGGCGCGTCGACTGTGTGGCAAGTCAGTTGGGCTCGTCCTTGGCGGAGGCGGCGCTCGTGGTCTCGCCCACGTTGGTGTGATCCGTGCCCTCGAAGAGGCTGGTCTCCCAATCGACATTATTGGCGGCACCTCAATCGGAGCTTTCGTAGGAGCCGTCTACGCGCAGGACGCAGATGTCGTTCCCATGTATGGTCGGGTCAAGAAATTCGCAGGGAGGATGGGGAGTATGTGGCGGTTCGCTTTGGACGTCACATATCCCTCGGCCTCATATACAACGGGACACGAGTTCAATCGCGGAATCTTCAAGACGTTTGGCGACAGTCAAATCGAAGACTTCTGGCTGGAGTACTATTGCAACAGCACAAATATCTCGAAGAGCAGACCGGAGATTCACACTAGTGGGTATGTCTGGCGCTACGTGCGCGCCAGCATGTCGCTGGCAGGACTACTGCCGCCACTTTGCGATGAAGGCGCAATGCTCCTCGATGGAGGCTACACGGACAATCTCACCGTATCCCACATGAAAGCTCTGGGCGCAGATCAGATCTTCGCAGTCGACGTTGGCTCACTTGACGACGATACCCCTCAAGCGTACGGCGACTCTCTGTCCGGATTCTGGGCTTCGCTCAATCGTTGGAATCCTTTCAGCTCATATCCTAATCCGCCGACGCTCAGCGAGATCCAAGCACGATTGGCGTATGTATCCAGCGTTGATAATCTCGAACGTGCCAAGAACATACCTGGCTGTAGGTACATGCGGCCACCAATCGAGACGTATGGTACATTGGATTTCGGAAAGTTCGATGAGATCTACCAAGTCGGCTATCAATTTGGCAAGAAGTTCTTGGCCGAACTGAGAGAAGAGGGTGTGCTGCCTGGTTTAGAAGCTGTGAGCGAAGAAGAACGCAACTTGAGAAGGACAATGGCGCCGAGGAGAGCAAGTATCTGAGATTAGCGACAGAGATGAAGCTGTTTACTGGAGGAAGTCTGCTGCAACAATACTGACGATACCCACACATTATCGATATACAGGCATTATTCCCGCATATATCTTTTACTTCTCTCTTTCTTCCCTCTCTGCACATTCATCTTTCTTAATTTCCCAATCCAGTCCCCACGGATTCACGTTTTTGGAATATTGACTTAATGCAGGCAATGGAAAGTGGTCTCGCCTGATACAAACTTCTGTTGCCCATATTGGTCCTGGTCTGTTTGCCTCGATCCAACATTGAGGAACCTTGTCAGTCTATCGAGCCGAGATTGCCTGCCGACCAGCTGGCAGCAGGCTCAACGAGAGATGGAGAATGCCAATAAGCTCAACGATATTTTCGATCGAGCCGTGGACATGATGAATGAATAAGTTTCACCCGAAAACAGTCCCGGACTTGCGTTGTACAGCTGCCGAAGCTGTGGTGGCTTCAGCCTTGTAGGAAGAAGAGGAGACGCTTCGGCTGTTCGGAAAATATGGAGAGCAGCCCGGCTGTTTTGACGCACGATTGCGCCATGTGACTTTTTTCGGAAAGACTCCGATTTGCACGTCGGATGTAACAACAGGCTTGCTTGAACCTCCACCGAGCCGTGTCATGGTAGTCAACGGCATGACGGAGGCCGGGTCATAAGCTAGCAGATCTGTTATGGCTTCACTTCGTCCCTTGCAACTCCTTACATGCTTCAAACTCATTCGTCTTCCGAGGAATTGCCCCATCTATATAACAATTGTGCCTTCATTGAAAAGACTACATCGCAACAATATCGATTGTACATTGGCCGACTTGGAAGTGGCGTCTGAGATCGAATATCACTCCGCAATATGACCAACAAGAAGAACTTCGAGATCGCCGTCGTAGGCGGAGGTAAGCAAGACCCACTAACACCACGCCATCGCAAACCACCAAAGCACGCACAATCACCTCATCTATCTCACCAAGCATTAACTAACACCACCACTACTCTCCCACAGGCATATCCGGCCTAACCCTAGGCATCGCCCTCCACAGCCGAAACATCCCCGTAACAATCTACGAACAAGCCTCCCACTTTGCAGAAATCGGCGCCGGCGTCTCCCTCACCAGCAATGCCGTTCAAGCCATGAAACACTGCAACCAAGGCATCTACGAAGCCTTCGAACGCGTCCGAACCAAAAACCTCTGGCCCTCGAAAGAAAAAGTCTGGTTCGATTATCACGATGGCTATCATCATAAATCCGACCCCAAAGAAACTCACGCTTTTACCATTTCGAATTCTCTCGGTCAAGCGGGTGTACATCGAGCGCATTATTTGGATCAATTGGTGAAATTGTTTCCAGCAGAGAGGGCGGTTTTCGGGAAGAGGTTAGAGAGTTTGGAGAGGGAGGATGGTGGCAGTGGGAAATGGATTTTGAAATTCCATGATGGGAGTGAGGCGAAAGCGGATGCGGTGGTGGGCTGTGATGGGATTAAATCGAGTGTGAGGAAGATGTTGTATGGAAAGGATGATCCGAGGAGTTATCCGACTTATACGCATAAGTATGCTTATCGGGCGCTGGCGGATATGGAGCAGGCGGTGGAGGCTGTTGGGGAGGAGAAGGCGAAGAATTCTTGTATGCATGTGAGTGACAACCATCCCCATCCTAAATCTCACTGAGACAGAAGTTTCCAATACTGACAGTTATATTCAGATGGGCCCAGGAGGCCACATGCTCACCTTCCCAGTCCAACACGGCAAAATCCTCAACATCGTAGCCTTCCACACCACAACCGAAGACTGGCCCGACTACAACCGTCTCACGCGCCCAGCAACCCGCGAAGACGCCCTCAAAGACTTCGCCGACTACGGCCACGACGTAATCAGCCTCCTCAAACTCTGCAAACCCAACCTCGACATCTGGGCGATTTTCCACCTTGGGGATAACCCCCTCCCTTACTTCGCCAAAGGCACAATCTGTCTCATCGGAGACGCCGCACACGCTACTTCACCGCACCATGGTGCCGGAGCGGGAATGTGTATTGAAGATTCTGCTGTGTTGGCGGATCTCCTGGCGGATGAGAATGTGCGAACGCAGCAGGATATTGAAGCTGCGTTTGAGGTGTTTGATGAGCAGAGGCGAGAGCGAGGGCATTTTCTTGTGCAGACGAGTCAGCATATTGGGAATTGCTATGAGTGGCTTGCAGATGGCGTGGGAGAGGATTTCAAGAAGATTGAATATGAGATCAACTCGAGGAATGCCAAGTTGCAGGATGTTGATGTGGAGGCGATGTGTCGGAGGGCGAAGGAGCAGTTGCAGGTGAAGTTGACTTCAAGCCCATGAGGAGAAAACTTTGTAATGGGCTTGTAAATTTCTCTTTGGAAGGTGGGCTGACTTGCGGCGTTCATTTCAGGCGCTCTATTCCCCCTTTCACGAACTTTGAATGAAGGCTTTGGTGTGTGTGTGTGTGTGTGTGTGTGGTGTCGAAAAGCTCTTGTACGCAGTATTTGTTCATGATAAGCTGTTTTATGTATGCTCCGTTACTGAACAAATGTGACTGTTTCAGATGCTATGGTAGAAATCCGAATCTCGACTGTTTCCTGACAATAAAGCGCGCCATTTCAAGGCGACTTGACGCCCCGTGGTATGCTATTCCTGAATGCAAAGCGATCGAAGGGAATGTTGAATCTGTGTTCTCCCGAGCCGATCCCTGCAGCTTTGTGAGCACAGAGCGACCCGGATGCCAGGTGCGGAATGGTCGGAACCAGATCAGAGAGCAATCTGCACGTTGATACCAGGTACACTTGCAAGGCCGGGGCTGGTGGCTAATTGCCAATATTGCTTGCCTTGTAGAAGCGTCTGTTGTTGGCATGCTTATCGGTGCTCCTTCACTCCTGCACTGAACTGCGCTGGGCTCGTATGCTGCTTTCCCGACATGCGCGTGGCTTTTATTTTACAATCCTACGGGGACAACTTTTGCTTGGTGAATACGCGGAAGACGATTTTTCGAATATTCGGGCCAAACTAGAATGCAGTGTCGGCGCTAATCTGGTCCTGCCGTGGGTGAAGAGTCGTAAATCTCCTATTCTGGCGCTGCCTTCATCCGTACAGCTGGGGAATCTCCAGCCAATCCAGGTTGACCAACTGCTGCCCATACCAAGCGTCCGAGATGTTATCGGTGCTGAAGAGGTCTGCATCGTCCAGGTTCACAGCGGGATACATGTTCGCTGCGGCTGGAGTTGCGCCGTTCACTGTGGGAGCCAACTGCAGGGTAGGATCAAGTGATGTATTGATTCTTTGGGCTGGCGCTGATTGGATTGAAGTCAGTTTCTGGCAGGAGCACCGTCGTTCCCGCGTATAGACTCACCTTGCATGTGCGAAGGCTGCAAAATCTGCGCTTTCAGTGACTTGAGGATCTTGATAGCTTGTTCCGCCGAGTGGATCTGGTGTTCGTAATGCTCAAGGACAACGAGACACCGCAGCCAAGCCGATTCCCTATGATCTCCGTCGAGTCGCGAGTGCAAATCGTTCACCTTCCAGGAAGCGAGCAGTGTCATGGCGGCAGAGAATGTGACTGGAACTGGTAAGCTCAATGGTTTACCGTCTCCAGACAAGAGAAAGCTTACAATATACGGAGTGCCAGCCCGAGCTTCGGTAGAGTGTGTGGATGTTGTCGTGGATCACGTCAACAAGTTGACATGCCGTTGTAACACAGCGCCCACAACAAGTGCGTATCACATCGTCATCGAGCGAGAATTTCGTCGAAGGTCTATAGCCTCGACTCGTGGCGGCCAGCAGAATCGGTCTCAGAGAAAGCAATCGTACGTACAGGAAGCTGTATGTCGCCGTTAGTCTTTATCATGCAATGATCCCATGATTACCGTACCGACTATACAAGACCTGTTGTTGCAGCTGTACATGGTCCTCATTACCAGGTGTTGCAGCATTGGTGAAGATGCGCAAATATTGTGGCACGTTCTCAGCAAAGTCGTCCAACTTGCGATTGAGACTCAGGACGGGCTCGACCAGATCGGCGGTTTCGGCGGAACTGCTGGGTGTCTTGTGGATGCCGCTCTGCCTGTAGAAGCGTTCGAGGATCTCCTCCAGTAATTCAAGTAGGGGCGAAGACGATACAAACAAACCGAGACGACATGGGACGTTGTCGGCTTGCTTTCCAATCCCTCTCTCTGCCAGAAATTCGTCGTCGATGAGCGCCGGAATCGGAACATCAATTTGCTTGTCGATCATACTGGGCCGACCAAAAGTCATGGACAAGAGTCGATCAAGATGGATGCATGTGTGCCAGATTCGAAGACGCATTTGTTGTTCGACTTGCGTCGTCGACTGTCGAAAACTTTGGTCAACGTGCAAGCCCAGGCTCTGTGCCATCCTGATGGCCAGCCCAACCGAGTTCCAGCATCGACGTGCGTGTTGAGTAGATTGGAGATAGACGCCCGTGAGTACCAGCATCTGCACCACTGATATCGAGGTGGAATCGAGAATGTCATAGGCATAGGATTGTCGAGCGCGCTGAAAGAAGTCCTCAGCTACGGACGACTTCTGGGTCACGTCTACTAAGGTGCTGAACTTGCAACCAATGGCGAGAACGAGATTGAGAGACGAAGTGAAGGTCGCTTCCTCGACCTCCGAGTCGGTACCTCTGCTGCCTTCGTGTTCATCGTCGGTCCACAACGCTTCATACTTTCGCAGAAACGAGGGTCGATGGAGCACGGGAAAAAGCGGATGTATGAATTCCCAATAACAGTTCAAGAAGTTGTCCGCTAGTCGCCTATGGAGTGTCAGCTCATTGTTGGTTCGATCAAAGGATCTTCGCACCTCTTAGGCAATACTGCAAGTCCTTCCGTTCGAGGGAGTTGGCGATCCGGGATGGGCGCAGACGGCCGTGGCTTCACATCGGAATCTGTAAGGCTCCGGTCTACAGGCGTGGCAGTCCCGGAGTGATTGGGCATCACATGTCGTAGGAAGGCTACAGTAGAGGATGGGCCGTACATAGATCCGTCATTGCCATCGGCCAGAGTAGCGAGGCCATCTGCACGGGCGGTGCGCCAACCGGGCGGGTAATGGCTGGCACCAGGCGGAGCGCTCGCAGTGCCATTGCTTGGGTGCAGTCCACTGATGGGCGTCACCGGCGGACGAGGGATGCTCTGCTGATGATGTGTGTCGTCTCGAGGATGGCCCAAGTCAGAAAGTGCTTGAGCAGCGGCATGGCTTCGATCCGAATCGGCTCCTCGGAATGGAGGCTGCGCGTGCTGAGACGAGCCTGGTGCGCCTTGCACTCCCGAAGTGCGCGGCTGGCGCTGTCGTCGGACGTCTATATGCGAACACATCCCATCAGTCTGTCGCTCTCTGTATCGTCATGCTCTCGCGCAGCGTCCCAGCGTTCGGCTTACAGTCAAAGTTGCACGTGGTGGCTACGCCTCTGGTCTCGCAGGCGCGACAGATGGGCTGGCGTCCATCGCAGCGCGTCTTCCGGTCGCGACATGGCCCGCACGCCTGGCTGTGGTGTCAGTCTCGCTGCCGTGGGCTTGTCGCGCTCGCACGCAGAAGTAGCTCTACGCACCTGCGACACGCGCTGCCTCTTCTGCGCCGGCTGCCCATCGGGCCGAGTCGCGTCGTCGGCGTGGAAGACAGGCTGCGGCGGCGGCGGCGGAACGGCCTGGTCTTGACTCTCCATACCGCGACGCGACGTTCTATCGTGACAACTCCGGCATCAGCCTACTTTCTTGGAGCACAAGCACACTGCTCGTTTTCGCCGACCACATGAGAGCTGCGGAGACTCGGAGGCTGGAGATCGCCCTTCCGGCACCCGCCGAACCTTATTCCCCATGCAAAGCACGAGAGAGCCTCGCGACAATTCTCACCATCGCTCGACTTTGTCGCCCGATTGCGACACGAAAACATGTGCACTCTATACGCCAATGACCCACCGTCGAGGGCCTGGTCGCCGGCGACGATACGCGGAACGGATGTCGGGAGCATCTTCAGCGGCAAGCGTCTTCACGGCCTGGCTCGGCACGACGTCTCCGCGATGACGACTGAGAGATTGCACGCTCCGCATCTGCACAGCATTGATTCTTGAGTGTCTAGACCGCCATGACTTTGACAATGAAGAGAACACACTTGCATGCAATGCACGTTAGGATGAGCGACAGACTACGCTTACTGCTTTGGCAATCAGAGCAAGCCATATACATCATCGGCAGCGGTACGGCATCTTCACAAAAAGCCGCTCAGAGACAAACGCTCCTTCTCCACAGACATCCTAGGTCAAAATCCATCTCTGATCCACCAAGATGCCAGGCAAGGCGCACATCTCCTGTGACTATTGGCGTAGGAGCCATGAACGCTACTGGAATGTCAGTGGCAAAGGCAGGGTATGCGAAGAGCATGCACAGAATTGCCAGGTGTACGCAGACTCCGTCCGGCGACGTGGTCAGGAAACGGCAACGATGACCGTGTGAGGCGTAAAATCCGGCAGGCAAGACAGGGAGCCTCGTGTCTGCCGTTGCTCCACGTGATGACGATGGGGTTGGAGGCTGATCGCATTGCATAGGATTCGAGCATGGCACCCTGGTCTTATCCGACAACCCCTGGAACGGCACGAAAGCAGTGTGCGATTGTCTTGGACATTCGAAAGTCAGAAGAAGTCGACATTCATTCTGTCTATTGCCCAAAGACACCACCCCGAAAGCTACTCACGCACGCTGAGAACACCTACGTTGCTCCTGCGACTGGTACACAGGGGCTGCACTGCATGCTCCAGCCGCCATGTCAACCCATCACCTTGTGTTAATCATCGTAGTACTCCTCTTCAGCCTCTTCAAGCTCCTCTCTGGCTTCCTCGATGTCGCTACTGCTCGCGCTCGAATCGTGGAGAGCCTCCTGGTAGTCGCGCTCGGCCGCTCTGAGATCTGCAGCTTCCTCCGAGTTCCCTGGAGGATAAGCACCGTAGCCTGGATCGGCTCCGTAGCCTGCAGCACCATAGCCTGGGTCGGCGCCATAAGCGGCCGGTGCGGCAGCGGCGGGTGCAGCGGCAGCAGGGGCGGCAGCATATGAGGTGTGCTTCTCGTCGTCGCTGTCGTCGTGACTGGCGATGAGGGCACCAGCTACACCTCCGACTGCCACACCTGCACCTGCGGCAAGCAGCATGTTCGTCTTATCGCTGCTCTTATCTTTCTTCTCCTTCTTGTCCTTGTCGAGGGCCTTGTCTGCGTCGCCATAGTATTGCTGCGCATGTTGCTGGTGCTGGTAATCGTTCTGGCCTGGAGCGGGTGGCTGAGCACCACCGTACTGGACAAACATTAGTACCGGTCATGTGAGGTCTGGAAATCAGACTCATTTGGGACAGAGTTCATTCGGTCCGGCAGCCATTGGAGGTCAAGCACTCACCTGATTGTAGAAGCTGCCGGCTTCACCACCTGGGCCGCGCTCGCCATGGTAACCAGGTGATGGAGCACCTGGATGTCCGTACTGTTGCTGCGGAGGCTGTCCATATCCGTAGCCGCCTGGAGGTGGCGGTGAAGCGTATCCACCAGCTGGCGGCGGTGGGGCTCCGTAGTGCTGAGGAGGGGGTTGAGGTGGGTCCCATTGCGTGCGGCCAGTAGCCTATCAAACGTATCAGTACGTGGGAACTGTGAATTGCAATCACGCTCGACGCTGGCATGACTGTCCTCGCGGACAAGCACGAATTGTGAAGTTGACTGACCTGCTCTACGTAGTACCAGCGCTGCGAATTCTGGTCAAACTGCGCCATCCATCCTGGCGGAAGGGGAGGCTGGCCTGGCGGACTTGAGTGCTGTGGTGGCGGTGCTGGATACTGTCCCTGCGGCGAGTACTGCCCCGGTGGCTGGCCATAGGCGGGCTGCTGGTGCTGATAGCCAGGTTGAGAGTGGTCATTGAAGTCACGCGTTGACTGAGACTCAATGGTCAGCTCGATGCCACAAAACGACAGCTCTCCGCACTTACCTCTTCCGGCTTATCCTCTTTCTTTTCTTCCTTCTTCTCTTCCTTTTTCTCCGGCTTATCGTCGAAATTCGCCTTCTTCGGTCATGGTCAGCTCGTGGGTGCAATATTCCAGACATTGACGTCTTGAGGTAGTCCCGGGGACATGAACTCTTACCAGCTGATTGAACTCCTCGGTAAGCTTTTTGAAGAACGACATGGTGTTTGACGTTCAGATGTGCCTGCGGATCAGTTGTTGTTCACAAGAAAGTTGTTTGCGGGAAGTTCAGGAAGGAGGTAGTTATCGAAAACACGGCGGCAGTCAACAGAGCTGCGGGGCACACAAACTTATCGATTAGCAAGCTTGTCTGCATTAGAGAAATGAGGCCGGCCTGTTAAGCCCCTTGTGCAACGGCTCGCATGCGCTGTTCATGCCGCCAAGACATCAATGTGGTCTAACCGCAGGTCTGTGGAAGCTGAGAGCGAGCAAATGGCGCGAATGATCTTCCTACAAGCAGCTGCATCGTCGCTGTTAGCGAGCGCGCGCCTAGACCATTCCAGTCCATGCATATTCTGAGCGGGAATTCTGATCATGCGAGTCTCCGTGCAACTTTTTCCCTTCCTCATTTCCTCCTGAGTTTGATTCAGAGGTGACCAGTTTGCAGAAAAGTGTATGCAACAGCTCTCAGTTACCAAGACCTTGAGCTTTCGGACGGGCTACAAGATATGAAGCATATATATATTATGCGTTAGCAGCAAATCTTGTTCCCATAGTGAAGTCGTCGTAATGCCAAATGCCGAGCCGAAAGTGAGAGACTTGGCACGCGGTCTGGGAAAGAGCGCTAAGCTGAATTGGGATGCCCATACGAGCCTTGAATTCCGGTGCAACGCTGCACTCCACTTCGAACATTTCGTGGCCAGTGGACGATATGGTAGTGAAACTCGTCTCGAAGAGGATCTCGAAATGAGGGAGTATCTCGACGGAGTAGGTGTGCTGCGAGAATACGTTCGACGACCGGTCGACTGCCAGGAAGCAAAACAAAACACAGAATCGAGACTCCGCGCTCCTCAGCACCGAGACTCGAGTGCCTTTCCGATCCACGTATCTCCGCCTTGCGCAGTGTAGCTAAGGCGTCTTGTCTCCATAAGCGAGGCAGTTGCGGAATTCAGTTCGCGAGAGAGATCGCAAAGTGGCGTACTTCCCATTTTCCTTTTTGCTGTCCGCAGCTGGGCCAGTCTAGGCACCTATATGTCGACTTGGCCAATTTGGGCATAGCATTGATTGGCTCTGCAGGAACAGCAGCATTACAGTTGCATCCGCTCATGGAAGATCACAAATGGCGACTCAAGACAGCGCGGAAAGAGGACAACACGTCTACTCTCTATCACGACCATTTGCTTAGGAAGTGCTTTCAGGAGCTCTCGCTGCGGCGCCGATGACGGAAGTTCTTGAGGAGTTTTGAAACGATCACAAGAGACCGCGGTATTGCCGTTTGGGGAAAGCTCATCAAGAAGACCTCTGCGTCAAAAGCTGCAAAAAAGCGACGCACTCCCGCCAACGCACAGGGCTCAACTCGCCCGACCAAGAAGAGCATGACGGCTCAAAGCAATCCTGTCGCTCCCGCATTGGGTTATTCAGCTGCAGCCCGGGCTAGCGAGGGTGGTCCTCAGGATGATCACATTCTTGGGTTGGACGACGTGGTAGTGAAGCTCGAAGAGGATGTTGAGCCGGAAACGCCCGACGAGCTCAAGGGAGTAGACATCCAGCGAGAATACGTTCGATGTCTGAACGTTGACCAGCCCGGGCATCTTCCTGGAGACTTGGCTGAATTGGGCCGAGTATTGATCAGCTCCGCAGAGACGGCACACTTACATTTTATTTGCTTAAAGAAGATCACGGATGGCGCCTCTAGACACTATAGATAACAGACAATGTGCACTCCCTGTCGCTGTTACTTGCCCAACGAGTGCTCTTAGGAGCGCTTGTTGGTGCTTCGCCGACGGACGTTCTTGAGGAGTTCCAGAACGCTATGCCGGATGATCTCAGGGACTGATTCAAACGTTTCGTGAAAGGCGTGCGGAAGAATGACGACCTTTCTCGAAACAAGCGCACCGCCACACTCGACAATAACACATCTTGGCCCGCATGCGGTGAGGACATCCTCTCCCATTTCCAACAACGTCTCGTCGACGAACTCGCCCAGCTTCCCGGTATCAGTGTCAAAGATAAGCGACTGATATCGCCAAAAGGCGATTTCGACAGTCCTTTCGCTTCCCTGATGACATACCCATGCCAAGGAACCAAATCTCTCGACGACTACTACCACTTCGGCGACCAGGCGTTCCCGTCAATGGCATGGACCAGACTTCTGACTCAGGATTTTCCAGAACGGTTCGGCTCAGATCTTCTTCCGATCGTCCGCATTATGAAGGAGGTTGGTCAGAGTGGTGCCTGGCTCCGGGGCAACATTAGGAAGTCTTTCAGAGGGAAAGTATTCGACATATTCAGCGCATACTCCAAAGAGGTGTTCGATCGCGTGGAGTCGCCATTCATTGCCACTCAGGGCGAACTCTGGTATGACTGGCTGCATGACGAAGCTGACAAGACAGAGTCTATGTGGGTTGCTCGCTTTCTACTTCGTTGCGAAAAACAGTTCTTAGCACTATAGATCGATTCAAACCTTGCTCTCGGACTGGAGTAACTCCTTCTCCACTGCCTGTATCTCCGCCTTGTGCAGCGTAGCCGAGGTGCTCCGTCTCGACAAGCGACGTAGTTATAGGATCAAAATCGCGAGAGAGATCACAAAGTGTGCATATTTTGGAATCTACATTTGCTGTCCGCAACTGGGATGTTCCACTTCATACATTTCTTGCTGGGCTTTCTTTTCGCGGACGTGCTGCAGCTGTCGTGGGAAGGTTTGAGCGTGCTTGAACGAGAAATCGGCAGCGTGGCTTGCAGCGAATGACTGTACGTTCTAGATGGGGAAGCGTCTTAACATTGAAGTGTGTCGTTGCTTCTGCTGTGAGGTTTCTGAGTGTGCTCTCGATTTGGCAGCCAGCGAATGATGCGGCGCTTTCTATGAACTTGGAGACTGCATTCAGCGCCGCAGACCTCACAACATTGACAAGAAATCAATATCGACATTCCTGTTGTGAGCCACGGTCATGCTGAGACACCATCTGAAGCATGTCAAGCGAGAAACCATTAGTGCACGACTCTGCTTCACTGAGCAGAGATCAAAATTCTGCTGGATATTAGTGTCGGTGAAACTGCAATATCGATGCATGAAAAGAGAAAGTAAGGCGTATGATCGAGCAAGACAAGCAGTAGTATAGTATCTACATACATCGCTGCTATGCCAAGCTCTGTGGCACCAATTTTCCGACGGTCTATTATTTACAGTATTTACATCAAAACCAATCCTTCGCTATGCAATCGTGATCATCTCGAGACTGTCGAAAGCCACGAAGCATCTAGCTATCTAGAAGAGTGCTGATTGAGACATCAAGCGTTCCAAAGAAGGTCGGACTAGGTCCAGCGATCCAGAGAAAGACTGACGAAGCATCCAGTAATCCAAAGAAGTGCTGACGAAGCAACCAGAGATCCAGAGACGTGCTGATGAATCGATGGTTGTGAACGGTAACGAGGTCGCTTAGTTGACGTTGACTGGGATACATGGCAGGCCAGCGTCGAGGACGGTGCCGTCCTATGAGATTTGTTAGCTGAGGTGTGATGCCCATCATTGATGAGATACTTACGGAGCTCTGGTCCAATGGGCAGCAGAAGGTGTTGCCAGCATTGCAAGAGTTTCCGATGGCAGCTGCGATGACAGGAACCTGGATGGAGCAGGAGCCAGCGACAACCGCGGTGATCAGATCGCTGTCACCTGCAGTGTTGCAGCAAGACACGGCGTTGCCAGCACCGCACTGGGAGCTGACAGCTGCCTGAGGCATAGCTGCAACGACGGCCACGGAGGCGAGGATGGTGAAGATGGTGGAGTACTGCATTTTGATGGTGGATTGGTTGTTTTTGGCGAGCTAAAAGCTTCTTGAAGATTTTTTGAGGGATTAAGTGATTGACTGTGGTGAGTTAATTAGATTGTTGGTGCTGATGAGAAAATCTGAGAAGCGGGAAAGATGAGTCTTCTTATACCTCTCGAGCTCAGTAGCCAGCACACCTGTTGTCGCCTCTACTCCGTGTTCCCTTGCACGTGCATTGGCTGTCCTGTAGCAACACTCGGTGAAGGTTCACGATCAGCGCTCGATTCTTTGGTAGACTGTTGCCATACGCAATGAGAGCGTTGGAATTCGGTCTCACTTCCTGCAGGTTACACACCGACATCAATTTCGATGCCTGCACATGCGCCGTAGCCCTCGATCCAAGATCCAACTGCACTCATGTCCAGTAAACAGCCTCACAGGCCAGCATGAAGCATGTGTCCTGCGTGGTCGGTACCCTTCGGTCGTAAGTGGATCTTGCGTGCCTGAAAGCATGATCGGCACCGAGTCGAGGCTGTGGTTGAGATGAGTTCCGAACTTGAAAGTGTAGTTTCTTTTTCATATTGGATGCTGGAGGTTACACAAAAAAGTTACACAAGATCTTCTGAGTATCAGTCTTGCTTCTGAACATCTTCTGCATATCTGGAGTTCAAAGTCTCCAAGGTGCTTTGCAGTGTGAAACTGCGCGCTCGGCGGAGTGCTTGACCGCTACTGGCACTCGGCCACCAAGCCCGGCTCTGCCAGTCACCTGGGGACAACAACCGCCGTGCGCTCGGCATCGCGCATATCCAGCTGGATGGGCCGTTGGGTACCATTTGATTCTCGATGGTCGGTGTGGAACACGTTTGTCAGTGATGGAGATGATGTTCTGCTCCCCCCTTCCAACCTGTGGTTGTGAAATTTAGCGCACACGGGCCGGGCAGCGATGCCGCGCGGAGCTACCAATCCCAAAACCAACCCATGGCACTCACTGCAGAACTCGTATTCCCGTCATTCCCTCTACCGCTGGTTGCAAGCCTCTCCGCAACCCACCCGTTTGATGACATCGGTCTGCTGAAGAAAGCAATCACCGCCTTGGGCCATCCGCTGTCTTTTCCGGATAGCACAGCTTCCTCCGTCCATCCAATGGCCCCTGCTCTCCCTGCAGATCAGACCGACTGTGGAAAGACAACAAAGATCTTCGCCAGCGTTGACTATGAAGATGGATATGTCCAACCGCTGTTACTTTCCGTACTCAACGCAAATTTGCCATCCGATCTACTGGTTCTGATCAACGATGTTTCGGAACTGCCACGCTCAGATTGCAAATTTCTGCAATGGCGGCAGTACGAGAGCATCGACTTTGATCACTTAATGCAAAATTCTTCGTCCAGCATGGCAAACAGTTACATCATCAGGAAAGCACTCATTCGAAAGCACTATCTGTCCTCTACCGTCAATCACTGGCTCACGAAGCACCCGGACTCCTTGCTCAAGCAGCACGTACAGCCTAGCGTGGAGTTCGAAGTCGACTATGCTCAGTTCCTTGACGATGCTCTGCTCGAAGCATACGAGCTGAAAGAAAGCTGGGCTCGTAACGAATCCCGCGATGAGGAGGACCCAGAACGTGAATGGTGGATTCTCAAACCCGGAATGAGTGACCGTGGTCAAGGCATCAGGCTATTCAGCTCTGAAGAAGAGCTTACGAGCATCTTCGAAGAGTGGGATCCGGCCTCGGACGATGAAGACGACGAAGTCTACTCAAATTCCGGTGACAAAGAGCTTGATGGCGGTGATGAGGACGGCAATGGAATCATGGCTTCACAGCTAAGGCACTTCATCGCTCAGCCTTACGTTGCCTCACCGCTCTTGATGCCCGCTACTCACCCTGCTGGCGGTCGTAAGTTTCATGTTCGGACATATGTCCTGGCGGTAGGTGCATTGCAAATCTATGTGTACAGACCGATGCTCGCTCTCTTTGCTGGCGAGACTTATCGTGCACCATCTGCTTCATCAACACCGAACGAAGAGCTCTCATCTCACCTCACCAACACTTGTCTACAGGATGGCACACGGGAAGGTAGCGTGCACCCTTTCTGGTCCTTGCCAGATAATGCTAGTGGCAAGCTGAATGAGACTTGGAAGGACGAGGTTTACAAGCAAATCTGCTCAGTGACGGGCGAGGTCTTCGAATCCGCAGCACGAAGCATGACGATCCATTTCCAGCCTTTACCCAACGCCTTTGAGGTCTTTGGACTCGACTTCCTGATCGACGCGAATGGCATCCCGTGGCTTCTGGAAGTGAACGCCTTTCCGGACTTCGCTCAAACTGGCTCAGAGTTGCAGGACTTGATTCGTGGACTGGTCGAAGGCGTAGTAGATACCGCCGTCAAGCCTTTCTTCGGCTTATCAGATGACAGCAGCGAGACGGTGGACGAAAACATGACGAAAGTGCTTGACATTGACCTTGGTAGAAGATGAAGGTCATCTATTTAATTATGCTGCAGCACCTAAAGAAGGCCAAACAAGTCTCTCCTGCGGTCTCGATCTCGCCGCCAACGTTTGAGACCCCTGTCACAGACGGCCCTCCGCGCCGAGGTGTATCTCTGTTTGCTGGCCGCTTCATTCAGGAGTCCTTCATACAATCATCCCCGTCCTTGCATGGGTTGTTCATCACATACTCGCCAGAATTCCAGCCCGTCTCACCTATCTGCACTTGTATTTCATCTGCAAGCTCGTCGAACCACGCCGCATCGGCTGACCGCGCACATGCGAATGGAGGGCAAGGCAAGGAGTAAGTTGGCGCTCGATCGATCTTCATCACGAAGGAACGAAGACGACATTTGCATGCCTCGAGCAACACAGCGTGAAGTTCTTGCTTCAGCAGTGCTTTCGTGGTCATACGGACCTCGCTTGCATCACATTCGCCCGGATATGGCACCAGTAGAATATTATTGAGCTTGATTTCGCGAAGTTGCGACCGGTTGCCATATTTTCTCAGGCACTGCAGGAACGCCTTCGCGCTGATTCGTCCAAAGTAGAATTTCTCAGCGTTCAGCTCGAGGGTGCGAAGTTTCGTGTAGCGCTCATTGCGCAGAAAGTGGTTGACTGCTCTGGGGCAGCTGTTGAGTGAGAAACACTCGGTGGATCTTTCGACGATTATCTTCAGCCTCTCCGGCTGCGTTGCCGCTTGTGCAATATACGCCCATGCATTTGCGCAATGTTCCCGATAAGAAGTCTCGTCTGTCATGCATCGCAACCCAATCTCGAGAGTCTTCACGTTCGCGATGATCGAAGTTGAACTGGAGTTGGGCACCAAGGGCTTCAGCATTTTGAAAACTGTCAACAACGACGGCCTTTTGTCAGTCGAATAGTCCAACGTGATCACCGTAGGATTCAGCTGGGCTTGCTTTGCAGCTAGGAAGAGCATTGCATCGTGTAGTCGATCTGTTTGGGACTCCAGCATGCTCATAGCGGTTGTATTGAGACCGTCTTTGCCCAAATCATAGAGTCCTAGCCGCGTTCGTGCTTCGACATGTGCATCGCTTCGCCACAGGCTGCTTGCATTGAGGCCTACAGCTCTTGCCACCGTGGCTACAACCAAATGCCTGGGATTTGGTAACTGGCCCAAGTCAGCCGTCAAGTTGTAGCGAGCAGACAACACGGAGTTGGCCTCCCAATGCTGGTTCCAATATGTCGTGTATATATCATGATTGATATTCAATTGAGGCCTGGTCAGTCGAATGTTGCGACGATGTGCGAAAACATGCAGAGTACAGCGAGTCGCCATCCGCTCGCTGGCTGGTATCGTCTGTGAGATGTACAGCACCGTTCGGATGTGTCGCCTGTAGAAGGCGCTCGAGAGGAGTGCGTGGAACTTGCAGATGGAATAATCGTTAGGCGAAAGGTAGATGGTCTTGAGTATTGGCCCAACGAGGCCGGCCACGATGTCTTCCTGGGCTTTGCTGAAGACTGTCCGCAGTTTCATCCTGTCTCGAAGGCGAAGATACTCTGCAATCTCACGAAGCAACTCGAGTGGTAGCTGCGTGAACAGATCGCGTCCGCTGTTGGGCGCCGACATGATTGTGGAAGTGCGCAAGGCGCGCAGCACAGCGGCTCGTCCATTTCGCAATGTTCGTTGTTCCGATGGCTCGACTCGAGTTGTAGCAGTCGCGAGAATCTCGAGAATTCGAATCGTTGGGGTCACAAGTGGTTGCAGTCCAAGCTAAAGCTGACAACGTTCAAGCAGAGAAAGCGCGGGCAGCGGGTGAACGAACGCGTGCACGTACTCTTCTGGGCCATCGATATGTCCACATCAGCCCTCACGTCCCTTTCCGTCCTCGGAAGTAGATTCAGGGAATGGGTTGATCAAAAAAGAGCAAGATCGTGTCTGAGGCAAACGGTCGCTAAGTGCCATAGCATCTCTCTTGCTCGCCGTGAAATGCTAAAACCGGTCGTCGATACGACCCTTACAGTTGTCCGACTTCATTACCGTCCATGAGCGGGTAATTCCCACCCGACCCAATTGTCGTCGAGCTCAGCTCTAGCAACAGATCCTTCCATCTCGAGTGGGTCTTTCCTCCCTTCAACTACGTGGACGTTGGTAGCGTCAAGCTCCGCTCTAGCCTTGTCCGCTCCTGATAGCTCGGGTTTTTCATAAACATCTTCACCAGAGCTCGAAACTGCGTGAGAATTTCGCGTCTGATTACGCCGACGTAAGAACCAGACAATACCCACTGCCACAAGTAAGGCCCCTAGTGCAGCGCCAACACCAATTCCAGTTTTCGCACCTGTTGACAATGCCGCATCTGAAGGCTCTGGCGGGGTTATCTGGATACGCGTAGGAGCAGGCGAGGAGACGCCAATCGTGCCAGACGAGAAGACGCCACTCGCGCCAGACGAGGTAGCGTTCGGATTTATAGAAGTGGTATTTCTTGACCAGCTCGTTGCAGTGACGCTAGCAAGGACAGCTTGGTCATATTGACCGTGTCTCACTTCAAACCCATGGACGACTTGTTCGGCCAGAGTTGTGACCGAAATAAAATCGCCGTCTACGCTGAGGGTAACGTTTCTATACGAGATACAGTCGAATGGTCGATTGTATTTAGTCGGTGTGCTCAGGGTGAAAGACCTAACCATACCGTCAGCACATGCCATACTATGGATACCGTGCACACTCAGACGAGGGGCAGCAGAGGCCATATGTAAACCCAAGAGTGATTTTTCCGCTCGCTGTCGTGAAGCCCATCGGACAGTACCCGGGCGAGAAATGGCCGCCGCCTGAAGGCATGTTGAAAACAGCATCCAAAGCTCCTTCCGGATAGCAAAAGCTTGTGTATCCATGAGACAGCGTCGTGCTTATCAGTGGACTCAAGCCCTCAATGGGGCTCGTCGCAAGAGTATCGTTGCTTCCATCAGCGATCGAATATGTGGGTCCGAAACAATCCGCGGCAGGCGAAAAGGTGGTCGTCAAGGCAGTGACCACTCGTCGCGGTTGGGCGTCACCCGGGCTGGGAGGAGGGCGGGTCATCTCCATCATGAATGATCGCTCGAGTGATGTTGCTGTTACAAGGCCGTTCTGCGAGACCATGGCCTTGCTCTTGTATATGTCGACGGCGCAAGGCTGAGATGTGGAGATTTACAAAGCTGTGCCCAGGAACTCCTGCATTATTTCAGCCCCGGTCTCAAAACGTGGCGAATCGCTGCCAGGCATTGACACGTAGAGCCAGAAAGACGTGGTGGCGGGTTTTGCGTAGCAAACGCTGTTTCAGCTTCAGCTTGTACTCTTGACGGCGGTCGTAGCACAATGTGCCCCGGCTTTAGTGCATCTTTGGGCCTCTTCAACATCGACAGGACCGACTTCCCTTTCCATCCCGTGACTCTGACTGCTCTTCGGCGTAGCACCTCAGAGGTGTTGGTATCATAATCTTCATAACAAAACACCCTAGGAATATGTACATATATACATGTTCGCCCTCCTTGATGCTCCCGCTCCCTTTCCACCATCGCTAATGCATGCCCCTTACAATGCCATTAGATATCGTATCCACTACCGTTGATTCCATTCGTATTACAACCTCTCACTGCATCCCCCAAAAAGCACAACTTTTTTTCATAATCATTTCCCTTCCTTATGGGCATCGCCCTCTAGTCAAACATCTGTACACCAGCATCGCTCGGACGCATCTTCTCTGCCCTAGGAACACCTTGAAACTTTCAAAACAAACTCCTACAAAGCATCCCTATTCCTTCCTCTGCGGAAGTAATCATAACTCGTATCTTCCTCATTAGTGTCATAACCCGGTGTGTCTCCAGGTACTTGGCCGTAGCGCACCTGTCCGTAGCCCATGTCACCAGCAGGCGTGCTGGCGCCCATTTGAGCAGGATGCTGCGCCAGACCTTCCCGGCTCTGATTTCGGGACATTGCTGAATTACCGAAAGATGGTCGTCCCATCGGCGACTCGCCTCGCAGGTTCGAAGGAGTCTGATGATATCCAGCAGGCATGGCGTAACCCGCCTCTGCACCAGGAACTCGTGTCCGTGATGTATCGCGAGAGTGGCTTCCGCTGCGATCGTGGTAATAGTCGGAATTGCCAGAAGCTTCTCGAGAATGGCCATAGTCAGAATCCCAATCCCCGATTCGGGTCAAACCTGTTGCAATAGAGCTTGGAGTGCCAGGTCGGATCATGTCGCCAGCACGGCCATAAAGTTCTCCGTCTCCGCCAGCTTCGTCTCGGAATTCAGGTCGGTTCTTGTAGTGTTCAAAGTCCATATTATTCTCATCAACGACTTCCCAGCCGAGGCTGTTCCTGTCCTGTTTCCTCTTGCCTGGTTTCATTACGCTCATGCTGTCCATGTTGATATCGCTGTATCCGCCCATTTGGATGGGCTCATCGACAGACGTACGACCCTTGTAAATCTGCTTCAACATGTGTTGACTCTTGGACGACACCATCGGTGTCATCAGTGGCTTGTACAGCACAGGGTGTCCGAAGCGAACGCCCACTCTGTCGCCTTTACGCTTCTTGCCATCACTGAGAACGCCTTCATTCGCTTGCAGGCCACGTCCAGTCGCGTAGTAGTGGATGTCGTCGTCGAAAGTCCTTTTGCAGTAGATTTTGAAGCCCATGAGGAGCAGCGGCAATGGAGCCAAAGCCGCCAGCATTGGCCAATTCGTCTTGATGAAGCTAACGCCCACAAGGGTCAATGCAACGATGATGTTCCCGAAGAGAGTCATGAACAGAAGACGATTGAATAATGAGCGCCAAAACATGCCGCCCGACTCATACTTGGTGATGAAGACATACATGAGCAGGTATTTCTTCATGTATGAGTCGATCCAGAAGTATAGTGCGGCCACAGGGAGAATCAATGGCTGCAGCACAGCGAATGTGAGACCCACAGTGGCGTAGAAGAGGAAGTAGTTGTAGTATGCGGCGTAGTCGAAAGCTTGCGGAGCAGAGAGCTCAATCAAAGCTCGTGGCGTGGGGGACAGGAACCGTCTGGAGTAGGAGCCCCAGATCAGAGTCCACAACTGACTGAGATCGACCGCCGCACCAAGATTTCGCTGCAGCATCCAAGAGATCCAGTACGTGGAGACCTGGCAAAGCCCGATCACGATCTTCTTGAATGGGTCCACTTCCGCGTAGGACTCGCCCTTGATGATGGCGACCACCAATTGCCAAACCGAAGCGAAAAGCGAAAAGACGATCAGGTTGTTGAACATGAAGAAGCTGTAGAGATTGCGAAACACGTGTCGCTCTCTGCTTGTCTTGGTTATGTCTCCAGCTTTGATGCAGAACTTCCGGAATATCGAGGGCAGGTAGAAATAAAATGCAGTAGTAATAGCTGGAGCTGCCACACCTTGCACGATGGCCCACCAGGTTCGATGTGCTTGCAAGCTCCTCTGAAACGCAGGCCAGAGTCTGCCCAGATTGTTCAAGTTGGACAAGAAAATGGCAATCATGAGATTAGGCACGACCCAAATGAGTGTCAATAGCACGATCCACATGCCATTGACAAAGTCTCGCCGCTTTCGCTGGGCTTGCAACATGTTCATGTTCTTCCAGATGATCGCATTCGGTTTGGGTGCAAGGTGAATAAATGCGCCTTGATGTTTCTTGTCACCCGCAGCATAGGCCACGCTGTGTGCAGATGAGATCTGTTCGTAGGATGCGAATCCATAGGACATGGCGTTTCGTCTGTCCACACCGGAGCGCACTTCCTTGATCTCCGTCTCGAGGCTTCTGATTCGTTCCGTCAAGTACTCAATGGCGTCCACTTTCTGGCCCTTTGCGTAGCTGCCAAACGATCTGTCCTCCTTGTGCGGCTTGCACGTCGGTCGTGTCGTAGGCAGTCGATCCGGGTTCTTCAAGTACTTCGCCAAATGTTCCTCCAATTCACGGACGCATTTCTCATGCTGCTCCACCAGATCAGGCAGATCCTTGACGTTCCTGGCTATCGAAGTCTTGGGCATGTCCGGTGTTGCCTTGACCTGATCCGTGATTCTCGCAATGCCCTCATCCGACCTCATGTCTTTCGGGATATCCGTCAACATCAATGTGCGGGCATGCAAACTTCGTTGGTAATCCTCGCTCTCGAAATACTGCCGTCTCATCCTGGTGATGGCTCTGTAATTTCTCCATAGAAAATAGCATATGACCAAATCAAATATCCACGCGACAGCAACATACGCCCAGAGACTTTGGTTTCCAGTCATGTACTGTGGTGTCAAGAGATAGAACACACCCGTACTCCAGCCGTTTGCCTTCAAGAGCTTATTCGATGCCGCCACATTGACCGGAATGAGGATTCCACAGCCGATCGCGGCCAGAATCGTGAAGATGGCCCGCAGCATGCGATTTACTCGCATGAATACAGCCGCATCGATACCCACAGTCCTAATCAATTCTGGCTCTTTCGTTTGCATGAGTGGCTTCACCCAGCCGAAAAGTCCCTTGCCAATGGGCGGAGGCATATGTTTCGAATCGGCATATTTCGCTCGCGTGGCGTAGACGACGCTGTTGTACGGGCGGAGGAAACAGAACAGCAGTCCGAGCACTGCAGTCAGAACGATCGATGTGATGAGCGAGGCCAAAGCGGATTCTCCTGCGAGCTGTAGAGAGAGGATGATCAGATCGACATTCCATGTGCATCACTTCCGTGCTACTTTCACGTGAAGAAGTTGACTTACCGCTGCTGCAAAGGGATCTGACAAGAGATCCAAGAAATCCTGCCCGGCATCGCGCGTGTCCATGTTGGGGCTCGCCATGGTGGCAGAAAGTGCGGAACTTTCTACTTGCTGCGGCGGCCCAGCGGGCGATATGTCGAGTGTACCGCAACACACTATCCAGGTAACAAAGAACCACAAAGGTGTGATTTATGTTGCCTTATCCTGCGTCCTGTCCTCCCTCGCGCAATTTATACGACGTAACGACTGTGGGCAAGTGGTCCAAAAGTGCTGAAAAGGGCAAAGTGCTGAGAGAATACGGCGGCGGAGCTCTGGCAGCGAAAGATGTACTCCAGGAACGAGAGTTTGGAAGAGAAACAAGGAAATGCCTGCTCGATTGCCTCGGCCGGAGGTAATCACGAGCTTCTCACGAGCGAAGCTATTCGGTTCTTGGAAAGGTCTTGGGTGCTTGCGCAAGAGAAAAAGACGGATGAAAGAAGAGTAGGTAGTAAGACCCTGAAACAGGAAAAGTGTGGTGGTGTCGTCAGAAGACTGCATGCCAGAAAGACTACAAATACGAGGTTGCCGCTTGTCACTACTTCCCAACCGATGCACAGAAGCATTGGGGAATCCATGCTCCACCCACGCACACTCAAAGCTCCAGCAGACCAGCTTTTGCAGCTGCTTTGGTGGTCCCGGCGACAGCAGCGTTTGGCGTTCTAGAAGGGCACACGATCGATTTCTGCGCTGTGACGGCAATAGGAAAGACGACACGCGTCGGCACACTGCTGTCCGATCGACGCCGTGGGCAGTCGGCTTTTGCCCTTTGTCTGCTGTATTTTGTTTCTATTCTTGCAAACACGCGCTTGGAAATGCAATGTTTCGCGCCAACAGTTCCACAGCGCGAACTAGAAGGCCGGGCTGACACCTGCTATTCGCCGATCACGCTGAAATTCGAAGCGCTCCACCAGCCTGATTTGAGAGAGAACCCTTGTGGAGCGCTGGCTGCGCGTGTGAAGAAGAGAACCTGATGTGCTGTGGATCTCTCCAGCATTTGCCATGCAACGCCATGAGCGCGTACAAAAGAAGTGTCTTGCACGCCCGTGGCTCGGCGCATTGAGAGTTTGCCAGGTCGGGCGAAAGCTGCCGAGCCATGCAGTTTGCATCGGCGCCGAGACGAACTGGTTGGTGGAAGCACTCACAGTCAGGTTCACCAAACTCATCAGCAAGGAGCACCATATACCTTATTATAGGTTAGACGACGTTGAAAGTAAAGTGTTCCCATCGCGAACGAAGCAATTCAAGATTGGAATTCCCATTTCATACTGGAATCTGCATTTTGAACCACGATAATAATTCTCTTGAAGAGACCCTTCTGCAATCTGGCCCATGGTGTCAAGTCAACTCATAGCAGATGTCGAGATGCTGCACCATCAGTCCTTGCAGGTATATTGCTGATCGACCTTCCTCCAGTGTGCCGTGAAGCAAGTACTGCGGACTCGAAAGCCACACCTCCGGCATTGATCGCACACGCAGAGGGATTGGAAAGCCGCAAAAGTCTGGCATCACAAATGAAATTGCTCGCACCCTTTCCTGAGAGCACGCTTATAGTACACACAAGCCATCTGCTGAGAAGCTGGCTTTCGAGTTCAGTATCGCCGAACCCTTGGTATCATTGATTCCCCCCCATCCTATCGAGCAAGTGAAACGCCGCATGTCTTGACTGAGAAGCACTCGAGTCCAGTCGAAGTGCATAGATGCAGCGCGGAACCCTCATTATGCTTGCAGTCAACAAAGCGGAGTGGTCTACTCCTCTTCCTCCTCGGAAGCATCGCCACCCTAGGACTGGTCAGCACTGTTTCGTCAATTGAGAGCAGAAAACTTACAGCAGTGTAGGCGGCCTTCTCCTCCTCGTACCGCTTCTTGTCAGCGGCAGCCTTGGCCTCGTATGGGGCCTTCTGCTTCTCGTTCAAGGCCTTCCACCTCTCACCGAGGATCTTGCCGACCTCGCCTGTGGAAGTCAGTCAAACGCACGTTGCGAAGCTCTCTGTAAAATGAATCCTCACCGAACTTGATGCCTGGGTTCTCGTCGCGAACCTTGTCACGGGTGTCGTTGGCGAAGAACATGTACGCGGACAGACCACGCTTTGGCATGTTTGGGTCTGGTGGCGACGCGTCAGTATTGGAACTTCGCGCGTGCGCGTTTGCAAGAGGTGAGACGAGACGTACCCTTCTTCTTCTTGCCGCCGTCGGCCTTGCCAGCGGCCTTCTTGGAGCCGCGGGTGGTGGTCTTCTCCTTAGGCATGATGAAGTTGGTGTGTTGTTGCCTGAGAGGAGTCAGCAGGCGTTGCGATTTTGGTGACGATGAAGTGAAGAAGTTCACGCGACCAGGAAAGGATTGTCGTGAGGGATGCGCGACAGCAATTGGTGAATGCGCGTGTTTTGGTCGGGCTTTGTTGCGGTGTTGTGGTGAGGGCCTCTGCAAGCTGAAAGCTGCCGGGCGCAACAACACAAGACAACAAAGTCGCGACTCGCGCCGGAAAGTGAGGCGAAGGTGTTGGGATGGACTTACTTCGACGCTTAATCGATGCGGAGATGATTGAGGTGGTGGTGTTGCGACTGTGGTCGAGGCGCGTTAGCTGGTGAAGAGATAAATGCTGGTTGTCGACGATGAATGCAACGCGACTGCGCGGTGGACGTCGAATGGAGAAGGCATGATTGCGCATCCAAACAACGTCTCATTGACGGCAGTCGCAATTGAGACGCGTCAAATTGTGCGGCGATGTTGTTGCAATGGTGGAGGGGTCGGCGCCGGAATGGTGGTGATACTCACCGCGAATCTCTGTATGGCGACGCGAAGTGCTGTGAAGTGCGCTGAGGGGAGGACAGTGAGAGCTTTCGCAGAAGAGACAGGCGTGGGCACAGCAAAAACTATGAGCGCCGGCCGCGACCAGCTCGCTCCTGGCCCCTCTGTGCTCAGAAATACGCGTGCGCGAAGTCGCGCAGCGGAGTGACTAGCGCCTGACACCACGACAACATCATGGCTGCATTCCACGCGTTCGCAGTGGTGATGCACTCGGTTGCTGTTGTCGAATACTGTCTGCCATCGTCTCGACATTCATTCTCGACTTCCTCAATACAACGTGCTCAGTGTTGCGCGCAATTGGCATGGTCGCGTATACGCGCGACTTGCATCACTCCGGGCACGACAGCAGGCCGCGCCCGCATGTAGCCCGTCACCCACAGCCCTCCTGCAGCTGACAACACAGCTCCGTCCACTCCAGTTTCCTTCCCGCGCGCGCCTCCTCTGCTTCTGCCCTCATCTCCACAACAACGCGCGCGAATTCGCAGCAACATCCATCATGTCCTGCGCGCATTTCTCCGCCTTATTCTCACGCGCCTGCCCGCCTGACTCTGGCCACCGCGCAGCCAGACGCAGCCTCCGCTGGAAGTGCAGCCGTTCAAGCCACTAGCGCTGCTTCCTGACCGACCGACTGCGCAACTCGCGTCTCGTCTCACCATTACCGATTTGCTCTGCCAAATGCGTCTGGCAATCCTCACTTCTTTGTTTGCAACTCGAAATCCTGCGCAAAGTCTCTCAGTCGACAAGCATGGCGAACGCGTTCTTCGCCAAACCAGCACCATCTGCCTGCTTCTGCTGCGCCTTCTTCGCCCGTTTCCGCGATTTGGCCTGCGTGCCGTCACCTTGATCCACGTGTTCCTCCTCGACAAACGACAAGAACAATACTTTCAATGCTTCCCGCCACATTTGCTGCTCGTGTCTGCGATCTGAGCCTTCTCCATCGTTGAAGAATACCGCAATGCGCGGCAGGCTTTGCACATGTCGTCGCAATGTCGCTTGCGCCCCATCACTCGTTGCCACATCAGCAAGCAGTTGCTGAAGCATTCGAAACGAATAGTACGCTGCTTGGTACTGTGCTGCTAAATGCAGCACCTGCCACTTGCGTGGCTCTCTATTGAGCACGATATGTACAGCATCGTCTGCTGTCGGTATTGAAACTCCCTCGCTGCGGAAATGAGCCACCACATGCTGAAGAATCAGATATCGCCATGCATCATCCCGACCCAGGCGATGCTCGAGCGCAGTCTCCTCGAGCGTGCTACTGACACTTGTTGCAAGCCGCGATGCAGCAGAGACAAGCTCGTCGCCAGTTAGCAGATCTAGTAGTGTCGCGGACATTCTCGCCCCACTTCTTCTGTACTCCTGCACATTGGTGTCATGCTGACTCTGCAGTAGTATCGAATAGCCAAGCCGACGGATGTCGAGTCCGACGCCCCATGCTGTCGCTCGAGTCGGGTCGTCCATCACGAAGGGCAGATAGGCCCTGATTGGTCCAGTAGTCTCACCTCGAGCGTGCGATTTCATCTGGTGGAACAACTCTGAGATTCGAGAATCGCGAGCCGTTAACGACTTCTTCAAATCGGGATCCTGGCGTACACGAGCCAGCATCTGCACCTCTCCAACTGTCTCGAACTGACGAGCGAAGGCTTCGAACTCGTCGCGATCATCCAGGTCTGCACCCGTAGAGAGCCGCGAAGCCTTTTCCAGACTGCAATAATAGTCTATCGACATGAAAAACGCAGGCTTGATCAGGCTCGATCCCGACAACGATTTTCTTCGTTCGATGATATCCGCTGGCCGATACTCATCACCTTGCAATACCATCGTCCCGCCGACCTCAGTCTCCGAGAGATCACGAAATGGCACTACCCTTGTGCGTTTGCACGCTTCGTACACGATCAAATCTGCATCGTCGGAGAAGATCGTGATCGTCGAATTATCATCGTCCGGGATAGCTTGTGCAGCAGCGACACAATACGGGTCCGCTTCGCCAGGAACCACGTACGTAAGGTCCGCGTACTGTGTACTGCGGATGAGTTCTTCGACTACAGCAAACACCAAGAAAGGAGGTGGTGGTAAGCTCTTCTTGGCAGAGCCACTCAGAGACGATAGACTCGTGCCTGAGGACTGCTTGAAAGCTTGCAGTCGCGCGATGTAATTTTGTAGTCGATCGATTCGGACATCCTTTTTGGCTGCTGGAAGGGCTCCGTCGAAGAAGATCGAGTCTCTGTACTCGCAATCCTCGTTGGTTAGGTATCGGAGCATAGATACAATATATCAAACTTTTTCAAAAACTCACTTACATTTTGAATCCATACCCTATCAATTTATCCAGCCACGCGATCGTTGCTTTTGCGCAGGAGTCATATGTTATTGCCGAAGTCGTCGACGACGACGAAGAAGAAGACGAAGACGAATCGCAAAGATTGTAGTAAATATAATGTGCCAAACCCGGTCCGTCGATTATGGCAATGCTTTTCTGTGACGCCGTTTGCTGTTGCTGTTGCTGAGTAGCCGATGATGATTTCGTTATGGTTCCGAGCGTGGTTTTTATCGCGTAGTCTCGCATGCGGAGACCGAAGCGTTGGATCCCCATGCCAGATGCAGAATTCAGTGAGCGAGTCTGGCGCCGCAGAAAGGAGGCATGGAAAGTGAGTGGGCAAGGGATATACTTTGGTGTAGGTGGGGAAAGATCATAGACTCTGGTCAGATGGAAAGTTCAAAAGTAGAAGTTCTTGGCAAAAGGCTAATCTTTGGGTTGTGACTACATTTAGTTTTAGTGCAGGGGACATGGAGAAGGCAAGGCTGAGACGACCGCCAATTGACATACTGTATTTACGACTGTGATATGATAGTTTCAAGATATCTGTGAGTTCATGAAATGCTATAGTTAAACATTTACAACTTCGACCTCGTCATGCCTTGCACGCCTCTCACTTTCCGCCCACCAAGCTGCTTGTCTTCTACACCATGTTTCCTGAACAGCTCTGCAGCACGCTTCTCCTGCCTCTGGATCAACTCGATACATTCTTTGGCTCTTGCCCTGTTTTCTCTCCTGCCCATTTGGTTCAAATGCACCTCATCCGGCCCATCTGCGATTCTGATCGTCCGAATGTGTGCCCACATGTTGGCGAGAGGAGTGTCTTGACACACGCCCATAGCGCCATGGGCTTGTACAGCGCGGTCGATGACTGTGCATGCCATTGTGGGGACGAGGATCTTCGCTTGCGCGATTTCGACCAGTGCGGCTTTGGCGTCGCCTTGATCAATCTTGATCGCAGCATTGAGGACAACGAGGCGGGCTGCGTCGATTTCGATGCGGGATTTGGCGACCCATTCGAGGAGAACACCATGCTCGCGAAGTGGCTTGCCGAAGGGAATTTTGCGGTCGTCGTTAAGGCGGGCGATCATCCATTCAAGCGCAACTTCTGCAGAACCAATTGATCGCATGGCGTGGTGGATACGGCCTGGTCCGAGTCGGCCTTGCATAATCTCGTTGCCTTTACCTAAGCCGAGAACCAGGTTCGATAGTGGGACGCGGACATTATTGAAGGAGATGTGGCCGTGTCCGTGTGGCGCGCTGTTGAGATGTTAGTGGAAGTTACAGGCACAGAGCAGCGATGGGGGAAACATACTCATCATATCCGTACACACTCAGCATGCGGTGGATGACCAATCCCTTTGTGTCGCTCGGCACCAGCACCATGCTCTGGCGACCATATCTGTCCTGGCTGTTGGGATCACTCAGACCCATGACGATGAAGATCTTGCAACGATCGTCACCGGCACCTGAGCTCCACCACTTGCTTCCGTTCAAGACAAGCTCATTACCCTCCTTGCGGATGCTCAAGCTGATGTTGCTGCCATCACTGCTGGCCTTGTCTGGTTCTGTCATCAAGAAACCTGATCTAATTTCACCAGCCAACAAAGGTGTCAACCATTTTTTCTTCTGCTCTGCTGAACCGTATCGGGCAATCACTTCCATGTTACCCGTGTCTGGTGCAGCACAATTGCATGCTTCAGAAGCGATCTTGCTTCGTCCGAGAAGCTCGGCCATCAGCCCATACTCGACATTTGTAAAGCCTCCAGCTCCTCCATAAGTATCATATTCGCTCAGATTTGCGTAATGGTTCTTAGGCAGGAACATATTCCACAAGCCCAGCTTACGAGCTTGTTGCTTCAAATCGTCAAGGATCGAAGGGTGTCCATCCCAGCGGTCATCACCGGTACCGATCTGAGCGGCGTAGACCTGATCGGCTGGTATACATTCTTCATTGACCCACTTCTCAATGATGTCGAGAAATTTGGCGGCTCGCTCGCTCACGAATGGTCTGGCGATGGGAGGGACGCGGCCGGATGCCGAGGGACGTGGACCGGCATTGGAAGTGGGAAGAGGCGGTGCGTTGGACATGTTGGAGATCGTGTGATATCGTGATTCTGAATTGATCTCTTCGGAATCTGTCTCGAATGCTCTGCTAGAAGTGTCAATTATTCACTTACATGCAGTCTGACACCTCGGGCAATGTTGCCGTGGCTACGAAGAGGGGTAGGTGCCGACGCGAGCAGGATTGACGCGTCGAGTCAATGAGTGCTACATTGTGACTGCAGCATTCGGATGTTCGAAGAAATCAGCAGAGCAGCCCTTGATGGCTGTACGCGTGTCTCCTGGTCAGCCGTAGATGTCGAGGAGATGGTCGTGGCAGGGGACGTGGAAGAGGAGGAGCGGGAGAGAATGGCAGCTTCTTGGCACCGTCTCCTCTGGCTTTCAATGTTTGCTTTCGTGGCGCCAGAAACTCTCAGTGATGAACTAACACACTTCAGCTTGTTCGCCTTTTGAACTGTTTTCACGAAGAGGAAACTCTGGAAAGTGAGAGTTTCGAACTGCAAGAGCCTTCGGTCGATGGGCTGCGGCATCATCAACCGAGCGATGCAGCACTCCTCAGCCACTGCGGTCTTTCATCCATGAGGTCTCCACAATAGTAAAGACATATAGTGCGTAAGGTCGTCCCGATAAACACACATCGTCCAAGTGGAGCCCGATTGAGTCTTGTCTTCCCGGCATTTCAGAGCTTGTATAACGACATGGCCTGCTGTGAAGGTCGGATGCTGCAAAGTGCTCTTTCAAGAGAGCCGGCCGACTAACTGCCTCCAGGACTCAACTTTCACTTCCACGTAGTGGGATCCGATCCACGTCCATTCACGTGTGACACATAATGGCGGCGTGGATTCGTCATCGCGGACAAGTTGACTAGCAAACAGCTTCATCGTGGCATGGACCTCTTGCCCCTCGAGCCATGCGGCCAGTCTTTCCCTTCCTCGCGAGAGATGCGAGCTTCTCAAAGACTTCGCGGTCTCTAGTTTCAACGAGGCGCGCTTCTTCGACATCTCTCCCACCACCTGAACACGAAACGCTATTTCACTATGATCGAGCACGATGGATCTGGAATGAGGAGCAGCAACTCGCTCGCCGCTACCGGAAATTCCAGGTTGACGAGCTGAAAAAAGTGGCTATTGGTACTGTGAATGCTCGCTCTTGTGTATCGATCGAAAAGATATTCGATGGCGCTCAAAATCGGGTGCTTCAACTGAAGATGGACAATGGCCGAAGCGTGGTTGCCCGCATTCCGTGTACATTTGCCGGCCCGGCGAGGCTCACGACTTTGTCGGAGATCGCGACTATGGCCTTTGTGAGTGGCAATTCTGACAGCCAATCTTTGCTTCGGCTGATGTGATTCAGGCGCGAGACATCCTGAATATTCCAGTACCCGAAGTCCTAGCTTCGAGTGGGAACGCGAGCAATCCTGTTGGCTCTGAATTCATCATCATGGAAGATCTCGAGGCTGCTGGAGCGAAGCAGCTCGCATATGCCTGGGAGTATGAATTGAAGCTGCCAGCCAAGATTAGGATCGCCAAGGACTTTGTCGATATTCAGGCCAGATTGTTGTCCACCACATTCAAGCAGTACGTTGGTCCAATGTTGTCCAACATCGTGAGCTGACAGACCCTCAGTTACGGGGCATTGTATTTTAAGGTCCACGCTCCTCCCGGCAGAGTTTCTGCTGTCATCGAAGGCCCTCATCCAGACTCCGTTAAGAGCATGGTCAAGGATCGATTCATGATCGGGCCAGTTACCAATCCCTCCTTTTGGCGAGGAGAGAGAACTAGCCTGCCTGCGTCTCGTGGGCCCTGTGAGTGTTCGCAACGTAATCAAGAGGGATCCAGGCTAATTCTCGACGCAGGACAGACACCGCAGGAATACCTGGAAGCCATCGTGGACAGAGAGATCTCCTGGCTCAATCGGTGGAAACCGCCAACAGAAAAGCGGCAGCCAGCCATGCCAGCTTTCAAAGGAACCAGACGCATATCCACCTTAGACGAGGTCTCTTCTCAAATTTTTACTTATGAGCGCTTTCGCAAGATGATTCCTTTTCTGCCACCCGGGCCGCCGGAATGGTTACAGTCCGTCCTAAACCACTACAAACTCGACACAGGGGACTTGTACGTCAAAGACGGCCAACTCTTTTCCGTAGCAGACTGGCAAAATCGCTGGGCTGGTCCTCTGTTCTATACTACGGCTCAACCCAATTTCCTCAAACTCACTGGCGAGGAACTGCACAAGTTGCCCGAAAATTACGCGGAGCTCAGCGATGAAGAGCAAGCGAAGACTCGGTCCGCCTATGAAAGCACCGCGATATTCAAGCACTTTGCCATAGATGCTTGCGAGAAGACGGAGATATTGGTGGAGATCTGGGACCATATGCTTTCGAAAGCGAATTTCAAAATTCTGCCGCATCTGATAGCCGACTTCAATGCGCACACTCTTCGATATTTGTTGATGCGGTACATCCGACACTGGGAATGGATTGCACCAGACGTGGAGTGCGCTGTGGGGATGAGCGATGAGAAATACTCAAAGGCTATGGACAAAGACCTCGCAGAGGAGTTCAATGGCTGGCAGGACTTTTGGGAGAAGCTTGAGAAGTTAGGCAATTTTAAAAGGGATGGTTGGGTTGTGGACGAGTGCTACGATGATTTTCTCGAGGGAAGACGAAGAGGAAGGTGCGGAAAAGAAGGCAGAGTATGAAGAGGCTACGAGATGGGTGCTTGAGAAGAAGCTCTCGACTGAAGTGTGAGCCGGTGAGAAAGGGATGAGTGGATGTGCTCTGAATCTCGGCCCAGTAATTATAGACTCGCTGCTCAGGATTGTACAATGAAACCTTCGCATGAATCGAAACCGTCAACGATCCGAAATTCTTCTTTGATAGTAGTACGCAGGAAGTGGCAGCATTGTACTTTGTATGGAGGACACTGCTCCAGGACCGTCTCGGGCCGAAAGTCGGCATCTGCGCCTCGGCTTACCAATAGTTCTACCATGATGCGTGCTGCGTCAAAGAGTCCTAGCCACCACAAACAACAGGTCCAAATTATCACCATGGCTTCCCCTAGCATGTCGCGAACATGCGTACGAGCACTGCGATCATCCTCACGAAACGCGATCCGCACAAATACACCCACTTCCTCACAGCGGAGGTTCCACGCCGCAGCGCCACTATACCTTGAATTCCTCGCCCCATCATGGCAGCAATCACGAGCCTGTCGAATAACACATGCGCACAGTCGTGGCCACGACCTACCGCGAAGTCATTCGCATAGTACGCGAACGTCTCACCTGCCTCAAAAACACCACTTCTCCACCACTCGACTGCAGCGCGGACCCGCGAAAGCAATCCTCAACCCCAAACAGGACTCCTCTGGCCAACCCATGACCATAAACATTACACCTCGTGCCGCACATCGTCTCCAGAATATCGCCTCCAAAGACTCCAATCCGAACACAGCTTTACGCGTCAGCGTGGAAAGTGGTGGCTGTCATGGTTTTCAATATCTCATGAGTCTTATAGACGTCAAGGATATCGATCAGGAAGAAGATGTGGTGTTTGAGAACGAGGAGCGGATAGGGGCCAGCGAAGGCGAGGGAGAGGCATACAGAGCGAAAGTGGTCATGGATGAACCGAGTCTGGAACTATTGAATGGGAGTAGCGTGGACTACACGATGGAATTGATTGGGAGCCAATTCAAGGTTACAGGCATACCGGGGGCGAAGAGTAGTTGTGGATGTGGTACGAGTTTTGATATTGCGGCTTGAGATCCTGGCAAGAGCGTGAAGGAGGAAGTACCAGTTTCTAGAGAAGAAACACAAGATGCATTATCTTGAAGGAACAGGTGACCAATGCTCAGTTATGATGGACAAGAAACCATTCTGGAACTCGACTTCGATGAGAGTCTGATCAGAGTCTATGGATTGCCGCTTACTCACACGCAATCACTCCCACCAGAGGCGAGTTGCCTAGTATGAATCAGGGCAGTGACTGGATCAATCGACTGCCAAAGCAGTGAATGCTTGAGAGACTCTCTGCACGACACAAGGGCTCTATGGCGGTCTGTGTGGTGTCCCACGTCACGTCTGCATATATGTAGCTCTGCAACGGATAACACTTTCCGAACCAGCGCTGGCCGCTGTATATGCCCATGCACGCATACCATACACCTGTGAAGTGGATCATCGAGCACATGCGATACGCCTACCATTGAAGCGCATGGGAACACATCGGACTTATGCATCGGGTATGGGAACATTCCATATTCGAGAGTGATGGATGAGCGAAAGACAGAGTCTCGACTGGCAGGGCCGATCTCGTTTCTCAACAGGTTGTCTGGGCGGCAACACTGATTGGCCATGAAAGGCCGAGTGGAGTGGAGTGGCGTGGCGTGGCGAGGAACAGGCTCCGGAGCTCTCATCATCGTGCGTTGAACTGAGCTGACCCTGCCTTAAGGTGCTGGAGTGAACTTTTGGCGGGGCAAACAGCGGGCAGGCATGATCGACAATTCATCCACCGCGATTTCTCTTATAAACACACCCTCTTTCTCCTTGCACCATTGACCGACTTCACCTCTTTCATACACATTTGCTCAAGAGTGACACACCCATTATGAGCGTCAAGACTGTTCAGACCAAGCCATTTGGCGACCAAAAGGTGCGCAGCCCACTGCCCCCACTTGACCGCCCATTGGCAGCACACTGACTCTGCCACAGCCAGGAACCTCCGGCCTGCGCAAGAAGGTCAAGGTTTTCCAGCAACAAAACTACTCAGAGAACTTCGTCGCTTCCATCGTCCTCTCCATCCCCGAAGGTGCTCAAGATGCCTTTCTCGTTGTCGGTGGTGACGGACGCTACTGGAACCCCGAGGTCACCCAGCTCATCGCAAAGATTGGAGCTGCATACGGCGTGAAGAAGCTGTTGATCGGCCAGAATGGCATCCTGTCCACGCCCGCTGCATCGCACCTCATTCGCGTCAAGAAGGCCACCGGCGGCATTCTGCTCACCGCTTCACACAACCCAGGTGGCCCGGAGGAGGACTTCGGCATCAAGTACAACTTGACCAATGGAGCTCCTGCACCCGAGAGCGTCACAAACAAGATCTACGAGACATCAAAGACTCTGTCTGAGTACAAGATCGCAGACATCCCCGACATCGATCTGAGCACCATCGGCACCAAGACCTACGGCCCACTCGAAGTCGAGATCGTGCACAGCACCGAGGACTATGTGAAGATGCTCAAGGACATCTTCGACTTCGACCTGATCAAGAAGTTCCTCAAGAACAACCCAGACTTCAAGATCCTCTTCGACGGTCTGAGCGGCGTGACAGGCAACTACGGTGTTGACGTCTTCGAGAAAGAGCTCGGACAGAAGGGCAGCACACAGAACTGCGTGCCAAAGCCAGACTTTGGCGGACACCACCCAGACCCCAACCTCGTCTACGCCAAGTCGCTGGTCGACCGCGTCGACAAGGAGGGCATCCACTTCGGTGCTGCATCAGACGGTGACGGTGACCGCAACATGATCTACGGTGCCAACTCCTTCGTGTCACCAGGTGACTCGCTCGCCATCATCGCACACTACGCCGATCTGATCCCCTACTTCAAGAAGCAAGGTGTCTACGGTTTGGCACGATCCATGCCTACTTCTGGCGCTGTCGACCTTGTCGCCAAGAAGAAGGGCCTGAAGAGCTACGAAGTCCCAACTGGCTGGAAGTTCTTCTGCGGTCTCTTCGACTCGGACAAGATGAACATCTGCGGTGAGGAGTCTTTCGGCACTGGCTCCAACCACATTCGTGAGAAGGATGGCTTGTGGGCGATCGTTGCCTGGCTCAACATCATTGCTGGCGTTGGCGAGCAGACCGGCAGCACACCTTCTATCAACAGCATCCAGCACGACTTCTGGAACATCTACGGCCGCACCTTCTTCACACGATACGACTACGAAGGCGTAGAGAGTGAAGGCGCGAACAAGGTCGTCGCACACGTCAAAGAGCTTATTACAACCAAGAAGGACAGCTTCATCGGTAGCAGCATCTCCGGCCGCAAGGTCGTTGAGGCCGACGACTTCAGCTACACCGACCTTGACGGAAGCGTGAGCAAGAACCAGGGTATCTACGTCAAGTTCGACGATGGCAGCCGCATTGTTGTCCGTCTTTCAGGAACCGGCAGTTCGGGTGCCACCATCCGTCTGTACATTGAGAAGCACGAGAACGACAAGAGCAAGTACGGCTTGGATGCTCAGGAGTACCTCAAGGACAACGTCAAGCTTGCCACAGACCTGCTCAAGCTGCAAGAGTACGTTGGCCGTACCGAGCCAGATGTCAAGACGTAAGCTGGTCTTACTGGCAAAGAAGATACCCAGATCAGGGATATAGAGGGTGGCGTGTGAGATATGCATGAAGCGATGACTCTTTTCCAACGTGTAGATGTAGTGTGATTCCAAAAGCGAAGCATGAATGATATAGCGAGATGATGAAGAATCCCAATAACGACAGAAGAGGAAACCCACTTTGTCCCTGACACTATCCACTTCCTTTTATCGTCAATTGATTTCATTGCGATACGTAAGTGCACCGGAGCGGATCAAAGCTTTATGCGCAATTTCGTAATGCGTATATTCACGGCTAGCTATACAGCGTTGGTTTCTTGCTTCTCTGGCTGCTTTGCATCATGCGCTAAGTACTGCATCGGGCTTCGTCCATCTCTGCTGAGTGAGATCCCGTTCGCCCGTCCGATCCATTTCGTGCCATCTCATACGAGCAGTCGAATGCATGAGCATATACAAGTTCTTGCTTCCTCCCGACTGTCCAAAGTACAAAGTTTACTCATATTGCGGTCCGTAATAGTATGTTGCAATTGCAGTGACCCAATTCTCCCGCAGAATTTCGTCCGCGGGAGGTGCTAGGACCCATCTATCTGGCAAAGGAGCATATGGCTGTAGGAAAAGTCTTCAATGCCAATCCCATTTCTTCTTTTCCTTACTCGGGCTCTCCACAGAAAATTCCGCGCTCCAAAGACTCTCCCAGCCTGATTTCTTGGCTGGTGAAGGTTTGACTGGAGTAGTCGATGGACCAGCAGCAGTCTCCAAATGTCGTTGCAATGATCGGACACTCTTACTAGGGGATTCAGGACGTTCCGGACGGGGCTGGTGTTGCTGCTGGGGTGCTTTGCTTGGTGAAGCCGATGGTCGACGTACTGAGATCGTAGGCCCAGCTCCTGGGCCGCTCTCAGGTGGCGAGAGAGGCCGACTGGTGCTATCAGTGGCCGCGGACAGCTTGCGAACCTGCGATACGATGTTAGAATTTGTGTTCGTTTTACAGACGCGAGGATGAAAGGGGAGCCATGCCAAACGACGGTATTCATGGTCCCCAGAGTAGGTCTTGGCGCACCTGTTCATGAGGCTGAGGTTCAGAATTGCTGCTGCCGATACCCAAACCTGTTCCGGCTGGAGCGGGGAGGGAACGAGGTTGCTGCTGGTGCTGTGTTGGTAACATAGGATTGTTCAAGGACGAAGCCTGGCTGTCTGTGCGCTGTCGCGGTGTGTTCGCTTGCGGTGTGGCTGAAGCACTGCCAGTAGCAGCTGTCGACCCAGCAGGAACATTCTTCTTCGATGTTGAGCTAGAGCGGCGAGAGTCGAGACTCTTATTCAGGTGCTTGCTCGCATCATCACTCTTGCTGCTACGCTTGATGCGGATGCTGCCTTTGGCGTCGACATTTGCTGTGCTGACCGTGGACTTACCAAGGCCTGGCGTCGTGGGCGCTGCACCGGCACCACGCTCCTCAGTGGCATGTACCATCCACCACGTCAGACCGTCCGAAAGATCGAAGGGATTGTCATCTTCGACCTGCATGGATGAAGCGGCATCACTGGCTTCACCCAAGCTGCGACCATCGGCGGAGATCTGCGCTGCGGCACGTTGGCTACTCAAGTCGACGATCTTCTGCTCCACCTTCTGGATACGCGCCACGATGAAGTCCCTCGTACCGAGACGCATGCCTTCGCGCTCAGCCAAGAAGTAATGCGGACATCCAATATTGAACGCAGCCCATGCACCCTTGACCTGACCACCCCTTGTTGGCAAGAACAAAGCGAGATCCCCTTCTTTGAAATCTCGGACCGCGATCTTGGAGTGAGCCTCAGTTCTCAGCTTGAGTGCACGCTCCTTGTACGCATCGGCGCGCTTCGTAGACTCTTTAGCCTCCTTGCTATACTTCTTTGCCGTGTACTCGAAGTCCTTGACGCGCTTCGTCACTGCATCAGCGAACACGTCAAGATCGAATCGGGAAAGTCTGAGAAGAAACGCTTCATATTGAGCACTCTCCTCGTCCACGGTTTGAGCATCGGGCCAGTGAAGCATTTTGAGGTCATTTGCCGGCTCATCATCCTCTCCAGAAGACTTGCGAGTGGGTGGTGGTGAGGTCATGGAGGCTTGACGGCTCATGTGCATGGAAGGATCGATCATTGTCGTGCTGGCAGCCATCTTCGACGCGCGCTCCACGGCCATCTTATTCCCCTCGTAAGTTACTACCAACCCAAGTCGTTCGAGCAGGCGAACAAGTCGAAGATTCTGGGAGTAGAGCTTTTGTGACACTTCTTTTGCACGATCAGCTCGCCTCTGTAGGCGATCGGTCGTTGCTTCTGCGCTGGCATGGTAGGCCTTCTGCTTTTTCTGCATGCGCAAGATCTCCACATCAAGACTGTTGTTGAGAGACTTCGCTTCTGCTAGCTCAGTTCGTAGCTTAGCAACGCGCTCTCCTTCCTCTGTGACACGCTGGCGGAGCACTTCTGATCCCGTCTCGCCCTCCGCAAACTTCTCGCGCAAGGACTGAAGCTGTGCTTGCTCTTCAGCTAACTGCTGTTCGAGCGATTGAGCCTTCGCCTCCCCTGCTGACAGCTTCTCTTGAGTTTGGCGTATCTCCTCTTCAATCTCGGCTTGCTTTTCGGCAGCCGCTGCAAGTTCCGTCTTTTGGCGCTCATTATTTGCCAAGAGCGACTGGTTCTCGCTTCGTGCAAACGCAATTGCTTCCGCAAGGTCTTTCGCGTGAGCTGCTGATCTCCTTGCGAGGTCCTCGAGAGTCGTCGCTAGGCCGAGCAGGCCAGTCGGCGTTTCAGCGTCTGGCGATAGATGAGCGTGCGCCGTTGCCAAAGTCTGCAGATGCTCGGCGTCAGCTTCACGCCTTTGCTCCTCAGCTGCCCGCAGCTTTTGGAGCTCTTCTTCGACTTGCTTGCGGGCTGTCTCAGCTTGCTCGAATTTACGTTCCAGGTTGTTGCGGGCATCGTGCTCAGTCGCTGCGCGTGCGGCATGTCCAGCGGCATCTTCTTTGAGTCTCGAGATCTCCTCATCCACTCCATCTCGAGAGCCCAGCAGCCTCTCGACTTCGTTCTCAGCCTCTTCCAGTTTCTCCTTCGCTTCAGTCAAATCGCGCTCAAGATTTCGTCTCTCTACCGCAAATTCTCGCTGCTGTGCGTCCATGTTCGCCATCAGGTCTTTCTTAGTGGTGATAGCGTCTTCGACTTGCTTTTGAGTCTCTGCATCCGAATTCTTCCTCGTCGCTGCTTCTTCCTTGTGTGCTTGTAGTTCTGCCTCGAGGTCCACAACCCGCTTGGCCAATCGTTTCTCTTCAGCACTTTGTGCTTGCGCAAAAGAGGGTCGGCGTTTACTGAGAGAGCTATGCCGAGAGAAATCGTCGAATGGCTGAGGAGTGCCGACCGGGATTGTTGGCGTCGCCACCCGTTGTGACATTGCGCCGTCGCTCGTGGGTGTAAAGATATCACCGGTCGTCACTCTCGTGTTGAGCTGGGTCGATCGATGCAGCAAGTCTTCCAGCTTGCGCACACGACTCTTCTGTGCCTTGAGCTCTTCTTCAAGGCGCATATTGGCGCTCTGGAGTGCCTTGTTCGAATCGTCGCCTCGAAGAAAGAGCGATGTGTCGCCAAAAGCAGCCTCATGCATGCTACCATTCTTGAATGCTTTCGCGTGTTTGATCTGCTTACGAGTGAGCTTGTCAAGGTCCTTGATGGCCTGGTCAATCTCTTCTGTGACCGGACCCTGCCCGACCACGTCCAGCAGTACTTTCAGATAATCTGCCAGCTCTTCTCGTGTGACCATAGGCCAGCTGCCGCCTTCATTCTGCAAGTTGAGCTCTATTCCCAGTACACGGCTTTGTAGCGCGTCGGGTGACACCAGATCATCAACGTTGCGCATCCATTTCTTTCGTCGCTTCTCCTCTTCTTCCTGGTAGAGCGCCACTTCTTCTTGTAATGTGGCTGAGTCTCGCTTCATCTTCGCGACCCATTCTCGCCGCCTGACGGACTCCACCAGAAGATGACCATATACTGAAGGCAGTCGACCTACAACGCTCAACGTTGTGAGGGCCTGGTGATATTCTTCGGGCAGGTCCACCTCTCTAATATCCTGGTATATCTTTGCGAGTTGCGACTCGATTGCCGAAAGTGTTCTCATGTGCTCCAGCGCAATCTCAGCGGCACTATCTCTTTCCCGCCTTGCCTTTTGGACAAGCTCGTTCATCTCCAAGCAATAATCGTTAAGGTTCGGCAAGTAATTTCGGGTGTGGAGGAGGGCCATTTTGGAAGCCTGTGCGCACGACTGCGGCGTTTTAGCTAGGGATTGGACGTGCTCGAGGTCGGAGGCCATCTTGCTGACAACCATGTCAATCTCCTCGAGCAGTTGAGCTGGGTCTGAAGTACTGTCGTCAAGAGTGGAACGAGAGTTGATTCGATCTACGGCCTGAAGAAGCTCATCGCTGGTGGCTGAAGCAGCATCCAACTCCTCTCGTATGCTGTCTAGCTGCTTGTTGAGAACAGAGACCGTGGTCTTGGATGTCGTAGCTGCCTGCTTGACAGTCACGATATCCACATAGCCTTGCAAAGTCGCAATGTGTTGCTGAGAGTATCGTCGCGAGCCTGTTACAGATGACATAGGTTGCACGAAGCGTGTGAATTCGGGTCTGGCGGGTATGCTGCGCAGGCTTTCCAGGTCCTGCTCCCATCTGCCCGTGTGCGTCTGCTGCTCTTGCAGCTGCTCGGTAGCCCATGATTCTACGTTCGCGTATTGCTTCTCGGCGTTTTTGATATGATGCTGCAGACTAGCTACGGCGACCCCCAAGCTGCGCTCGATTATGGCTTTGCTTTCCTGTAGTCGCTGAGCCTGCTTGCACTGCGATCCGCAGCCCTCGAGCAGACTTGCTGCCCAGTTTCTCCTGATCTTAAACAAGTGCTGCCATGATGCCAAATCGTTCGTGTTGGTGATGGTATCCGGGGCGGGTCCTGGGTTGAAGTCGTCGTCGCCGAAACTATCTATGGACTCCTTCGCGGGACTGATGGCCTTCTTCCCGTTCAACCAGCTCGAGTCGAACACGAAGAACTCATTCTCGGTCAGCAGAGTCTGCGTGCGGACCTGCTTGCCCTGGGCAGTGAGCAAGATCTGGGCGCGCGTCTGGATGCTGGTCTGCGACGCGATCCATGACCGCACAGCTTCGAGGGTGCTGTTGACGCTGGGGTCGAGTCGCAGACACTGGCCAGTATGTCCGATGTAGACGGATATAGACATGCCTCGCGCCAGCGACGACCCCTCCTGCTGACGCGACTACACGTCGCTATAATACTGCCGGTCGTGTTGACGTTCGGGGAAGAGATTCTAGGTTGTTGCCCAGGTTGGCGATCGAGGACCGGCTGCTCGTCACGGCGACAGCGCAAGCAGATGACGAAGCCGACAGAGTTGCCTCAGGTTGTTGCAGTGCGCGTTCGCCACGGATTCTTCCTTTCCTGCATCTGCTCTCGTTGAACGCAAAACACTACTTTGTACCAATACCAAAGGCAGACTCCAGTGCAATCGCCCAGTCAAGTCACACGGCAGTTTGTGTTGCTGGGCCACAGGCACGTTAATTTCGCCGGCTGAGGTAGGCAGATCACAAGACCATCCACTTCACGTGCTTCTCTGTTTGCAGTGATCAGCAAGGCTGTAACACGTGCAGTGCAGCATCAAACTATCAAGATCAGGAGACGCCTGGAGAAAGCTTCCCGCCAGGAGCCGCAAGTTCCATCATGGATCAAGCCGAGATCTTCACGCAAGCCTATGCTCAGGCGCAAGATGCACAAGATCCATTGGCAAGATTCCGTGATATGTTCGTCATACCGAGCAGAGCGGATCTTGCCCGAAAGACCATCACCGCACAGCCAGATGAGATGGATGATGAGCCATGTACATATCTCTGCGGCAATTCTCTTGGGCTCCAGCCGACTCTCACCCGAGAGTACTTCGAGGAATACCTGTCAACCTGGGCTCAGAAGGGAGTATTTGGCCATTTCAAGGAAATCTCAGACACACGTTTAGCGCCGTGGCTTCATGTCGATGATGATGTGCGTGCAGACATGGCCACCGTCGTTGGGGCCAAGACTGAAGAAGTTGCAGCCATGCAGACCTTGACCGCCAATTTGCATTTCCTCATGTGCAGCTTCTACAGGCCGACCAAAGAAAAGAACAAAATTCTGATTGAGGGAAAAGCGTTTCCTAGCGATCATTTTGCCGTCGAATCTCAGATTCGCCTGAATGGATACGACCCGCAGCAATCGATGATCTTACTGGAACCGCCATCAGGAGACTCGCTACTCCTGCCCACCCAGCACATACTCTCGACAATTGACCAATACGCAGATGAACTGGCATTGATCCTACTGCCGGGAATACAATACTACACTGGCCAGTTGCTTGACATGAAAACCATCACCGCGCATGCACGTTCAAAAGGCATCACCATCGGGTGGGATCTAGCTCACGCTGCAGGCAATGTACCTCTGCAGCTGCATGAATGGGATGTCGACTTTGCCTGCTGGTGTACATACAAATACTTGAACTCAGGCCCAGGAAGCATAGGTGGCGCTTTCGTGCATGAGAGACATGGCGAAGTCACAGCCCGGGACGACCAGTTCCACTATCGACCAAGACTGGCGGGCTGGTGGGGTTCTTCGAAGTCCAGTCGGTTCGTCATGGCAAACAAGTTCGAGCCGATATCAGGTGCGGCAGGCTTCCAAGTATCAAACGCTTCAGTCGCAGACACAATTGGTCTTCGTGCAAGCCTGGATGTCGTCAAGCAGACTTCGATGGCCGAGCTTCGCAACAAGAGCCTGAAGCTCACGGCCTACCTTGAGCAATTGCTGGATTTGTTGGCGCAAGACCAAGCACAGCAATTTGGTCAGGCGTTGTTTCACGTCATCACATCACGAAACCCGGAAGAGCGTGGAGCACAATTGTCGGTCATGCTCCGACCTGGTATGCTCGATGCTGTTATGGAAGTCCTTGAGCACGAGGGCGTTGTGCTTGATGAGCGGAAGCCAGACGTGATTCGTGTTGCACCTGCTCCACTATACAACAGTTTTGAGGATGTTTGGAGATTCATGCTGGTTTTTAGAAGAGCTTGCCAGGATGCACGTTCAGGTGCCGTCAAGGGAGACAGCACAATGGTGAATGGAGGCAAGGACAATAAAGGCTGGAGCGAGATCAAGTAGTCATAAGTATTGTTGATGCGCTGCATAGCGAGGATAGTACATATAGAGTTCCTGCAAGGTCGTGCTTGCAGCCTCGCCAAGACAATGCTCATCCGATCATCCTTGCCAGCCTCATGCAACTGCACCTCAAGCATTGAAAGTGTTTGCTACATGATATCCCCCAGTATATCCTGTATTCCAGGCTTGTTGTCTTCTACGCGACCTGCGCACTGCATTGCACGTGGACACAGCGCGATCAGACACGTCGGAAGAGTGCGAAGACTTGCTTCTCGCACCGCGCGCGCAAAAGAGAGGCCTCTCTCCAGGAAGACCAGGACGTCGGCGAGAAGCGACATGACTCAAAGCGACTAGCATCTGGAGACCATCGTATTGCCTTCTACGTGGAGACCAACAAGATCAGTCCGTTCATGGCATGTTCTGCCAACGAGGCTCGTGATCGTGGCAGAGGCCGCCTGGAGGATTTGACTCCGCCTCAACCGAAGGCTGCGCAGCGAGCCGTTTGACACCACAACCAAACAAACCTGCAGCGCGATTCCCGAACACAACTGCGAGGTTGCCTGCAGGACGTCGAATCAGGAAACATGATGGTTCATCTTCTGCAGTGTGGCCTCATCATTTGTGCGACGATGAGACGGGTGCTTGCATAACTATACTTCGGCCTCCTAGAAGACCGTTCCACCATCTCGGAGCAATCGCCTCCCACATGGTGAATCTCGCGGCCGCCCGTACGGTACCAATGATAGCATTCATATATCGGCTATGCGAAGTCTGGTGCACAGCGCGGGCCTGCAGGCGCTCGCATGATCCACTCTGGCCTATGCCAGCACAGCCATATGATATTATAAGTCCAAGCCAAGTCATCCTATACGTCTATGTCGTTAGACTTTCCTGGCTCCCGCTGTACTGAGGCAGCCGTGCACAGCACAGGTCTGTCTTCGCTTGTTTTTGATGGCAGCGGCTATGCTCTTGAACGAGGCTGTTCACTTCGCTCGGCACAGTCATGACAGCCGTGGCTTTTGTTCCTGCCAGACTGTACTTCATCCCGTCCTCTTCGGTGAACATGTATCACACACAATTGCACACTTAGATGATACAGCGTTTGCTCACCGACACAGCTGCCGCAGACAATCGTTGCGTGGCAGCAGCTTCACATCCACCATGAAAGGATTTCGCGAGAAGGTCCAAGCACAGCTGACGAAGAGTAACAAGCCGCCGAAGATTGAAATACACGAAATTGAGCATGACGACTTTGGACTATTGAAGCGGTCTAATGCGAGGCTCCACAGACGAAATCAAAGCAGCATTAACCTCGATGAACCTTCCTTGCCTGATGTGTTTGAAGGATATTGCTCCCTCAAACGGCCAGCAGCAAAGCTCAAGAAGCGCGATAGCTCAGACGACGTGATCGAACCAGTGCCTGGCCCATCCCACTCACAACAGAAGCTCAAAAAACATGAAGAGGACCAAGACGTAATCGAAGTAGTGCCTGGACCGTCGGTACCATCAGCAAAGCTCAAGAAATGCGACCCGATGAAATCGGACAGCATTGCGAGTGAGCCTGCAGAACAGGAGTACAAGACTGTGCGGATTCCGGTCGGCATGTATGGCTGGAGAGAGGAACGCGTACTGGTCAAGCCGAAGAAGAAATCGCTCGCGTCGAAGGCTTTCGGTAGCCAGTCACGATTCTCTATGTTCGGTGGTAGCAAACAAGTAGTAGAAACGGACATGCCAGTGCAGAGTCGCGAGTCCGGCGGCCTCGCAGCAAGCCACACACCGGAGATCGATAGCGTCAATTTGCACGAAGCAGCAGTTTCAGTGCAGGATACTCGAGTTGCCCAGGATATTGCTGTACTGAGGAAACCTGTCCCCATTGAAAAGGGCAAACAGCCAGCGATTGCAAATGGAGATTGGTCCGAGTTCGATCAGCAGCAGATGCGAGACGTTGTGGAGTTGAGCAAAAGTCTCTCCGCGAGTCCCGTCGACAGCGGCATAGGGATGGAGGAAGACGACAATCACACATGGCACACCGCTCAGAGCAGAGCATCAATGAGTCCGATGGCTGGTGGTTCCCGCCAGCCTGAGAGTCCACAGGACGATATGGCTGAAGTACTAGCTCTCGAAGCCGCCCTACAACTTGAGATCGAACAACGGCAGCAAGAATGGGACAACCGGATGAAAGCTATCGCACTTCGCAAGGAGAAAGAATCGCAACGCATCCGACAAGAAGAACTTGATCGCCAGCAGGCCCTCGAAATGCAGAGGGAAGAGGAAGCACGTTTCGCGGCCGAAGAGGCAGAACGCAATCGTCCACGAGGCTGTGTCTGCTGCGGTGACGAAAAGCCTCCCGTTGAGTTTCCCGCGCGACCTACAACACTATCGTGCGAGCACGAAAATCACACCTGCGTAGAGTGTATGCACAGCTGGCTGGCGGCGGAATTCGAAACAAAAGGGACCGAAGATCTAAAATGCCCGGAATGTCCTTGCAAACTCGACTACGATGACATTCTGGCGCACTCGACACCGGAGACTTTCACCTCGTACGAAAAGATGCTAACGCGAAACGCCCTTTCATCACTCGACGAATTCGCATGGTGTCTATCTGCTACTTGCAATTCGGGCCAATTGAACGTGGAAAATGCGTCCGGAACGTTCATGGATTGTGTCGGCTGCGGATACAAGCAGTGCCTGACGCACAAAGTCGCCTGGCATACGGGTGAGACATGTGAGCAGTACGAGTATCGGACTTCAGGGGCGAAGGCGAAAGACGAAGAGCGCGCTACCGAGGCCATGCTGGATACTGTTAGTAAAAAATGTCCTGGGGCGAATTGCGGATGGAGAATACAGAAAATTGATGGGTGTGATCATATGCGATGCAAGAAGTGCAAGTTTGAATTTTGTTGGATGTGCTTGGCCAGTCATAAGGTGAGTCTCAAACAGAAATATCGACTTGGTGAGCATATACTGATGGCGGTGACAGGAGATAAAGAAGGTCGGAAACACGGCTCATCAGACTTGGTGTAAGTTTCACAGTCACAATTTGGACGTGGCGTGGCCGTTCAATGCACATGCTTGAAGAGACGGAGCACTGTTGATGAGCGGTATAGGTACTGCGGGACCGAGGAGGACATATCATGCACAGGCTTGGGATAATGATACACACATGCCGGCCGACTTTTGATCAGGCTGAGCAAGCAAGTAATATTGGTAGCTTTGTATAGTAAGCAGTATCGGCTCTCGATACGCAAATAGTGCGCTCACTCGATTTTGGCTCGAGATCGTGACAAGACAGGATTCGCTGTGATCCGGGAATTGGTTGCTCGGTCTGGTGTCGAATCGTGTATTACGCACTTCGTCGACTGGTCGACAAGCGAAGAGGCAGCAATTCAGTCAATCGTCCTATTGTTGGGTCCCATGATCAAAGTCCGAGTCCTGAAGAACCAGACTAAGTCGCCAATGATGGCCAGCATATTTAACAATTTTCCTCGTTCTCATTCTCTTTGCAATACCACCGTCAAAGCCATGAACACCAACATGGCCGTCTTGAGCCAAGGGTACTCGCTAAGCAGTATTGTCACGTACCCCACGAAGGGAACATATCCCACCACGCTACCAACGACATCCTTGCTCCTGTCCAGGTAACTCTGCCCGCGTGCATAGAGCTCCGTGTCGTCTGCGGCATTGTTGTCGCCTTTCGTTAGGAGTTGTAGAGGCTTCGGTCTTTGGTAAAGCCAGCAAATTAGCATCCAACATTCTTTCCCGTAAGATACGTCAAGAATTGACAACTCACCCTCCTCCAAATCTCCTCACAACCCTGTGCACAATCGGAATATCCTTCCCTCGCACATTGTACACCACAACCTCTCCCACCTGTGTCTCCATCCCTCTATTCCACAAGAACAACAAATCTCCTCGCTGGAAAGCCGGTTCCATAGATCCCGACAGAACCACGACGATCGGTGACGAAGAATCTGTGAATACGGAGAGACCTTTCCAGAGCATGAACGCGGTGCTGAGAACGAGGGCG